>JADLZK010007575.1:0-339175 GCA_015847255.1 Hyparrhenia diplandra | reverse complement strand
TAACAATGCTCCCTCGTTCACATGGTCCAATTCAGTCTATCACTGATCTTATAAGACCATTTCCAGAAATGACGTGGGTACCATGTTTTCATAAGATTCCACCCGGTTTTGTGCTGATTGTCTCCGCCGTGCGACGACAAAAGCCAGGGCATACGTAGTTGCCGACTTGTAGCGCGGTGCTTCAGCTCCCATGCGCCATTCTTGAACGATGCAAGCTGTTTGTATCCACAAGTGCTCAAGCTCTATAAGGGATGTACCCTACGTACAGAAGAAACTCCACCGCTTAAGCAATCTGCTGGACGCGAACTCGTTGTTGCGAGCGCGAGCTCGCGTTGTATCAATACCGAACTGCATGCTGCAAAGCACCTTATATATCGTGTCACGTGCCGCTCTTGATAGCTAGTCGGCCAGTGAGCGCAGCTGCCCGTAATTTTGGACTCGGTTTCTGCAATCTCGCCACAAATCTTGCCTTTTCGTTGCGTCGCATGCACCCCATCCACGCATCTGTGACGATGAGCTCTGCTCTATAAATCAAGCGACGATAGGATGAAGGACGATAGGATGAAGGAAGCTGTTCGCAAGTAGAGTTGGACTGCAACAACAAGAATGCATGGCCTCCAACCGCTTATTCCCTAGCGCTGCTGCTCTTGTGCGTTTTGTCAGGTGGTGCAGCTGAAGCGGTGTACAATCTCGCCGGTTTCGAGCGAAGCCTGACGGCCGGACGGACTCGTCCGATGCGTTCGCCGGTGCCTGGTCCGCCGCTTGCCGGCGTCGCAGGAGCCGGCGACCGTGTACGTGCCGAAACGGGCACTTCCTGCTCAGCCGTGCGGCCTTCACTGGCCCGTGCTCCAGCAGGGGTGACGTTTCAGATCGATGGTACACTTTGTTGCGCCGTCAGGCTACAACAGCCGTGGCGGTGGCGGGGACGAGGATGGCTGGATCGTGTTCGACCACGCCGACGGCCTCACCGTGCTCCGGCGGCACCGCGTCGACGGCCGCGGCAAGGCGCTGTGGGCGCGTGTAAGCCGGGCACGGCAGTTGCCCCAGTGGAGCACAACAGTGAGTTGCAATAGCACATTACATGCATCTGTTTCTTGCAAATGCTGGAAGTGCAAAACATGACACCACAAATATAATGTGTTTGTTCCTCTATAATCATTCGGCCTGTGCGTCGACAGTCGCTGAAGGTGCTGCACTCGAGAGACGTGGTGATCAGCGGCCTGTCCTCGGTCGACAGCGAGCTCTACCACGTCGTGATCGACGGCTGCGAGGGCGTCACCGTGCAGGACGTACAGATCGTCGCCGGGAGCAGCCCCAACACGGACGGGATCCACGTGCAGGCCTCGTCCCAGGTCACCATCACCCGGACCAGCATCCAGACCGGCGACGACTGCGTCTCCGTCGGCCCCGGCACCACCAACCTTCGGGTGGAGCACGTCAGCGGCCCGGGCCATGGCATAAGGTGCCTGCTAGTGAACTGAGACACACTGTTCGCACACCACACTGCACACCGATATCGTCGTCATCGTGGCGTCCAGCATAGGAGCCTGGGTAAGGAGGCAGGGAAGGCGGCGTGGAGAACGTGACGGTCACGGGGGCCGCCTTCGTGGGCACCGGGAACGGGCTGCGGATCAAGACGTGGGCGCGGGCCAAGGTGAGCGCGTACGTGCGCGGCGTCGTCTTCGAGCACGCGCTCATGCACGACGTGCGCAACCCCATCATCATCGACCAGAGCTACTGCGGACCACGGCGGCGGCGCGGGCTGCCCTCATCAGGTTCATACATGCATGTACAAAGCAGTTCGATCGTCGAGCAGCTCGCAGGCATGACTCCTTTGGCTGCTCTGCTTAGAATTCTGTCTTGCATGCTTTTGTGGTGTGTGCAGAACTCGGCCGTGAAGATCAGCGACGTGAGGTACACGGACATCAGGGGACGTCGGCGTCGAAGGTGGCGGTGAAGTTTGACTGCAGCGCGAGCAACCCGTGCAGCGGGATCGGTCTCGAGGACATCAAGCTCACACTGGACGGCGGAAAGCCGGCAGAGGCGACCTGCCAGCACGCGAACGGCAGGGCTTCCGGCGAAGTCGAGCCTCCAAGTTGCCTGTAGCACGTTACAAATTAAGAGTTGGTTTGGTTATGTCGGCTACCTGTATCAGGTACCCACCACAAACGCAATTTCAAAGAACCAACCGCAAAGCCTGACTCAAGTGGCTTGGCCCACCGACTTCTTCTCCGTCCCATACGACCTCCGGGTCCCGACCTCTTTCCGCCTCGCATGACCTCTACGGGCGTCGTCAGCGACCTGCTCGCATCCAGTCCGCCTCTAGGTTCTCACGACCTATTCACGGTTAGTACGACCTCTAGGTCATCACGACTGAGCTCGATTGCATACGAAGCCCATCAGCTGGTAGGCGGTCTGCTATTCGCCCGACCCCGTCTCCAGGCAAGGAACCGGGGAGCGGGTTCAAATACCGATGTCCAACCCGAAGGTCCTAAATGCTAGATGGGGTGAATAGCCTAATAAAATTTCTTCAAAACACTAGGAGCACTTGTTAGAATAAAAATGGTGATAAATGCTGACTTGCACTAGCCTCTACTTGTCAGGTACCCTCATTGACAATTTTAGTCAAGTAAAGTCTCTAATTCACTCATCACTAGCATGCTTTCACTACTTTACCAACTAGATGGAAGCAAACTAGCATTACACTAAAACAAGTCTAGAAAACTAGCACACACACAAGCGTCAGAAAGTACGCTTACACAAGCTAAAGCTAAACTACTCAAGAAGCACAATATGAATAATAATACAAAAGTAATTGCAAAGAGTTAGTGTGGATTTGATATACCAGCGACGTCGAGGCAATGAACCAATCAACGGTCCGACGCTGCCTCTTTAAGCGGCTCGAACCACCATCGCGGGCAGCGCCAGCGTCCGACGCTATGCGTGGCGGCGTCGGCGCATGTAAAACTTAGTTTTACAAACTTTGGCGATGCCGCTTACTCCTCCCACCTTTCAACATGAGCTAACATGATACCATGTGTACATCTCCATATGCTCGTGGTGTTAGCGAATATTACTCTCATAGTCGATTTGAAAGGTTTTGAAAGTTAGCTCTCTAGAGTTAGAAATGCAAGCACATGATTGATGAACCTAAAGACACATAAGGATCCAATGATCCGGCGTTTTATCGCTTTATATAGCCGACTATCGATCCTAAATCACCTCCACACCCCTCTAAAGGTGTTCTCGGAGTATGAAATCAAAATGGCTCTAAATTTATACCTTCAAAGCCTTTGAGCCCATTTTGATCACCTCGAAATCAAACGTCACGCACTTGATCGCCATTTGGATCACACCATTACATCCAAGCACTCATGATCACAATACATCTCATTCTTTTGGCTAGACCAATCTCCAATCTAAATCAACCCACTTAGCATAGAGAGATGGTCCTAAGATGTCATCAATTAGCTCAAAACCAAACTAGTAGGTATCTTCACGAACTCACTCGTGAATGGACAGCACGCTGGCCAATCAAAAGCACTACAAACTCACCCCTCGACCGGAGCACACTCGCGTTATTTTGAGCGATAGAGCAAGCGATGGCACAGGGGTCGGCTCCGGTCACCACACCATCTAGACAACGAAAGGACATCAAGCCAACCCATCGGGCTACACCGCGGATCAACCACTCCCCTCGTCATCAAAAAGTACAAAGACTACGCCATCGCCTGCCCATCTCGCTCGTACAGCCACTTCAAGATGGTTGGGAGAGCTCTGGGAGGTCGGGAACTCACTTCTCACTCGCTCATCTATCCGCCTCGACCGCCTCAAATAATGGGGTGATTCACGATCTGGCCCACGCTATAGGGAGTCTCACTCCCCCTTTGGCACCTCAAGAAAAGCAAAGGACCCATGACCAATAGTAAAAACATCTGTAGCTACATAGATTTAGGCATAGCCCCCTCTGTAAAACACATGACCTTGTACCTCTTTTGCACCTTTCTTTAGCTTCTTTTCTCGCCCTCCCGTGGAGTTCCTACTATTGTATTCCTACTCTAAAAGGACCCTAGGGCCACTGGGGGGGAGGCAGGAGGAGCTCAACACACACAGACTCCCAATATTTGGCACTTGCCAGAATCATCACATTCCACTCATGCACAGAGACTTGGGACTCGGCCCTCTCTCGACCTGTTTGTTGTGCCCCCTACCACGAGAAATTTTCTGTGTTAGGTGGTAGAGAACCATGACAGAGCCTTTGCCCCAAATTGTCACACCACAACCGGAGCGACTGAAGAGTGAGGAATGTTAAGTTCTATAACAATTTACGTATCCACATCATCTCGGCTGTAGCATTTGCAAGAAGCCTTGTACTTCAATAGAAGAGCGAGAAACTATAGGTTTTTTCTAGCACCCAAGAGATTAAATTCTGTCCTAAAAACACCGTAAATTCCCCAGTGACCTGCGATCATCGAGACAACCCACCCAATCATGTCTGAGAAGGCACTCACTAGTATGGAGGGGATGATCTTTGAATGTTGGAGACCAAGATTACCGATTATTGCCACAGATATATCAAAAGAATCCTTTACAGCACTCCAATGAAACAGATGTAGGAGCATGAAGGAATTGACAAACTTTGTTCACAGAAAAACAAATATCTGGTCTGTTAGATTAAGGTGGCTTTGTAGGCGCCTATCATACTTAGCGGTAATTCGTCGAATCTTCACTACAAAGTGGAGTCCCAGAGGTCAAGCTAAGCTTTTCACAGTGGATGAGTGGTGTCTCTGGCTTGTAATTACCATGCCAGCTCGTGTTAGAATATCAAAGACATATTTTGTTGAGACATCACTAGCCCGTCTTGTGTCCGATTTACTTCAATACAGAAAATAATGAAGGTCACCAAGATCCTGAGAGCAAATCATGTTGTAGATCCGGAGAAGAGCTTCGTGTGTTTGGAGGAACTAGCAACAATAATATCATCAACATACACAGAACAAAGATCGTAGCCTGTTTTACTATAATAGAACAAGGAGGTGTGGAAACTTTTAGAGGCTAGAAAACGAGGATTGCAATAGAAGCACAAGATAAAGGCATACCAGACTCTTGGAGCCTGTTTTAAACCATATAGGGCTTTGTCCAATTTGCACACATAAGATGGATGAGATGCTGATTAGTGTAGCCTGAGGTTGATACATGTGAACTTCTA
Source organism: Hyparrhenia diplandra (assembly GCA_015847255.1). NCBI lineage: Eukaryota > Viridiplantae > Streptophyta > Magnoliopsida > Poales > Poaceae > Hyparrhenia > Hyparrhenia diplandra. The sequence goes on along the minus strand of JADLZK010007575.1, from coordinate 333,966 downwards.
ATCTAACATGCCATGCAAGAAAGGCATTTTGAACATCAAGTTGTCGTAGAGATCAACCTTTGGTGATCGCACAGGAGAGCACAAGTCTAATGGTAGCTGCCTTTACTACTAGACTAAAGGTGTCTTCATAATCAATACCATATCCTTGTTTAAACCCCTTGCAACAAGTTGAGCTTTTGTATCTATCAACAAAGACCATTAGCCTTCTTCTTAATTTTATAGAATCACTTTGCACCCAATGATTTTTTTCCTTTTGGTTTGGGGACTAAATGCCAAGTTTTATTTTTGAAGAAGTGCTTGATACTCACTATTCATGGCAAGAATCCAATTTTTATCTTTGTAATGCGGTGACAAAGAGTTGGTTCATTGTAGGATGTTGATGCTGTGATTACACCATTTTACTTGCACCATCGGTTCTAGTCTTGGGCTGGGAAAATACCTCTTTGAAGACGCTGTAAGAGGACGCGCGTGGTGGAGGAATTGCACTGCTGGTAAAGAGGGCGCAGTACTTCCATTAGGTGCCTCGACAGGTTGCCGCGACGATCTTGGTAGTGGTGGTGACAATGCGGGAGAGATGTTGTCCGGATGGTGGTGTAGAATAAGACTCCAGAGACGAGCGCTATCGGCCACGATCTGGCTCGGAGGCGGTGAACCAACGTCGACAACGCTACATCCCGGGGTGGAGCCACTCGCCGCCGCGAGTCGGCATACGTAGAAGGGGAGCGAGGAGTACGCCATCCTCCTTTGGTGTGCACGCGCCCTTCATCGATGTGTGCCAGTAGAAATAACGCCGCTTTGGGCGCAGACGTCAACATCATTTGAGGCCAAATTTTCTTCCAGTATAGCTGCATCGTAGACAAGCGAACTTGGTGGTTGATTAGTTTATCATGGAGATGTATATTGTCACGTTAAAATAGCATCCCCAATACTAGCATTAGGACTAGGAGGGATGGAGGTAAAAGTGCACTTCACCAAGACGGCGCCCCAAAGATTTGGGCGAAGAGAGAAAGGGAAAGACCTGCTCGTCAAAAATAACATCGCGAGAGATACATATGCGCCTTCAGCAGGTCCGCATATTTAAAACCTTTATGCATATGACTATAGCCAAGAAAGACACATTTTTTGGATCTAATGCTAGTTTTTTGTGAATTAAAAGGTAGAGGTTGGGCCGTACAACACATCCAAATGTCGCGAAGAAGCTATAATCGTGGGGGTGTGGTTATATATCGTTCAAAGGAGATTGATTGGGTCAAGTACTTGGAAGGGAGTCAATTGATAAGAAACACTACAGTGGGAGGAATGACTCATCCCAAATTTTAAGGGTATAGAGGCATGGGCAGGAGAGTGATCCCCATGTTGACAATGTAAGTCGATGTTTACGCCCTGTGACCCATTTGCCGATGTGCATCACAGAGACAAGACGCGATGATGAATGATGTCACATGTTGGAAAAAGTTGTTTAAGGTTTGATACTCTCCTCACACATTCGGTTTGAATAGATCGAATTTACACGCTGCGGAGTGAAAAACAACAAGATGTTGAAAATCTTGAAACATCGAAAAACGTCCGATTTTTTCTTTAGAAGATAACCAAAACAAATTTACTGTAGTCATCAATAAACTTACATAGTAGAAATATTTTCCATCGATGTTTAGCCCCCATACATCGAAGAATACAAGTTCCATGGGACTAGTGGAAATACTATTAGACTTGGGATAAGGCAATTGATGATGTTTGCCTTGTTGACATGCATCACAAACATGGTTATTGGGCTCATGAATAAATGGAAGATTGTGTGTACTAATGATTTGCTGAACAATTGGAGCAAGCGCGACTCAAATGATGGTGCCGTAAAGTGCTAGGATGGTTTTGGTGACGCCAAGGCCATGCTTATTGAATGGTGGCTTGAAAGGGTAAAGGCCTCCTTCCGCATCCGCATTTTGGGATGATGTTCTATGAAAAATGGTTAGATGAAATTCAAGAAATGCATTGTTATCACGAGCAAAGGCGACATTAACGTAAATAAGATTTTTGGTCGGCTTTAGGAACATGAAGAATATTGTTTAGTCAAAGAGAACTAGTTTGGGATTGTAAATTGCTATGACCAACATAACCAATCTCCGCATTCGATCCATTTGCCGCATGTACTTGATCGCCACCCATGTACTTGTCGCGGAATGTAAGCCTTTCAAGATCGCTAGTGATATGATCCGCCGCCCTCGTAATCCATATACGGTTAGTGTCTACACCATAGGAGGTGGCAGAAGAGGTTGATTTCTTCTCGTGGAGGAGAGGGTCCGCGAAATTTTCATCAAACCTCTTGAAGCATCGCTTTTCCATCGCGGACCTTCTTCTGCGTACTTGACAAATCACGCCATAACGCCGAAGTTGGGCCCATGGGAGCTTCACGATATGGCGGACGCCACGTCCGCGCCACCACCAATCGTGAAGCGACCACCACGCCCACGCGATTGGTACCGGTGCCTCCCTGGTACCGCTGTCGCCATGGTACTAGCTTGCCGCCTGGTACTAGTTGTCGCCACCGCGGCCTCCGGATATATGGTGTTCACGGAGGATCACCACCACCACCGCCGTATGTCGTAATCCGTTTGCCCGGCCGACGAAGTTGGGTGAACAACTCGCCGACCGGATCGCTGCCAACACGCCAGGCGACGCCGAGATGCCGAGTCGAAAGGTTCATCCAACCCGGCCAGATGTATGACACGAAGTTCTTTGTCTCAAGTTTGCCCGCCGACGCCATGTCTTGAGCAAGGCTTCTCATACCGAAATATCTCTTCAAAATGGTAGAGTTTCCTCCGGGATGCAACGCCGCAAGCGCCCATCCTTGTGGCGATGACCAAGCGCCCGGATTGGGCTACGACTGCTCCTTCAATGGCGTACCCCATGCACCGGTCGGCCGTAGTCTCAAGATCCACATGACCGATAATCTCCTCCTGAGAGAGATGGCAGCAGATGAGAACCGTTCTTGCCATCCGCATTGTAGCGTCCTGCGGCGTGGCTTCCTCCTTCCCTTCAATTTTTGGTGGTGATGGTGGTGGTCAGGTGGCGATGGTGGATGAAGCCGGCACTGAGCACCGTTGATCGCAACGACCAGCTTTCCATGACCTGCAATTGGCCCGTGAGTTTATCGCAGATAGGAATGAGAGCAAGGCCAAGAGAAATTGCAGCTGAGGGTGGAGGATCTATGGGAGGGCCATCTGAGGAGGAGTTGATCAAAAAATTCCCAGAAATTAGTGGCTCTTGTAGCCTTGATACCATGAAAAAGAGGAAGAAGAATGGGAGAAACAAGGTTGCCGGTTCGGGTCCTTGTTTACGGTTAATATAGGGATGGGGGAACAACGCCCCACCGGTGGCATTACAAATTTGTGATGTACAATATATCTAGAGAATAGGCCTATGTCTATGACCATGCACACCCATGTTGTCTTTGGCAATGTGGTCGAGAACAATAGCCTGACTATTACCGACTATTACAATGGCTAAGAGTAGTAACCTAAATACAATAGCTAAGAGTAACCGAGTGTGGATCATGACCTTCATCTAATAGTGTTGAGGCAGCGCAGCTCTTCTCGCCCCCGGGTTGGCGACGAGGTCTTGGATGACTTACTCCGGAGACCTCTCGAGGTCGCTTCCGCGAGGATGCAACCGTAGCCGAGGTCGGGTGTTAGAAGGTCCACCCGCCGGGTGAACGATCCGCCCACCTCCCGCCGCCGCTTCGCTGCCGCCGCCAATCGCCAAACACCGAACGACGCCCATCACCACTTCCAAGATGCCGGACGTGCCTCCTCCACAGCCATGGCCCCCACGATGACGACACGCGCCTGACTCCGCAAGCGATAGCAGTCTTGAGCTTCAGCCGAGGAGACGGGCGTCTGTGCTCGCCATGGAAACGCTTCGGTGGTGGAATTTTGGGGAAAGCGACCCTTCTTGAATCGGAGGAAATGAAAAACTTAAATGTCGCAGCTATTTATTGGAAGTCAGTCTTGCAAGAGGGGAAAGAAACTTACCCCGCGATCCAGCGTGACTCACTCCTACCCGTCCGATCCGCACCAAGCCCCTTCCCATCCAACGACCAATATTCATGATCCGTACAGACTATGCTGATTGGACCAAAGATCTGCTTTTTTCAGTTTAGAGTATAGACGAAGAAAATGCGACTTCGAAAATTATCCATCGTAAAATGTGCCTAAATCTCCGCTCCTAAACTGGCTAAACTAGTCTTGTACACTCCCTCAAATTGAAGAATGAACTCAATTGTTTATGCTGTATACACAATTAAAAAAACAAATATAGATTGTCCAATGAAGAAATTACGCTCTGCACGCCTCAACTCTTACAACTAGCACCTTGCAACACTTTTAATCGGATCAACATGGTAAGATATATGTACTTTAACTCCCCTACAACTTTGCGCACCCTCTTAACACACACTAAATCGACCAACATAAGTGAGATATATACTCTCAAATACACAAAAATAGAGTTTCCAATGGCCCCACCAGAGCCTTTTTTGTGATGCCACGTCGACTAGCTATTAGGCCCCACCAGCGCCTTCCTTTTGATGCCAATGTCGACCAGCTATTGCCCACCAGAGCATCTCTTTCAGAGCTTCTAGAAGAAATACACCCTTCTTTCAGTGCTTGGTCCTTGGTATCACCCGAGTAATCCAGTGAACAAAGGTGTTGGTTATCCCGTGACTGGTGAACTTTTCTGCACAACCACGGCCAGATCCTATCCTTTGGCGCAGGTTTTTGTGGGTGATTGGCTGATTGCAGCCACTGTTCATCTTTCTTTCCTCGTGTCTTTTGGTCCAAGCTTGTGATTCTTTATGTCTTGAACTTTTGCATGTCTTCTATGATCTTCAACGGTGTGCTTCTTGATCTTACTGGCCACAAAAAATCATATATAACCATATTTCAAGGAATCTACACAAGTACTTTGTATCATAAATACTATACTTTTTCCTCAGAGACAGCCATATAGAATTGATTTAACTGACGGGGAGCATGTAAGAAACGAACTTAGTACATGCATTTCTCGTACACATTTTATTGAACCTTGATTTTCGTTCATGCACATACATTTCCTGTCAGTTATGTACCTTCAATTGCCAACGCAACCAAAATTTTTGCTGTGCCACCTTAGAGTACGGCCACGGCTCCTGAGACATCAGGCAAGGCAGACGCAAACCACCCGTTCTTTTTTCTAGAAGCAAAGATTTGGGGATCCCTGAAGACATCAGGCAAGGCAGAGCTCATACGGCCTCCCTCATACACCCTTAGGCAGAGCTCATACAGCCTCTCTTCATACACCCTTAGAACCAGGGAGGTCGACCCACTGAAGCTGGAGCTCAATTTCCCCACACTCAACGTTCCTTAGTCGTACAACCAGGTCTTGCTTCACCTTCCCCTCCGATATATATCGAGCTCTCCTCGGCTAGACAGTTCTGTCTGTTTGGCACCAGTTTCTTTTTGCCACGGTTTTGTCGGGAACATCCTGGAGTTTCATCTTCACAACCTCGACTAATGGGCGGATGTCCATCTCTGCATTACCCATTGTATCATCAACGAAAGTGTCCTTGTCATAAACTTCCTGAAAATGAGAAAGAGTTACTTGTCAATATGAGTATTTCTCTCTTTTTAGAGAATTGGAAAATGAAGTCACGGTGTCTATAATCACTAAGCTATAAAATAGCCAGTTGGCACATCTTCTGAAAGGACATGCAATCAGTGTTTCAACTATGAAATTTCAGGGACAGCTATTTTGCAGCTCAAGTTTGCATCTCAGCCCTCCTACCAAAGTTTACGGACATTTATATTTCCCTTAAGACTAAAATATCAAAACCACAGGGAGCCACAGGAAACTAATACATCCAACCTCTAAGAATCCAACCTCTAAGAAGTTTAAAACATCCTAAACATGGTTTAATTTGAACTATATTTAGCTGGCATTGGCAAATTACATGTGTGCATCGGTTGAATTGAATGATTGATCGGTTACATGTAAGAATAGACAAAGTTAATTTCCATAATATGGAAGTTATTAAGGAACATTCAGTGAAAAGTAAAAGCAAATAATTACTACCATCCAAGTAGTGAATGCAGACTGAGTTAGCATATGAAATTTAGTAATTTACTACTAGTACATCAGGAGACACCTATTTTTCTTTTTCCCGAAAGGCAGCAGCAAGAAATTTGGTGCGCATGAAAAAAACGTATTCATAGAGTAGAAGCAAAAGTACAACAAAACCTTTAAAAAACACCCTCACACAAGAGCAACAACACGACAACCACCACATCGTGCCGCCACAATTGATTATACAGATAACAGAGACCCTTGCACATACAGTATGGAGGAAGACTGGAAATAAACTAATACTAGCAGTAAAGTATAGTATAGTATAGTAGTATTATTTGTGGAGTTTGGAAAGTGTAGTGGGGGCAAAAGTACCCAGACAACAGATTAGGGAAGGAAGGACGGAAGCGTGCATACCAGTCTAATAGGAACTGCAGGATCTTCAATGGAGAGCGTGAGTTCTTCGTTCCATTCCGGATTCACACTCTTCTTTACCACCCCGTGTCTTCAATTTCTGTGAAACGTTGAAACATAATCACGATTAAATACAAATATATCAGAGAAGATAAAATCCAAATAACTGCTACATATATTAGTCGTCGTCGTCTCTACTGTTGACTTGACCGGGCGGGGGATCGATCCGTCCGAACGAAATTCGACAGATCTCATGCCGGAGAAAACTCACCAATAAATCGAGGCCAAGTTGAATCACTTGACGAAAAGAAAAGGAAGGGAGGAGGAGGAGCGGACCTGCTTGCCGATGCGAACGACGACGTAGGGATCGCTGGATCGGAGGTCGCGGACGGCGAGGTTCACTCCCCTCAGCACGCGCACCTTCACCAGTCCGACGAGATGGTCCAGCATGGTGGTGGTGGTTTCCTTCACCACTAAGTTCCCTTCTCTCTTCCGTCTTCACCCCGCAGCCGAGTGCCGCAGGTCTGTGTTCTCGGTTGTTGTTGGTTTCTCGAATGGGGTGGATGGTTTCTGTGGCTCTCTGGCTACAATTTAAGCTGCCGTTGCGCTGGCCAAGTCAGCGCCGGATACGTCTTGCCGCGGTGCATGACGCCCCCAGTCCAAAGTCCCAGATGATTTTCTCGTAGTCCCACGGTCCCACCCCTCAGCTGCTGTACTAGTCTACTACACCTACTACGCCAGACAGTGGGCTCCACGCACTGACGCACGGGTAGGAATTCTGTGGGTGAGACGTGAGCAGTGAGCAGTGAGCAGCGCAGACTATTCGTCCGTTTGTACGTTACGTCCTGGTTCTTTTTTTTTAACTCGTCCTGGTCCTGGTCCCTGGCTCTTGCTTGACCTGTTGACCGAGGGAGGGCCGGCGACTATTTGGCTACGCCCCCGTTGTCCAGGATGTTGCTGTATGCTGTTTGTGCGTGTGGGCTGGGTTTGATCGGGTCGCATGCTCCGCGTCTATCCAGAATCTCGAGATGCAGGAGCGGCAGGAAACGGACATCGTTCTGATGACACGGTAAATTTGGACGGGACCATCGGATGGAGCCTTCCTGGCAAAGTGTTTGCTGGCGCCTGCCGTGGTCGCACGTCCGGCTTGAGGGGCTCTGACTATTGCTCAGGAGTTATACGAAAGTCTTAAAAGCTGAGACAACATTAGCTGGCTGAATGGATTTTGAAGTAGACCATCTCTCAACTAATCCAGTATATAGTTGTTATTATTAGGTACTAAATCCGTTTTTTAAATTATAGTTAGTTTGTTTTTAAACTCAACTTTCACCACTGCCTGTATTCAAAATTTTCAGACAAAATATTACTTCTTTTGTTGTAAGCTCGCTTATCAACAAATGATCTTTTAGTTAACGACTTAGATTTGACTATTTTCAGACAAATTTTTTGAATAAAGAGTGAATCAAACTTAGAATCAAAAAGTCAAGCAGACTATAATTGGGATGGAAGGAGCGTAATTAGCTCGAGCCCAAAGACTGTGTTAAACACATTTAATTCTTTCTCGGCACTATTTTTTAGCCACCACCAATCAAAATGTATATATATCCACTCCAAAATACATCATAAACAAAATAAGAAAACTTAATTTTATTTTTATTTTTTTCTAGTAGGGGGTAAAATAGACTTTTCAGCCGCCCTTCACACCATTAACCCTCAAAATTCTAACGGAAGAACAGATAAACAAGAAACTAGTTTTTGAGGCCAAATAGACAACTTCAAAAAAAGGGCCGATAAAACAAGATGATTTTTCGAGTAGGAAATAAGCAATTATCCCTTTGTTTTAGTTTCTACATTTTTTATGACTAGCAAAATACAATGCCTGTTCAAACAGATAATTTAGACGATTATGTGATTTGCAAAACACCGATGATGACCTTTGTTTCTTCTTCTTATAATAAATAGGCGGAATGGAAACATGGCAGACAGGATGGATGGAATAATCATTAAGGGTGCATGAGAACATATGCATACCCCTCCGTTTCAAAAAGAATGCACGTTTTAGGTTTTTAGACATCGTGTTTTGACCTTTTATCTTATTCAAAAATTTATTCAAATTATAAAATAAATAAATTATTATTAAAATATCTCTAGTGACAAAATAAGAAATAATAAAATAAATAATATATATATATACAAATAATTTGAATAAGACGATGATCAAACAACAAGTCAATAAAACCTAAAATGATACTCTTTTTGGGACCGAGGAAGTATACCAAGTATACGAGGTTTATTATTACACCATTTTGTATCTTGGGTTTCCTCTCACAAAACGGATGGTTTCTGCCTTCAGAGAACCGCGGAGGCGCAGGAGAGCCGGTCACTTCACTTGCTCCGTGAAGCTGGGAGTAGGTCAATTCTTGGATGGACCGCGGGGGACGCAAAGCGGAGGGTCGTCGGGGCTGCCTCTGCAGCGTTGGGGTCGGGCCGGGCCGGGCCGGTGCCGGTCTTCCAAGCAAAGCGGAGGGCCCAACCGGAGGCCGCCGAGGCCACGAGGCAGCCAGAAATCCCATCCCCATACCGGAGCTCCAACCGAAGCCACCACCAGCAGTCAGTCCAGCACCATCAGCGGAATACCCACCGGCGACGGGAGGCGGCGCGGCCGGGATTCGAAGCGATGGCGTTCACGATGCGAGCGGTGAAGGTGCGCTCCGAACTCGGCCTCGCTGGAGGAGGCGCGGCACCGCGTCTTCGATTTCTTCAAGCAGGCATGCCGCCCATCCCCACCATCATGGAGATCTACAACCTCGACGACGTCGTCACCCCGTCCCAGCTCCGCTCCACCATCGCTAAGCAGATCCGCAAGAACCAGAACGTCACCAACCCCAAGGTTCCCTTCCATCCTGTTCTCTTCGTTCCCTCTCTTGATTCGATCCTCAGGTCCGAGGCGAAACCTTTACATTGATTGTTTCTCCGATCTGGTCGCTGCCTGATGCGAGCGGGAAGTGAAATGACACATATGTTCAGTTGATTGGGTTTGGAATCGTTCTGACTAGAAAACCTTTGCCGCGCTCTACATTGAATTTGGGCCAGTGTTTGGCCACCATCTAATGGAATGTGCCAGCGTATTTTTGCACTGGTTATTTTATTGAACCTTGTGATGGATATGCAGTTCTCAGTGCGTGTTAGAGTGCCCAATACAAAGCTTGAAACCTTGAACATATTATGCATAAATTCTAATCTAACATCCCCAATCACCGTACCATAAATTGCACATTTCAGTTCCAGTGCCAAGGGTATCTGTCTAGTACCATTGCAGACGACAATGTTGTTTAAGGGATCCAAAAGATTAAGGTACCTACCAAAGGCATTCTCATGCAGATCTCTCTCACAACATTAACTCAACAGCAATTGCCTAAAAGAAATAAAAAGTCAAATATATGTTCATGTAATCTTATTAGCTGAAAAACACATTATCTGTACGCTCAAAAGGGTCATGCAAACCTCTGGGAGGGAACGGTCATGCACAAACTGATTTACTACCTGCTTAAACAGTGGTTCAAAAACAGCATCTGGAATCTGAGGTACCTAACATTTGCACATATTTTGCTTTCAGAAAAGAAAAGTAATGCAAGTGGAACCATTAGTTGCAAAGGAATGAACTTTTAAAAATGTGCAACCATGTCATGGCAAGCCTGAACTGCTGCAGCCGAGAAAAAGCCCCCCAGCAAAACCCTGCATTCAAAAAAAAAAAAAAAATATCAGCATAATAGAGGAGTTTCATAGATAACAAGTGGATATGCCAGTCCACAGATAGTTGAGGCACTATCTCATCTAGGCATCCTTAAATATATGTCAGGGATGAATAGAAACTGGAACCAGTCTCCTCAATAGATATCTGTTGTTGCCTTTGATGCTATCATGCTACGAATGACACGCTGTAACTTAGCTTTCTTCTTTTTCTTTGCTAGCAGCTGTACCCTTGTGATTTTCCTGAGAATTCATTACCAACAAAATACAAACAGTGCGTCAGAGGGAATAGAGCAAAGCAAATCAAGTATACAATAACAACAACAACAACATAGCCTTTTATCCCAAGCTAGTTGGGGTAGGCTAAAAACAAATCAACTATATATCTAAAAAAACAATGTCAGTTGGCACAATTAAACAGTTAAAGCACCTTATAAACATCCTGTTTACTAAGAAGAATTTGTGGGTTTTGATCTGCTTCATCTTCACCGCTGGATGCTTCGCTGTCATCCTCTTGTGGGAGCATTTTCATATCTAAGAAGGAATGGAATAGCTATCGTAATCCTGCACGTAATGACATATCATTTAGGTTGGAGCAGCCAATAGAATTTTCTTAAAAATAGTTCTGGCAGCATGTACCTTGAGTTAGGGTGAAAACAAGCATCACATATTGCATTTGTTGTGCGCTCATCAAACCAGACCCTCCGACGATAGTGCCTCTTTTCTAGGCTTCTGGGTGACATTTTATCGCAAGAAAAAGTTTGGAACCAAACGCATGTTCTTGGCACATGATCCATCCATAACCAAATAGATCTTTAGGGCGTCCAGCTACAAACACATAGGGAAAGATGTGAGAAAATAATGCAGATTGCTTATGTGATTTGAGGTGCATCTACAAACTGTAGAAGTATTATCAGTTATCAGGAAGAAATTAAGCAGGCGATTTAATAGCATGAAACAAATCATGAAACTATAGGGGTGTATTTGACATGGTATTATTAAGCCAAGCAGCTGATAAAATGGGTATTGTGTTTAGATTACCTTGAAGGCTTGAACATGTTTCTTCTATGATACTGTTGTACCAAAAATAGTGGCTGTAAGAATGAAAAGGAAGCAAAACTGTGAGTCTAGGATGTAGTCAGAATAAAAAACAGAGATCCAGAAGCTTCTGATCAGGATCATGATTGAGTTTTTTTTATTGTTTCTTCTATGATACTATTACTGTGCTAAAATGGTGGCCGTAAAATGAAGAGGAAGCAGAACTGTGAGCCTATATTTTCATGTTCAAGCAGGTATGGCAATATAAATATAAAAAAGGAAGAGGATGCTGTGTTGACGAACTTACGTTGATGGGCATTAGATGGACTCGGAGTGGTTGTAGAGACTAATGGTGGACCTGTATTTATCAGTACAAAGCCATTACTATTAAAATCATGTCATCATTTAAAAAGAGAAGAGAACCTGTAGATCACTGGTATGTTCACTAAATATTATAACCAGCTATCCATATGTACATAGACCACTAAACTTCTTGTGAGTTGAGCCACATTGTTGCCTTACATTTCCTGCAATATTGAACAGCAACAACGACATTGGACCTTGGTAGTTCTGATCAGGGAAATAAACAGTAAGGCACATGCTGGAAATGTAAAATGAAAGAGAAGAAAATTGAAATAAGCTATCTTCTTTAAATTAAATCTTAATAATAAGCTATAGGGACATGGATGCCGCACATTCTATGAATCGTTGGTCAGTGAGGAAGGTATATATGGAATTAAAACAGGTTGTAGATAATTATATATATCTGTAAACATCTCAGGAAGGGGATTTAGTAAACCATGAATCAAAAATATGTTTGATCTATCAAGAATACATCTCAGGAAGGATGTAGTAAACCATGAATCAAAATATGTCTGATTTATCAAGAATACTGCAATAATGGGTTCGTAATACAAACATAATGGTGGTAATATAAATGTGTGATATATATATGGTTGATGCTATGTTTATGTGGAGAAATGAAACATGAGTAAAATGCATTGGCAGCCCTTTAACTTGTGAGCAGTGGCACTGTCACCTGTGTCCATCAACTCCAAAAAAGTGCATTTCTTGGTCTAACTTTTAAGTTGTTAAAGGCATTCTCATACCACTCCTGCCGCCTTATATCTCTCTGGATTCAAACATCCCAGCATGGCAGATTGCACCTGCTGCTTCTGGATCTTACCTGCCTATGTCCCAGCTCTACTAAGCATGTCCGTTGAGTTGATCCGGAACAGCTATGCCCTGCTTGCAGAGCTCATGGCTGTTGTCAAGAATATGAAATGGCCGATTAGCCAGTGGTCTAAAGCAGAGGAGGCAACGAACGTCCACAAACACCAACTCTGTAGGATCATGCTTGCAGCTGAACATGCGCTGCTCCCAAGGCCTGCAAGGGGTTTCTTGCAGCCGCCATGCCGTTGCTCTATGACCGGCTTGTAATTGTTGACTCACTAGCCGGCACGCATCGCCACGATGCTCGCTGGCTCTAGAAATCAGGAAGGCAGCAAGCATAGCATGCATGTCGCTGCAATGGGCTCTTGCAGCTGCCATGCTGTTGCTTCTTTTGGCTTGTATAACTGTTGACTCGCTGCCACGCATCAGTGACCATGCTTGGTGGCTCTAGAAATCTGGACAGCAGCAAGCACATTTGTATTATGAGGGAGGAAGAGAACAGGTAAGTAGAAAAAAAAAGCCCATCAAGGATGAGGTCACTCCTTTCCAAGCTGCAGACACGATGCTCAAGGAAGTGGAAGTGGAAAGCTACAATTTGAACGGATAGCGTGTGGTACAGACGCAAAGCTGGTGGAGAACTATGGATATAAGAGAGAATGGTAAAGTGAGTGGTGATGCCCTTGCAGGAGCCGCCATAGGATGGGAGTGAACCGGAATCTGCCATTAGTGCAGCATGTCAATTGGTCGCGACTGCCAGTGATGCCAATTGGTGCGACTGCCAGTGCGGGATGCATGGCGGCACACCTGTCAATCTTGCGCAGCGGCGAGTGTGGCTTGTGGTGGCCTTCGAGTGCAGATCAACCGCGAGTGTGCCAGCCTAGCTTTGGCTGCGCGGCAGGCTCAGTGCATCGGTGTGCTTGTGGTGTTCAAGGCACAGTTGTAGTGGGATGATGATGGTCATGCCAATTTGCGGCAGAGGCTAACCGAGCCTGGAGCTGTGGACCGTCACTGTGATGGCTGTGTCATGCAGGCCACTCACTAGTGATTTTAGCTCAGGCTAAAAGCTTTATAAATTTATGCAGGGCAATGTTCAATGCAGGGTTTCTTGGTTTTTGCGATATGTTTCAAATAGTAGTTTCCTTTATGTAGCTGAAATGTAAGGGGTGCTTTGGTTTACTTCACCTTGACTACATCAGGCAAAAACTACTCATCAGTATGATTCTTAGCACCTAGCGTAGCGCATGAAACAGTGCCGGATTGGGAATATATCAGATTAGCTTTGTTTGTTAGGAAAGTAAGTTAGATTGATTCGGTTAGGATATTTCCTTAGGAGTCCATTCAGTCATCTCTACAAAAGAGAGACCTCTATCGATTGTACTCAAGCAAGAACTTAAGAAGTAGTCTATGGACAAAAAAGGGATTTCCTGCTACCCCAGCAAATTCATATCAAATCACGCATGTCACTGTTCCCTACTTTTTTTAATGTGTCTTTTCAAAGATAATCGTCCGAGTAGCTTCACTTTTAAATAGGACAGCACTCCAGCATTCCTTATTTAACCAATTTTGTTTGTAAGCAGGTTATTGACATGCTTCTGTTCAACGGGATGGAAGAGCTGAACAACATAGTTGAACATGCAAAGCAGCGCCATCATATTATTATTGGGCAGTATGTGATCGGCCAAGAGGGCCTGGTGCATGAGCTGGGGTCAAAGGACCAAGGGAACTCTGACTTCCTGAAGAAATTCTACACAAGCAATTACTTCGACCCGACTTGCAGATTTCCACCGTCTGGAATACTCAGGGTGGTGCTCTGAATAAGATACCGAGGACCTATCAGGACCAGTTGTTTCGCACTGGAAGGTTTTGATTTATTTGGCCCCCTTAAATCCTCTCTGTTCAATATATATATCCCGTCCATGATTTATTTCGCACCATTGTTGTTTCGCACTAGTGTTCAATATGATATCCCGTCCATGATAAATAGGTTCAATATGATTTATTTCGCACTAGTGTTTGTTGTTCGCTGTCGCAGTTTGCAGCGTTCTTAGTTCGATTTATCCCGTCCATGATTTGCTTTTTCCGTGCACAAGAAAATGCTCAAAGAAAACCTCTTCCATTGAGCTACTCGGTTTGACTTGGAACTGCCGATTTCTTTTTCGTTAATGTAAATAGCATTGAGCATGCAACCGTTGTTTCTGCCACTGCAGCAACAGGAGCTAATTTCCGTAAATCAACAAGAGCATTTGCTTTTATTTCCATTATTCCCTCAAATTAGAACAAAGCTAGAAAGCTAGAAAATACACTGGAACTATTGGAATGATAAAACATAATTGGTGTTTCCGAGGAAGTGGCTTGACGAGTTGTAAGGATTTATCTATATGCTAATATGTTGAACTTCCTGATAGAAGATCAATCGACCTGCAGAACTTTTAGGCTGACCTAAGTGCCTAGAACCAATATTGTTCCAGTGAAAATGCTCCTTTTAACCAAAACACTAGCATACATATCATTTGGATTTTGGTTGGAACGAAAACAATTACTCATAATATCTTGTATTGTACAAAACGAGTCTTAAATGGACACAATGGCCAACTTGAATGACAACCACAAACATTGTGTTATTTCCATTTAAACCAAAGGCACAACAAGGTTGATAACATAACTCAAAACCATTTACTACAGGAAATATGTTAGCTTTTTGCCTATTCCTTGACCCACCTTTTGCCATATAGCTCATTCCATTGTTTGATCTCATTCATGACTGCACCATCACTAGCAAAGCTTGCAGAGACCTACGTAGTGTTAGATGCACAGTAATTTATTAATTAGTCCTCTTGGTATAAGGTCTGCCGAATAATAATATAATATCATACGTTTTAGGCAATAAAACATGCAAATTGGCTCGCCACACTTACTTCATCTTTAGCCTGCTTCAGGTCCTCCATGGTTAATGGTCTGAGGGTGATTACCTCATCGATTTCATGCCTGTCGCCTTCTTCTGAAATAGCTTTCATGTCTTTGCTGACTTTTTTGACTTTTCCTTCTTGCTTTCTTTCGTCTTGTGGGTTCTGAGCACACACATTCTTCCCTTTTAGTTTCTTTTTCCTTCTTGTCCTAAGAAATAAACATAGTCGTATCATGTAATGTGATGTGACTCTGGCATCAAATGTTGAAAATATCTATACTGATATTTGTACTACCCTTTTCGATGAGTTATATTTCTACATGTTTCAACCAATAAAGTGTGTGCATCCTAACTTTGAAAAACAATAATCCTTTATACAATTCATTAAAAATTTAATAAGGGGATTTTGTTTATCTTTTGTATTACCTTCTTCATTTGTTTTTCTTTCTGAAGTAGCTCTCGAACAGGACGATAAGCGGCGGCCACACAAAGATTCTAGGAAAAATAGAGATTTAATTAGTAAAAACAAAGAATTATCAAAAGGACAATGAATATTAAGATTAGCATGCATACCTTTAGATCACTACCACTGTATCCTCAGTCATTTTGCCAAGTTCCTTGAAGTCTATACTTTCAATGTTCTCTTTGCACAATAACTTATGCAAAATTATCTCTCTACTCTCAAGAGTAGGGAGACCAACCATTATCCTATTTTACACCAAATGATACATCAATGGATAATTTAGAGATGATGCAACTGCATCCAAATCTTAAAAGTTTAGAAACAACAAAGTTTTGAACACACCTATGCTCAAACCCGCCTGATGATAGCATCATCAAAGGTCAAATGGTCGATTTGTCGCAGCAAGGACAAAAACCTTCATGCTTGGTTTGGACAATACTCCATCCCAATGCATCATGAATTCATTCTTGATCCTCCTTGACACCTCATTTTCATTTGAACGCTTTCATTTTCCCCAGATGCGCCTACCTCGTCCATGAAAATGATGGCCGGTGCAATTTTTTAGAAACTGAACAATGCTTGGATGCTCTTCTCAGCCTCTCCATACCATTTTGACATGATGGTAGACATTGAGATGTTCATGAAGCTAGCACCACTTCATTGGCTATAGCTTTGGCAAGCATAGTTTTACCTTCCAGTGGTCCAAACAATAGAATTCCTCTACATGGTTTTAATAGACCACCATTGAAGAGATTGGGTCGTTGAAGTGGAAGCATGACAAGCTCCCTAATTGATTCTTTGATATCATCTAGTGCTCCAATGTCATCAAATGTCACTCCCGTTTCACTAGTGGGGATCACTAATTCTCTTATTCGCTTTTCATATTCATTGTATTTAGTGACCTATAAGATAATAGGCAAATATGTAAATGGAAAATACATCATCTTTAAATGTTTCTATGATTAGAATATTATATTACTTCCATTATATTAGGAAATGAGTAAAAGAAAACATAATTACTTAATGAAAAATATGGGTTACCTTTGAGTCATCTTTTGTTTCAACTAAATCCTTCTCAAGGTTACTTTCTTGAAAAATTCTTAATCCATAATATAAACTGCTCATGAATGATGTTTTTAGAAAAAATATATGTTAAATGAACTGTCCAAATGGTTTATCATGAATTTAGGATCAATTAACTAACCTCATTGAAGATAGAATAAGCCTCCCATTTTTTGTACTTAGGATCCCGGTTATTCATCAAATGATATGAGACTAGGCTGGGGCTAAAATATCTTCTAAGTAACTTGCAATTTCTACATAATCATCCCGGAGATAGAATTCAAATCATCACACTCCAAATTGTATAATGACAAACCCCCCGCAATATGGTGTGCAAGAATTTCATCTCGAGCTTTTATCATATCATTTCGCATTTGTCTTGTCCATCTCTCAAGAAGAGCCTCTTCACTGGAGGCCTAGTCTCGAGGATGTATGGGAATAGATCAGTCGATGCTTATCAATGTCATCACTATCTTGATTAGCATCATGGAAGTGCGAACCGATTATCAAAAACTCTTTCAAATTGTTTTTCAACATCTTCTCGAACATAGAAAATGCTCTCGGTGAACTACGAAGAATAATATCAACATCCCTCGATATAAAGAACAATTGGGCTACTTTCGAAGCCGAAACAATGATCTGCAAAATTGTTTTAATATATCAGTTCATAATATAACTCTTTGGATTCGATCATCAATTATGTATGTTAATCTTGATTTACCTTGTAAAGGGACCGCATGAGAATTTTCACATCCAAATTCCGCATCGAACACTAAAACCTACATTAGAAAAGAAACCATAAGTAACTGATGCATGTATATTGTTCCTTGCTATCAATAGTATACTACATCCAAAATAAGAAACAAAAATTTATCAATGATTTAGAAAAGCCTTAAGTTTTTTTTTTTTTTTTCTGAAGAAAAGCCTTAAGGTTGAAACTTAAGTTGGACGAACTTATATAAATAGGCCATTTTAATTTACCAAGTCAAAGTTTTTAAAAATGATCAAAGCAACAATCATGCTTTTATTATTTTGTCTCATGCATACAAATAGTTGTGGCATAGATGGGCTAGTTAAAATGGACGGACTCACCACCACTATCATCATCATCATCATCATCATCATCATCATCATCATCATCATCTGGATTCTGAGTCTTTGTTCTTTTCATCGGATAATAAGGACGAAGTAACCCCCAACCGATGGCATGTTCTTACAATGAACGCAACTATTGACAAAGACAAAAATAATGGTAAAGAGGGACAAACTATTATTAAATGACAAGTTTCATTGCACCATATATGTGTTACCTTCTTTTAAATTGAGATAATCCATTTCACGATCCACTGATCCTGCAACAATGTTTCATGACAACACAATCATAATAATACGATGTTTGGTTGCGACTTACAGGACTCATGTAACAAGGAAGGAAGTTAGTAGGAAAAGTTGCATCCAAAATAAAGGTTGCATACATCACATCATAAAGATTGGTCTACAAGAAGAAGACTAAAATTAATTGGTATCGAGGACAAAAAGATTAATAATTTGATACCTATTGTCTCATCCTTCTTGCAAACTATCGTAAAGATCCAACAAAAAATCATACACTTTTTCCAAAGCCGACAAAGTTTTGGATTTTATAGGAACCTAGATCAAGAATGGACAAGAGTCGGTTAGTTAAATCATCAAAAGTTTTGTGCTATTACCAAAATTTTAAAAATATATACATTAATGTCTACAAGCATTAGATGTGGACAAACTACTATTGTCCTTTTCTATAGACCCCATGATTCATGTGAAGCATGAAACCAACTTACTTTTGATTATGTTTGTGTAATGAGAAAAATGTCCAACAATCGACTACAAAGGGTGGTGATACGGGAGACACCCATCAATGAATTATAAGAAAAGAGATTGTAGGTCCACCCAATCAACTAAAAATATTGTGCTCAAAAGTACTAATTAAATATACCATAAAACTGAAGGTATTATCTATGTACATCAATTAGAAGGTGAAACAAGAACCAATTTCAACCTGTGCATTGCTTGAGCCACCATATTTGTGTTGGATCTCGTTATTGCATTCAACAACAAGAAGAGGTTTATGGTAATATTAGGTAAAGGGAAAGCGAAACTTCCATCCAAATAGTATCAAGCTAACCTCGATGCAAGAATTGAAAGATATCCGGTGCTAACAAGCGTGCATTGAATTGGTTGGCGATGGCCTTGGCAAGTAGTCGCATGCATGTCTCTGTAGCAAGGCGCCAGGTTGTCAAAACATGACCCAACCCAAAAAAAAAAAAAAGGATTTATGCGTAAGCAAACCTGATTGACCGTTAAAAGTAATATGGTGCGGCTTGAATCCTTGAATACTTTGATGTGCTTTGGCAGAATAGTTTGACCCAGTAGGGGAATGCTGCGCTCATGAGCATTATCCTCGCCTCCTCGCTAAGAAACAGGGGACAACTAAATACTAAGCATTTATAGTTCATCAAACATGATTCTAATTTCTTTGGACCCCAATTGATATGATCCCTAAAGTAACCACCTAATCCTATGAACCATAATTCAATAAAACTATGCTAATCAGATCTCTAGTCACTTTCCAAATGAAAACAAGGTAGGTAAAAGCCGATGCAAATATCTCTCACACACCTTTGATATAATACGGGAAGTTGGCAAAGGAGATGTTGATATCTTGCCCATCAACAAGGAGACATTGGAGCTCGATTCTATATCTCGCAGTTTCTTTGCCGCCACCTGAGGTTCCGTCCCCTCCTAAAGTAGATTCCATAAGATGCGTCGACACTAGGCCAAGGCTTACCCCCAAACCTATGCCTATGCCTACTGCGGACATGAACAAGCTACCATTGCTACTACTATTCGCCATGAGAGCTAGACACGTGACACCTCAACCTCGGACTTTGTGGGGTTGTTGTTGTTGGTGCTCTATTGCCAAGGAGAGGTCTGGTATTTATAGAAGGAGATGAGGCTTGTGTCGTGGGTCAACTCTATCAAGTCTCTAAGGGTCTAACTCAAGTAGGTCAATAGGTGTTATGATCCACATCGGTGTATCCTCTATAAATCATATTCCCTTCAACATATTAGGCTCACACACAACATGACTATACAATGCGATGTTGCACAAATTGCAAATGGTAGACTTAAGGGAAAGTAGGTAGAATCGGTTATCAAAAGCTGGATGTCACAATAGAAAGTTAACGGAGAGCCGTTACCAAATATTATGCGTGGCGTGAGGAATAAAGAGTCAAGCACAAAGCATGATGACAATGTGAACAAACACGACACTACAACTATAGGAGCAAGAACAAATGGCAACACCAAAATGAAGAGTGTGAAGAAGTGCAACGTGTGTGGGCCTAGGGATACCACTTTACACATCATTTCACAAGATTTTTCTCAAATACTAGAATTGCAAATAATTAAGAAGATGTTGTTATGTTCATTTTCAATAACTTTGGGACACATGGTAATTAGTTAATAACTAGTGTTAATCTATACTATTGGTGTTACAACAATCAATTTCCATTGGCTTGCATGCTTGCCACCATACTTTGCAAAACTTACATGGCGGATCATTACCACACTATATGGTATCTATGAATCATACTATCTCAATATATTGGGCTAGCACATAGAAATACTAGTCGATTCCAAATGATTGGTTGTCATAGATTGGGTTCTTGGTACTCATGTAAAACCGCAAGTACTACTTCTTTATGGTAAAATTATAATAAATTTGTAAGCAAGGTTACTAGGGAGCTTTGAGTGTGTAGAAAGTTGACATAGAGTGGCTTCCAAATGAGATAGATGTCATGACATAAAGTTAATGGACTTACTAGATAAGATGGATGACACTATGAAAAGTTAATGGAGAATGGTTCCAACAAAAACATGAAAAATTATGACCCTATGTTTTTTGTTTTTTTGTAGATCATGTTTCGTCATTCAAAAATGGACACCACAAATCATGTTTTCTTCATCATATCAAGTTCACTCACAACCAAACTAAATAGCAAGAGTGCATCTTCAAGAGATTATCCAAATCATTTTTCTCAAGGTAAACATAGCTACTATTAAAGAAAAAATTCAACACTATAAATGACTCTAAATTTAGTTGCTCTCCATCCAACCTCCTAGCTCTCCATCCCACCTCCTTAGCTCTCTACTTTTGCATAGCCTACCTCACTAGCCATTCAAGTCTGGGAGTTTGTTGGAGAGCTCTAGTAATTTTTACCAAATCTATTTTAGAGAGTATCTAAATCAATAAATTTATCTAGTCTTTTTTGGCTAATCTCTTGGAGATGCTCTAATGTTGCATAATTTTAAACAACACACTAAAAAAATATTTTTGCTAGAGAGAGAAGTTAGCAAACAAGCTAGATGCCACAATAACTTTAAGGAGAGCCGCTATCGATATGATGTATGCCATCTTTGAAAATTTAGGATAGTAGTTATCAAATATGATGATTAGGAAAGGAAACATATCACTATCATCTATAAGACTAAATGCAACAACAACACCATAAGGAGTATTTGTAGGATCTGATGGAAGCCTAGAGGGGGCTACGGGTGAATAGGCTTACCCCTTAAAAATCGACTGTCAAAACTAAATCGCCTTTATTCGTCCGGAGAGGCGGCAAGCGCCACCGCCGCCAGAACGCACCACCTTTGCGTGAAACCGAAAAGACGTATACTAAGGCGAAGAGAATGGACGACCGTCGGAAGCGGCCGGGCGCGGCACTGCCCACGCCCCCACGGCGGCACTACCGCGGGTCACTTCACGAGGTGACCTCGAGTGAATCGAGGAGTTTTGTTCTTGGTGCTCGTGATTCACACTTGTTCCCTGCACACAAACTCTTCCGGAGGACTCGCCAAATGTAACAGAACCGCAGCAACAAAGTAGATCGAGACGAAACCCTAGCTCACAAGATAATATATGCAAGAATGTAAAGAACACAAGTGACACAAGATTGATCCGTGGTTCGCCGCCACAAAGGTCGGGTTACGTCCACGTTGTTGAGATTGCCACACAAGGCTTAGCTTGCCCACCGGGCCAGCTTTTTCCTCGCTCACAAGTCTAGGGAGTTAACCCTAGAGATGTGGGGTAATGTATTGATGTTTGTGTGAGGTTACAAACCTCCCAAGGCTGCCACACGAAGGGGGCAAGCTCAAGGGCGACGCCTAGTCGTCTAGGAGCAAGCTCCAAGAGAAAAAGAACCCTAGGGTTCGACCAAACGTGAACCAAATGCTCTTTCAAGTGGTGGAAGTAGATCCGGTCTCCAATCGAAGTTTGCTGCCTTTTTCCTAAAAAAAATCCTGGTGGGAAGAGAGATTGAGTGGGGAGCTCAAGGTGCTTCAATGGAGGTGAGAGAGAGAGAGAGTAAGAGGTGAGTTCCCCGGTGTTTTCTCGGGAAGAAGAAGGTCCGAGCCGGGTGACCGTTGTGGGAGGGGTAGGATGGGTATTTATACCCCACCTTAACGGCCGGAGTTAAGTGTGGCATTTAACACGCGGCACTGCCGCACCATATGCGCGGCTTGCCCATGGCGCGACCGGTTGAAGAGGTGAAATGATATGAAAAGTCATGGCTGATCAGGCTTAGAGTTGACTTTTGTGGCCGGATTGGAGTTTAGAGCATTTAGTCCACATGTAGCCTAAGAGTCCTAGGATCCCTCTTGATAGTGACATTTCCTAAACTCAAGATTCAAAAATATGAAATATTTTAAACGCCTTGAACCGGAAACTCGCCATCTAGCTCATGAGATGCCTTTGGACCTGTACATCAACTTCTTATTTTATTTCCTGCATGTCATCTTCGTAAAATCTCATTAGTCCTCTAATTCGATTGTCATCAACGCCAAAACCCACTTAGAGCTTGATTGCACTTACAATTATTAAACACATGCTTGGTGTAGGTGTCTAGGAGCACTATTGTACCCACCATACAAACACCATTTCACACCTCTTTTTTTGTGGGATTTTTTTTTTTTTTTTTTTTTCTCAAATGCTAGAATTTTGAACATTAAGAAGATGTGTTGATTCTATTCTTTTTGAGAGCTTTGACTCTTTTGAGACACTAAAGGGTGATGTAATGTTCATAGCTAATTAACATTGTATCTATAGATTACAACAATTGATAACATAGTCTTGCAGGCCTATTCTAAGAAAAAGTGTCACCTTGCATTGGCCATTAAGTGATTTTTGGTGTTCGAGTAACAACATGACCATTTGGATGCAAGGTATAGTTCAAATGGACGAAAAGGTTGGCTTGGACAAAGGAAACATGAAGACCGGAGTGATCAAAACCTAACAAGGCACTAGAGTTGTTGTTGTTGTTTTTTGTTGTTGAAGATCTACAAGCCATGGAAGAAGTCCAAGTCACTAGATGAAAAAAAGCTATGTCCCAAAAGACGAAGAAATTGATCCAAGCGGATTATATCTGCATGCATAAGTGTTATCCTATGCTTGTCTAATATGTGGCATTGCGTAAAAGGAGTACAGGAAACAACGTGCAAGGTTTGAGGACCCAAGATTTATCTAGTGCTTCAGTGGGAGCAGCATTGGAGAAAAGTTGCATGTATAGTTAGTTGCGTAATGGAATTTCATCCACGAGAAAAACTCTGGTGGTATCATAAATGTGTGCAATGGAAAAAGTGTTGTGCACCCAAGGAAATGCAAAAAAGAAAAGAGAGCCCAACAAAGGCATCAAAATATCCTGGTGTAGAGCAGCCACAACTCACCATGTTATCTTCAGCTAGCCATTAGCATAATCAACCACATAATCAACCACAGTCTAAGGGTGGTAATGGATCGGGTCCTTTTTGTCTTCCTTCACAATTCCACTTTTGGCTCTTTCCATTTTAGTTCAAAATTATATAGTTTTTCGTCCGATCCAAATCCAGCCCGATCCTTAAATTTGCTAGGCACAATTAAAGGGCTTTTTACCACCCCCTAACCACAGATGAAGTACATGAATGTACTCAACTGGAAAAGCATCAACCAATTCATCACTAATGGATGAAACTGATGCACCCGTTCCCAATTTTTATGTATACATGGAAGGATTGAATCGAGTTAGTAATAGTAATTCACGCCACGAGCTAGTCGTATTTGGCTCTTTTGTACATTTTTTTCTCAATATGATGCTCTTTCCATTGATTTTTAGAGTTCACACTACGCTGATCATATATTAGTGAGGAGAAATGCATGCAAACATCATGTGAAGAGATAATGTTTAGTTACTCACAGGAATACATGTTTTATGAGATAAAGAAAAAGGTAAGTATTATTATAAATATTGTGTTGTGTACTTGTACTTCTCCATCTCCATGTCTTATTTATCTGACTAAGCCTTAATATTATTATAAATATATGAATGGCACTTATCACACTAAACACATCACTTGTATTATTATGTTTAGTTGCAACACATGAATTGGCTTTTGATATTTCTTTGGAATTTCATGAATTTACTAATGGGCCAAGCCCATATATTCCAACAAGACACCGTAACTCTTCTTTGTAAATGTATCAACATGTGATGGTCGGTGCTCACCGTTGGTACACTGTACACACACCGTGACACCAAATGCAGCTCACATTTTTCTTGATGTTTTTAGTTTCAAAATACACCAAACCTAACTAGGTAGTGATGGAAAGCCGTACGAACAAATGTACGTCCGCAGCTGGGTTGGGACGAGAACAGTCTCTCTGTCCCTCTCTTACAAAACAGAATGTGCGTGGTGTGTTTGAAACTATGGGTGTGTGCGTGTGGTGTTTGAAGTTAAGAATGTACGTGATGTTTGAAACTATGAATGTACTTTCTGTTGACCCACTGAAGCATGTGCATGTACGAGCTAGGGAGAAACAGGAGAAGAAGGAAGCGGTAATGTGAACATAATTTGCATGTAGAGTCACACACACAGACACAGGCTGAAATCGGCCTCCGATCCATGCACGTTTCTGCGTCCAGCGCATTTCTGCCGTGGGAAATAGGCGGCTCGACCGTTCGTCCCGCATGACCAGCCCCGGGCGGGTCCCGCCGACGGCTCACCGGCTGGTAAGTGATCTATGTCCGCAGCTACAACGACGGCATTTTTCCTCGACGGCACTTGCAACACTTCGCTTGCATGCCGCGATGGTCGGTCGGAGTCCTGGAGATGATCGATCGTGCACGGAGCAGTACGTGCCGTCTAGACTTGGCCGGATTCATTGACGAATGGAAAGGCTAGTGGTGGCCGGCACTGTATGTTCACACGATGACGAGAGGCCCAAATTCTAGAACCCTCTCCATGGAATTGACGGACAGCAAACAAAACAAAGGAACGCGAAAGCAATTTGATAATTCAAATGATCATGCTGATAACTTCAAACGTGAAATATGGACATATTTTGAACAAGTAGAACATAAAAGCGTACTGAATGTCTGAATATATGCGGATGGCTTCAGCCTTCAGGTGCCGTGATGCAAGGGGAACGCAGTTCCTGTGCAGTCGCGAGTACTACGAGGTATAAACTAGTTGCACTATGGACACTACGCTGGATTTACTTTGGGCTTGATTTATTTTAAATTTCATTAATAAATCAAATAAATTTTCAAGACAATATTTAATGGTAGGCGCAATAAAGTTATAATCTCATATGCAATTTTTTACTAAATATTGAGTCAGCTAAAAATACTCCCTCCATATAGCTATTAGATGATGTTTTGGAAAAGATTTGAGTCAAACATTGAGAACATAATTCATGAATAACTTTTAAGTCGTTGAGTTTGAAAATGTGAAAATCATATCAATAAATTTGTTTTGAAACATACTTTCATAAAAATATACATATATAATTTTTAAATAAATATTTTTATAAAAAAGAGAAGTCAAAAGTTGAGTTTTGGAGACCATGTCGCTGTCCTAGAAGTCGCCTAACACACTGATACGGAGGGAGTATATGGCTGTTCAATCGCCAAGGTATGTTCTAAAAAAAAAGAGATACGCAACTCTTCTGAAGTTGAGAGGGACGAAGGACATGCCACGCGCCAAGCCAGTTTTGGCATTTGGGCCGTTTCAAGGAGTCATCAAGGGGACAATTACTGAGAGCATTACAGTACAAATTAAAGAAACAATTTTCGTCTGTTACTGTCAGGTGGGTTGAGGGAGGTAGAGGAAAAATGACGGACAGACGAGGGAGAAAGGATACAACACTTAAGGTTTATTTATGAGTGGGCCGGTTGGGCTTATGAGCTTGCAACAATTTACAGAGGTGGACCTATCTACCTCTTAGGCCCACCTATGGAAATGACCACTATTTTTTGAGGCGGGCCCTTCCATATATATATAATATCTATTTTAGAATATAGACATGTTTTTTACAGCCTTCATAAATTAATACTAGGAGGCTGGCAGTCTTTTACTGGTTTCGTAAACAAAACGCTCGCCTCTAGCTATCTAACACAGTTAAATTTTGTTAAATTTTGTGGCCGTCTTGGTTAATGATTGGGCAACGCCACACCCCACACCAAATTATTTATTTAATAGTGAGCAGCGGAATTCTCTAGAAATAAGTTTACTTGTTTGTCCAATGTTAACTTTTATGCCATAATTACTTTCTAGCAGATTATTAAGGCATATTTGGATCTCATAAACAACTACATAGGTAGAGAAAAACTTTGGGACAGGCATATTCAATCTCGGTTGTGTTCAAGTTCTGAACTAAAGGGAGCATTATTGTCGGTATGGACACCGAAGACCCTTTAGTCTTAGTTGGTGTTACGAACCCGGAGTAAAGGTCCTTAGTCCTCATTGTAATACCAACCGACTAAAGGGTGGTCTTTTAGTCCTAAGTTAGTATTTCCAACCTAGACTAAAAGATCTTCCACCCTGGATAAAAAGGTCCACTACAAGTCAATTCAAAAGAAATGTGCTCGACTTTGTCACATGTGGTGTGTAGCTGAGTTGGCAAGGAATGCACGCGCGATTGGTAGTCCCGGTTGCTTAATCCAGTAGCTGAGTTGGCAAGAGAGGTCTTCAAGATTCCATTTATTTTTTTCGTTCCGAAGATGGGCTCTAGTCCCAGCTGCTTAATCTAGTACTAAAGGCTGAGATTTAGTCCCGGTTCGCAAAACCGGGAGTAAATTTGGGAACCGAACTAGAGCTCGGTTCCTAGTGGAGTCAACTAGCCTGTTGACTAACAACAAATTTCAGCTGAGGATCCAAATAGGTGGACTAGTGTGTGAACTAACAACTAGTCTCTAAGACTCAACTAGTTGTTAGTTCATTAGTCTAAGACTCAACTGGTTGTTACACTAGTATGTAGAACCCAACTATGAGACCTGATGATTTTACTAGTTGGCTAATCACTAGTCCTAGTTCATGCAAACATGCTCTAAAGTTGTGTGGTGTATTAAACTTCGACATTATGATAGTAGATACTGTTCAGTCATAGATTAAGTTTGTAAAATCATTATGATAGTAGATACCGTTTAGTCTTAGAATGATTTTGTAAAATCTCATTTTCACGCTAACACCGAGACGTTTTTCCCTAGTCTAAAATCAAGGTAAATTTGACCTAATATCAAAGCAAGGAGAGGCAAATAACTTAGGGATAGAAAACGCCGTATGAAAAAATTAAATCGGTTATTCAAAAAGACATCTTCATGGATTGTTCATCTTAAAAGAGAATTAGCATCCAAGAAGATTTGAGTTTCCAAACTAGCTAGCCAGAAGAATAGGTAGGCAGGCAGTACATGGTGCCTTCTCCTTCCGCGATGCTTCAGCAAACGGAAATCAGTTAGGCTGCCCAGGCCCACGAGCAAGCACGCACGATGAAAAAGCCCCCAAAGGGTAAAAGGTAAATAAAAACAAATAAACAAACGAAAAGGAACACGAAACAAAATCAACCTTAACCTCGGAACGTGCCGTCTGATGTGGACTACATACAAAAACATACTCCCTATACCGCGTTCCGTACCGGCGATCTGAGACTTGGACAGTTTTAGGTCCAATCCTTAGGTCCAGCTAGTACCTCCACTAACCAGATCCCCACCCTGCTTTGTGTTGCCGTCACTTCAGCAACAATTAGTGACCCGATAAGCACGGCTTCCACTCGCTAAGCAACTGATTTTCCCACAGAGCGGAGGTGCATTAAGCCACGGCACGGCATCTGACTACCCTTCTTTTCTGGAGCAAACCTGTGCTCTTTGTCTTTCAGTTTCAGACTTTCTTTCTTTCTCGGTGGAGAGAACAACATACGCGAGCGATATCGTCCCCGATATCGTACCGTCAACTTGTGTCCTTCCGCGACCGGCCGAGAGTGGTTTCACCGGACGCCATCGGAAATTCGTCGGAATACCCGTGCGATTGCGGTGGAAAGTGGGGTGCTCGTCGCGCGGCATCGCGACGAAAAGTGGGGTGAGACGGATCGGACGCGGGATGTACGGGCTGGAGCCTGGAACGTGTGCTAACCGTGTGATGACCGCAAGTCTTCGCCGTTCGCGAGACAGGCCCGTCACTCAGATCGCGCAACTTTGCAACCAACAGACGCTTGCCACCTCCAAAGTGGCAAAGTGTGTGTATAACCAGACCCTTCAAAGGAAATTGTAACGAACTGGGTTTAGGTATAAAGCGAGCACTTATAACAGATATATATCTCCTGCAATAATCTGTTTTTCGCCCAGAAAGAAATATTTATCTCCAATCTTCATGGCATTTTTTGTGTGTGCTGAGAATAAATAAATAAATCAATAAGCAACATAATGCAGGAAATATCATCGCCAACCAGGCAATGATCGATGCCCTTGGTTTGTACAAAGTTGGACTCCGAGAGGTGTCCGAATTACAAGAAACTTCGTACTCCATTTAAATATTCTATAATACCTATCCGCTTCTAATAAATTACCAATTGCTCTCTGTGATTTAAATATATAATTAATTCGTTGAAACTTTAAACCTCTACATTTTGGCTTTCAACTTTGATCTTATTAGTTATTGTATTTTTTACCCACGTGTTAAATTCAAATTTGGAGCTTTTTCAAAATATAATACTCTAGAATACTTCCTTGCAAAATTAATTCATCTGATCATAAAATATGTTAGTAGCAGCTTTCATAGTATCTTATATTTGCTAAATTACACATATATTGTAGGGATATTTTATTTTCTTTATAACACCGTTTTGGTTAAATTCTATGGAGGGTAATTTCTATGCCAATTAAAGGGATTATTTTTGTTTCATACTGATGGAGGTAGATAATTTAAAAAATAAGATTTAGGGGTTACTTTTAAATTATCTTTTATAGTGGTGGCAGTTGGCAATTTAGATTTAGAAGCTATTTGCATTTTTATAACAGTGAAAGTGGACAATTTTTTAGAAAACGGAATAGATCAAACTCAGTCATTGCACAATGGTCAGAAAGGCATGATCTTGAATTGACATAAACCTCACAAGCGAAGATACACTGCTAGTAAATTATGTTCGTAGCTAGCAACCAGAGAAAGTACTCCAGATATGTTCCCTAACTCCTCGAACAGAACAGATAAATGTCGAATTACAAGAGAAAGTACTCCAGATATGTTCCCTAACTCCTTGAATAGATAGATGTCGAATTACAACCTTCTCTGACGACTTTTGAAGGAATTTTCTAATTTTAAGAGCTTCTTCCATGTGAACTAAACTAATGGCGGGATCAAGGATGCACGTGCCCCTGCCGTGATTCTTTTTATCCTTATAAATACTCATTTTTAACTTATCTTTTATCATAAATAGTGATGTTTTGTTATGAATACTAACTATGTAGGTAGAAGCATTTTGAGTTATGAGACGTCATCGTGTTTTTGTAGCCCCTTAATCAAAAATCAAAAAATTACTACTTCCCGCCACTATTGTGAATAACAACCATGTTTTCGTTGTAGTGTACTAGTGTGTCATACACAAGTGTACACTGATACCTATTTATAACCCTTTCCTCAAACATTACTACTTTGGACTGTGGTTTATGTACGCCACTACTAATTACAACCCCATGTCTAAAATGACTCTTATGTTCAGAAGTGTATCCCTCAGAATGATTAGTTCGGCATTGAAGCTGTGGAAAAGTTGTTGTGATCTGTTCGGAAGTTGAAAAGTAATTTGGTTGTAACAGCCGTAGTACTATATATACGTATGGTATGAATTGTTTGTAAATGCTCCTGAGAGCCTGCGATTCCATTGATATGCTAATTTGATTGTAAGACACTAAATTGTTCACTGGTCGACACACAAAAAAACATTTTACTGATTCACATTGGACTGTACATTTTTTGAAACGTTTTTTTTTTTGAAACGACATTATTGATTTACATTTGTTTCCTTCCTAAGAAATAACAATATTTATGGCAGCAAGAACGCATACAATTGTTGTTTACAATACATGTTCTCAGCACAAGGAAGTACTGGTTTTCACCCCCGCTTGCTCTGCCAGGTGATCTCCTGCTCCACGAGCCAGACATCAATGTTTCGTGGCACAGGTTTGGTGAGGAAGACAAAAGGGCATAGAGGAACGATGGAGAAGAACCCGGAGAGCGGTGGGGCATGGTCGACAGGATACGGCCGTCGATGTTGCTGCTGGCACCATGCAGGATGCGGTGTCCGGGAAAGAGGAAGAGAAAATGACAAGTGATGCCGGAGAGGAGCTGACCACTAAAAACGGAGGGTCGCGCCAATGCGGTGCACCGCCGCTGCCCTCAAACATGTAGATAGCATCTCCGCCGCCCGGAACCCTAGCACGTCAATCGCCCCATGTAATTGCAGATGATGATAAGAACGAAGGAACAAGTTCCCCGGGTGTAATGCCTTGACCTCTAGTCGGGCGGTGGTGATGCTGATGGCGCCACGCCCCTCCCTTTGAGGCGTCGTTTTGGAATCCTATGCATGTCAATGTGTAATGGTCCTCACCATTGTGGTGAGGAAGGTGGATGCTATGTGGTGTGGCGTGTGGATCTTGGCGGGGTTAAGGCCGTTTTTGTGTGCGTCGGTGAAGTGCTCTCGCTGGATTGTAGTGTTGGTGTTTGTAATAAGAAATAATTATATACACTTGTTTGATGAAGATGCTGGGATATTTTCAATATATATCTCCTTTTTCTAAATAAGGAAAGAGCGAAGCAACAAAGAAAACAGGTGCAAGCTCTTTACCGATGGTAGGGGGTAATGTTGATCAAAAAGTTGGAGTGCGTAACCGTGAAAACATGGTGTTGATCGTTAAAACTTAAAAGTACTATCTTTTGTGAATTCATTTCAAGAGAATGCATGCTATTGCGTGTGTTTTTGGTGATGAATTAAATAGTCTGTCTTTAAAAATTATTTTAAAGTAACTAAGGTCTTGTTTAGATTGCAAAGTTTTTGCAACTTTGCTACTGTAGCATTTTTAGTTTGTATTTAAAAAAAAAATATTGTCTAATAATGGGGTCGACTAGGCTCAAAAGATTTGTCTCGTAGTTTATAACTAATATGTGCAATTAGTTATTTATTATACCAAATTTAATGTTGTATGCATTAATGCGTTGGAGAGATAGTGAAAAAAAACTAAAATTTGAAAGGTAACTAAACAAGGCCTACACACTTAAAAATGTCATCGTGGAAAATAGGATGAACATGCATGTGTGGGGAAAAGGCCAAAAGAGAAGTGGAAAAGCAGTGAAAAAATGAAGCGGGCCGGGTGTGTTTAGAAGCCAAAATTTTGGCTGAAAATTTTGTAGCGTCACATCGTCGTTCTGTCGTGAAGATGTTTCGCTTGTTAGTGGTAAATATTATCCTATTATGGCGTAATTAGGCTCAAAAAGAATCGTTTCAACGTACATCTAAACTGTGTGAATTAGTTTTTTTATTTACCTAAATTTTATAGTGACCCACAAAACGTCTTTTGGGTGCATTGAATGTTCAATGTGATAGAATGTGATAGAATGAATGCGAAATTTTGAAGGAAATTTGGGCTTTCTAAACACACCCGGACGGGCCCTCCGGCAGGCTGCACCTGTGCATTTTCACAGGCCTGGAGGACTGCACCTGCAAAGACCCGGGACCAATCCATTGAGTATTTGAGTGGGATAGTAGCTTGATCGCGAATGATTGTAACCGTTCTCTTGCTCTGGGACTCTTATTTGTTCGTACCGGTACTTCGTACAAGGTGAAGGTGGTGCTGTGAGAAAGAACTCCGTCCGTCCATCGCTTTCCTACACGTTTTGCCAAGTCTGGCCGTGCCTGTCGACCCAATCGATCGAGAAAAGCTCACTTTTCCGCCGTGCAAAGGGAAGCCGGAAGGATCGATCGAGCCAGCACACTTTTCGTACCGCCGGGTATCATAAGCTGCCGCGCCGGGCTGCATCGCACGATCGATGAGCGCAAAATGATCCAGAATCCGACTAGTGCGACGTGATCGAGAGTTGCCTACGTGCCGCGGTGGTATCTCTTCCCACCAAGAGCCGCCGGCAGATACATGAATGCGAGCTCGATCGCGAGTTGTCGTCGGCGCTGCCGGGCGGGGCGCGCGCGCGCTGCCTTCGTGCTCTCATGGGCTGTGCAATACAGTACAATTGTGCCTGACATCTGTCTTCAACTCTGGTAACTTGTTAGCTTGCGCGCTTACTGTCGGCACGCACGGGCCAGAGATCGATCGATTAATCTACAATAATAATGTGGATCGCGCTACACAACACAGGGCCATTAGCCGGTCCACGATCGATCGCCTGCGCGCGTTATCTTGTGATTACCTATATACGTAATAAAAGTTCAAAATATATAAAGCCATCGCGTGCACTTTTTTGCCAACAAAGCGCCCCGGTACGTACATCATGATGTAAGTGTACTGTAATGTACATGCGTGTAGTATATATAGATCAAACAGAACTATCATATTGGTCCATGGAAAACGTTGCGTTCTTCATACGGCCAACAACGCGCCTACACGTGTACGTACTTTCCCGGCCGGCGTCATGCAGCAAGTGGTGGTAGGCCAAAACGCAGAACGGCATATACATGCATATCCGTTTCGATCGTCTCCGTAGCGCACCAGATTCAGGCCGGGGTCGGATAGCTGAAAAAGCCCCTAGCACTGCATCTAGCTAATATATATACCTGATAATTAAGTGATAAGGTCAGGTATCGTATCAGATAGGCCGGTCAGTCGTCGTAGTATATGCAAGCGTCAATGGACACCCGATTATGGTACCGAACATTCGCATTACCAGCTCGATCGAAAAGAGGCTTCTAACATCATCGATCACTTCGATTAGCCGAATAATAGCATCTTGATCTCTTTCCGCTAGGAAGAAATTAAAACTGATTGTTTAACTTGTTTCCCTAGCGCGTTATTTATGGCGCGTCGTTTTAAACCTTGTTGTTTTTCTCTGTTTAATATAAAAGATGTACATCACTTATGCGTATTCGAAAAACAAAAATCATCAATCACCAACTTCGCCCTATGGTGGCTCTTCCGATCGCTATATGGATCGCAGGATGCCAGGATATGCAATCACACGTTGCCCCTTTAGCGCAGATTCTTTAATGTATTCGGATCTCCATTCATGCAATATATATCCGACTCCACCTATGTGGCCACGTATAGGTTCTGAAGTCCGAACCACCCATAGTATAGTGTGCGTGTGATTCCATTACGCATTTTGCAGATAAAAGCTAGGCGCCTTGATTAGTTAAAGATGCCCGTAGAAAGTGGCAATGCTGATCGAGGCAGCAGGGACCTAATAAACCCTATTCACTCACAAACGAGATCGATCGAGCTGGATGCATGGGATCCCCTCTACGTTTGCCAACATTATAGTATATAGTTTTTATCGAAAAAACATTATACTATATATTTACTCTATGCAATAATTAATATAGCCCAAAGTTATAATCCTTTTATTTGACCAGGATATAATATGTCATTATGCACAATGTTGGGGCATGCATGCTGGATTAAGTCGCTCAGGCGCACCTAACCTAACATTGAATACTTTGGTTGTCAATGTTCGCAGGACTAGGTGGATGTTGGGGCTGGACTCCAAGGCCACCTCCACCTGTGCCGCCAGCCGAAGATGTGTAGGAAGAGCCCTATCTCTAGAGGGTGTTACTTCGTCAGCCACCGCCGCCAAGTCAAAAAGAGGATTTTTGCCCCTAATGACCTTCGCGGCACCTCCTAGGAGCAAAGAAGATTGGGTCTTCAGGAGTTATGGTC
This sequence comes from Hyparrhenia diplandra, assembly GCA_015847255.1. NCBI lineage: Eukaryota > Viridiplantae > Streptophyta > Magnoliopsida > Poales > Poaceae > Hyparrhenia > Hyparrhenia diplandra. The sequence continues at coordinate 299,843 of JADLZK010007575.1, read as the reverse complement.
CGGATCGCCCTTGAGATGGCCTCCGTCCTTCAGATGGACTTGCTGAACCTCTAGTGGGCCATTGATGGGCCGGGGTGAGTTCCGAGGCTCTAAGACGACCATTTGAAGATGAAGACCAAAATGCCCTCAGGAACCCATAGCGGGTTTGGGGAATCACCATAGAATATTCGCAGGGGCATTATTGTAGTTGGGTTGAGGCCCGAGCGTGCAACTATAAAAAAGGGGAGCATCCCCGTGTAATGAACGGTTGGTGAAACATTTATGAAACCCTAGTTTGTTTTACTGCGTCATTTTTGAGTGTCTCGACTCTCGCCGAAGTCACCGCTTGGGCGGAGGTCCTCTCAACCTTGTTCGGAATTGCAATTCCAACACACAAATAATATGGTCTATAATATAAGGAGCCAATTCTAACAATTTTAGATGGAAAATATGATATTTAAAATAAAATGAATTGTAAATAATGAAAATAATGCTCTTATGAATATGGTTGATGTTTTAACAATGTGAGTATGTGACATAATACATGGGATCATTTCCAGTTACGTGCACCGGCTAGCGGGAAGAGAGCAAAAGCACTTCAACCGAGTCCCCCACAATCTATTTTCTTACTTTATATTCCCCATGTTGACCCATTTAAGCAAAATGCTGAACAACAAAACCAGTGGTTTATTTGTCCTCTTAGGTTATTCCACTTTTCCATTCTTTTCTCTATCTCAAATTGAAAATGGGGTTAATTGTCGGCAGTGATTGTAGTAGTGAATAAACGCAATTAGGCCACAATCTATTTTCTTACTTTATATTCCAATGTTGACCCATTTAAAGAAAAATGTTGAAATTAACCTCTTGTTTATTTGTTCTCTAGGTTAGCGCCCCATTCTCGCAAATGGCGGGTCGGTGATGACTTGTGCCGTGTCGAGGGTGTACGACGGCGACGCCGGCGCAGCGCCTTGTGTCGATCCCAAGGGCGACGGCGACTCGACTCAATATATGCAAGGCCCGCGGCCGACATGGCGAAAAATCGCAGCACCGACCGCCGGGACAATTGGGGCATGGGATTCCGTGGATCACCAACCCCTCGCCATGGACTCGATCCGCTTCATTCTCGCAAATTAAGGGCGGTACATTGTTACACGGTAAGCGGTCTCATACGCCGTCTCATGCATCGCCATGTATGATTTTTGATGATGCGGAGGAAAGAGAGAGGTGAGAGATAATGAGGTAGTTGCTTATATTTTTCTTTTGATTTGGTATACTAATTGCTGGATGGATCATCATTGATCTTAGAAAACTAATGAGCACGTATTTTGCAATGTTACCAATGTTTGGTACGATTTTTAACATGTTTGAGGATTGTACAAATTGTTGAACCGATTTATACTCATATGTTAAGTTGTTGTACGATGAGCACATTTACTCTTTTTAAAAATAAGTCAAATCATACTGTTTTGCAAACATTCAGTTTATTGAAAAGGATATTAATATGGCACAACCACATGCAACCCAGAAACAATACTATTATGGTGGACTTGAGGCTGGCTCAGCTGGTTCCACCTGGATTTACCTCATCAAATTGATGTGGGCACACTCACATTTTCAGGGGATTTATTCTTAGATTTGGTGATGGTATTCTTTCAGTAGCAGATGAGGTACCCATCAACAATAGGCTCTTATGTGACTTCCTCAATTTTGAAATCTGCCGGCTCAATATTTTTGAAGGTTCTCCTTAATAATATGTTGTGCGTGCATTTATAAGGGTGGATGTACGTACATGTATAAATGTTTGTACTACGTTTAAAAGAACAATATTGTTGTCCTAATAAAAGTAAAAGGGTGTATTCGTTCAATATAATAATTATTAGTAGTAGTAGCACCTAAAAGGTTAGCATGGTTAGGGAGTAAACCAGACGCTATGTTCTTCCAATAGAATATGCATGTACTTTTGTGGTTATGAAAGAAAATAATACTCTTGCGTGATAGCAAAAGGATGTAAAGTATTATTACACCAATAACTCCGTGAAAAAGGAGCATCTCTAATAGATTAGTCAAATCGTTTTTTCAAAAGGCATAAGTTTCAATTTTAGTATCTCTATCACACCTCATTCATTTTCTACTTTTAGATAGCCTACCCGACTAGTCATCATTTGCAGAAGTTTGTTGGAGTACTGTAGTATTTTCTTGTCAAATCTATTCTAGCGACTAGCTAAATCAGTAAATTTGGCTAGTTTCTTTTGGCTATTGCTAGTTTCTTTTGGCTATTCACTTTGAGATGCTCTTAGCATAGTACTTAGTAGTATAGAGTAGTAGTAATAGTCAAGTAATCCTACACTATAGTATGTTGTTCCGATAGAATAGGCATTAAGTAACTGTCTCGCTGGCTTTGATCTTTCGGTCAGTTTTCGGTACTTATCTGGCCCGGTGAAGATGGTATTGGGTCGCCCACTTGGAGTCGATCGGGGAAAGAATGGAAGGACGATGACTCTTGCCGCTAGACGCTAGTAGCCTGGTAGTAGCTTTACCGACTTTGGATGGATGCCCCTGGAACCAGTTGTCGCGCATCCATCCATCCATCCAATCATCCGACCGTGCAATGCAACTGCGCCCGCGGACTGCTGTAATACTTTTTTGCTTTGCTGATGCTGACACAGTGTTGGCCTGTTGCTGTTGGCAGATCAGATACCGCCGCCACTAGCTGCCGCCTTCCTCCCTTCGCGGGTCGCCGATCGGGTCGGGTCGGGTTAAGGTCTCAGGTGCAACGACGACGACGACGCCGCGGTGGAGTCGGAGTCCGACGGCTCTTGCGAAGTGCGGCATGCCGCAGTGCGCCGTCGTCGGTCGTTGGCGCGAGGGCTACAGGTCGATCCAGCCAAGAACAGCGACCAGACCAACGACAAGCTAGTGATGACCAGTGAGAAGGTGCAGTCGAGTGCGTCGATCGGTCGCGACTTGCGAGTCGAATTACAGGCGGCTCAGCGGGGAGAGCTCGGTCCAAGCATTGTACATAGAGCAGCCGAGAGCAGAGCTAGTAGTGGTCTGTTGGAAAGGTCGATCGAGCGTGCAGCTTCAGTCTGCAAAGCAGAGCGCATTTTCACACTGTTAGAGATATAGAAAGAACGAGCGAGAGTGCATCAGCTGATGAGCAACGAATGCGATTTGTCAGGTAGAAAGAGCAATGCACTACTCAGTAGACGTACGTACCCTTTATTTGTGTGGCGTTAAGCGACCGTCTCAAACATGTGTCCGTGCATGTATCATGAATGCCGGGGTCTGAGCAGATCGAGGCACTAACGGGCCGGGTCCTGGGTGGGTGACCACCCACCGCCGGCCGCGGGCGTCGTCGCACCAAACACAAGTACTAAAGCTTCGCCTATAGTGGCGCCTTTTTGGTGCATGCGCTCATTGCTTCCTCGATCTCGCCCTGGAAATTGTGGTGGATCCATGGCAAGGGCAACACAACCCACTGAGACTTGCCGTGCCGGTGCCGCCGGTGCAGGCGTGCAGCGCCAGCCATACATACTAGCTGGCAGCTCAGCTCGATCGGAGCTAGCAGCAGCAGCACCGTCGTAGCGGCCCCTTTTTCTCGTCGACGTCGACGTCGCGAAAAAATTCCCTGGCCCGGCCGGAGACACAGCCGCTCAAAAATTAACCTTTTACTGACAAAGCCGGTCCTAGCCGAACGTACTACGAAAAAGAAAATTAAACCAGCAACAACCAAAACCTTTTGCTCGATTTTTTCCCGGGGCGCGATGGACGACCTACCTACGCACCTCCGGCCCGCGCGGCGGCGGGTCGTCCTTCCCTACTGCATCAGTCCGCCCCTTTGAAAATTGAACCAACAACAACCAACCAAGTCCTCTTGCTTTGCTGGATCTTTTTTTTACATCTTCTCCCTGGGGCGTATAGATCGACGACCGCGTTGATGTCCCCAAGGCACCGGGGGTATAGTTGGGTTTTTTTACCGGCGCGTTGTTGTGTTGTGGGGTTTTCGTTGATCCTTCCTAATATATCCTCTCGCCTCGATTCGTTTCAAACTTGGCGCTCACGAACGAACGAGGACCCGGCGGCCAGGCACTGGTCGCTGACAAAGCGCACACAAACACGTACGCACGCATGTGGCGGCCACTACTCGCCTGATGGCTCGCCCGCTCCAGCTGACGTCGTGACCCCGTAGCGGAGCACTCGCCACTCGGCCATGTCGCGCGCGCGCACGGCACACCGGCCCTCGATCGTGCGTGACCTAAAATCCTCGGTAGCAAAATCGAATGGGTCGATCATCTTTCTACATACTCCGTACATATATCATGAGGTGAGGCTCTCCGGTTATTCGTTCATCGTTCCGTTCCCTATAAAAGCGCCTGGGGGGTCATGGCTGCCGAAGTGCCGAGGCGTGAGCGAGAGTGCCAGACGCACTAGCTCTAGCCAGCAACAGTGCCAGCAACTGCTGCATTGCATTGCATTGCTCGCCCCAGCACCACCGGCCGGTGGCGCCGGCACCGGCGGCCCACGTCCGGATATCCCGCGATCTTGTTCGTCGTCTCGACAAAATATTTGATTTGATCACACGCATTCTCCGGCGTCGTTTCCGCACCCGCGCCGCGGCGACGTACCGCAGCTTCTCCCGCGGACCAGGCCAACAGGAAGCAAGCAGGAGCAACGAACTAGTTGCCGCACAGCGCGCGCCGAGCCGAACGCACGCGTACGCCAAGCGGCGGCGGCCGAGCTTGGAGGCTAGTGAGGCAGGCACTACTATACTGCGTCGGCTACTAGGCTGACCTTGCCAGGTATCAGGTATGTACGCACCTCATATACCCTTTCTTGCTTCCCCACCAGATTTTGCCGTGATTCGTACTGCTTTCGTTTGGTTTTTATATACATCTACATATGCTCTCTCCGCCGGCCGGTCACCGGTGGATCGATGATATCGATATGTTCATGCACACGCGATCGATAAGACGACGACGTGGACGTGAACGTCCCATGATGTGTGTTGTCTTGTGTTCGTTCAAAACTTCAAAATGAAACAACTAGTGACGTGCCATTATTGTAGGATTGTACGGTGTCTCATTCTTCTCCGAACAAAGGAGCTGTACGTATCTGCTGTGTATGAAAGCAGGGTCCATTCCATTCTGTTATTAATTTAGCCCTTTATCGACCTGACCTGACCTGACACTTAGTTTAGTGCGTCGTACGGCAGGTACTACACCGTGTGATTAAGGAAGTTACCTGATGATGATTGCGTGTTTGTGTGAATTAGCTGTCAGCAACTAACTAAGAAGTGCCGCGCCGCCGATAGATACATCTCGTGTCCAGCACTGCAGTACTACTATATTGCAACTATTGACTATAGGTGATCACATATGCATAGTTTTACACTGAATGTGCAGCGGTTCAGATATGCTCTTTGCGTATTATGGTTGCGCCAAAGGCAGGGGATAGTTGTCGCCAGAGTGCCTGATTGATTGTGACAGATGGAGTTACCTAATAAGTTATCTAAAACTACAAAAGATGGATTTAATTTCCCTAATTTGGGATAAAAAGAATAGCATACTATACATGCTATTCAACCAAAACAACAATGAAAACAATGAAAACACGTGCAAGGATAACAACAGCTGTTTTTTTTAAGTTTTTCTTTGACGATGTTGATATTTAGCACACCAAAATGCATGGTAACTTTCAAGCGTGTAACATGAGTCTCAATAAACATAGGATAGAAGTATCCAGCGGATAATCGAGATTTTCATGCTAAATCTTCCTGGTTTTTAGTTCGTCGGGAGATCTTACAAAATGCATGTGGTGGTAGCTTCAACCGTGTAACATGAGTCTGAATAAACATAGATAGAACGATGAAATTATCCAGCTGAGATTTGCATGCTAGATCTTGGTTTACTTAGTCGGGGGGAAATCTTAATTCCAGGTCTACTTCCATATGACAGTAGCACTGACAGATCGAGACAGTGATGGCAGATGTGCTGCTAGGTCGCTCTGTTTGCTCATGTGTGAAGACTGTTTTTCAATTAATTAGGAGGTAATATTGGTCCCATGTGCTCTTTGTTAGTTAAAATAGCCACCAGGCAACAATATTTAATCTAGAAAACATATTTAGATTTTCTACAAATTGCATGGATCCATATTCGTTCCTTTTGTTTTTTTTTTTTTTTTTTTTTTTTTTTTAAAAATGCCATGTGTTTGAAAGACAGGAATTGTCTTAAATTTCATGGGCCTGACCCTCTCAGTTGAATACTTGAATAGTCTATACAATGAGGGACTATATACAAATATAATATATGCGAGCACCACACACCCTGTGGTCAAACAAATTGCTTGCATGTGGTTGGTCGGAGGTCCACTTTCGCCATCAAATTCAAATGAAAATCAAATGGACGTAGCAGTCATCCTTCATATATAGTATTTAGATATTTTAAATTCTAGAGCTTATGTATCGCTTTCAGATGGATTTAATTTATTTGGTCTCATTCATTTCCCTAGTGAGTGATGACTGGCAAGATATTTTTTTTTTTCTAATATAACTAGCTTCCAAACAAGCACCTACAGTAGCTTTAATGTTCCAAAATGTTTGAAGCATTTTTATGTATATGTTGGTTAGCCACCAAATGTACAGAGCCACTATTTCTTCTCAAGATGGATGAGATTAGGGCATATTTTTCCATGTGGATTACATACATGCATATTTTGATCAATGTGGTGGTGTTGCTGATTTTATTCAGTTTAGTTATTCCCTCTTCCTTGTCAGTGCATTATATATGTATAAGCATCGATTCCGAGAGCTCAGTACGGAATTTATCTAGACACATAATTGGTTCATATCATCAGATGCCAGCAACCGACTTCGCACGAGGGCAGCCGGCCAGTTTCCAAACAACCATGCTGCATGCATGATTTGATTCCTTCTTCGGCATATTCAAGATTCGAATTCGATCGTAGGAGAACTGTGAAAGAAAAAATTGCTGGAAATTCGTCGTAGATGAAAGAAAATTACTGGAAATTCGTTCCAGGAAGCTCCCATCAACTAGCTCAGCTCGTACAAAAAGAAAGCCCCATGATTGCGCATAGCTTTTTCTCGGAAATTCCACTGAATCGATTCGATCGTGAAACACAAATAGGAAAGCTAGTTGTAAAAGAGAGCCCAGATTGCGCGCTATTGGAAGAAGATTCGATCTGAAACGTAGCACGTACCGTACGTAGTACTCAGCTAGTCCTCGTCGTTTCAAGGAATTATTGGAATAATATACCATATAGAAATGCTTTCTGAGTGGTCATAGCAGTCTATACGTAGCTAGAGCGGGCATTTTCATAAAACTGTCCTTTGGGGGCGGCGTTGATTGCAAATTTGACAAGCAGGGGATCTGTGTATGAGCGTACTTGTATAGCGTTGGTCATATACAATGCAAGCTCATCATGGAACTCAAAGACTATTGCGCATGCTTATCCAAGAGGAATATGTTGATCATGGAACTAGAAAGCTCTCTCTTTTGAAAAAATAACTAGAAAACTCTAGCAAGAGCCCCTGTTTAAAAAAACGAAAATAAAACCTGCTTATTTTCTCAAAAGTTGATCAGGATTCTTTTCTGTCAAAGTGCACCAAAAGAAACTTTTGATCACGGTCACCAAACAGTCAATAATCCACTCATTCCACCTATATCATCTTCTCTTTTTACACCCTAGTGTATCACGGAACGTACGGCATATGCATAACCGGCCACTACTTTTGAAACTAATCTCACTACAGGCCCATAGGCCCACACATTCATTCTGTCGCTTTGTTGACATAACCAACGAGAATATTAGAGCCTCCATTCTTGGACAACGGCCGATAACGATATTATAAACTGAGTACAGAGAAATAAACGTTTTCAAATTCGAAGAAAAATAAGGTTCTTAATTATTTCCTTCGAGAGTACCATAATGACACAGAAAAAAGGTGCCAAATGTGAACATCAAAACGAAATATTTTCCTCTTCGTCACCGGAATGTAAGGATTACTTCGTCCTCTGCTGACACTACACTTTTAGAGAATTTGAAACTATGTCCTCTTGACTTGTCACCGAATTCTGAAAGTACGCATTTAACCACCGCGAGTATAATATTTTCAAGCATCCGAGGACATTTAAGATTGTGATTTCCTCCTACATACCGTTAAGTAGTTCCGTGACACCTTAGAAATGTACGCTTAAATTACCAATAAATAGTTCTTGTTGTTGACACTCCGATAGCAACCGGAAATAACGCAGCCCACCTAGTCTAATGTTCATGATTTTCAATAAGTTCTAAAGAAAATGGTGTTCATCTGCTTCCACATCGCTGTCACGAAGACCTCGATTTTCCTCCCGCTAGATACCGCTACTATTAGAAGTACGTATAGAACCACCACGAGGTATATATTTTCAAACATCCAAGGACATTTAAGATTGTGATTTCCTTCTACATACCTTTACGTGGCGTGTTTTCTGCGACGCCTACAGTCATCAAGAATTAGAAAATGCACATGTGAAATTAAGTTCACATAATATCTCTCTCGATCAAGATCTCCAATTTTCTTGGAGATACATGTTTGTCACAAGCATCTTTGGAGAAAACATACTATACTGCATGACTAGCAAAAGATGAGGTATCTTTAGAAAAAAAAACTAGAAATTACGCAGCCTACCAAATCGAATATTCATGATTTTCAATAGATTTCATAGAAATGGCACTCATTCTACTTCACACATCCCTCTCGTGAAGACCACGATTTTTTCCTCTTAATAGATAGCGCTACTATGGGTAGTACATATATATAACCACCACGAGGTATATATATTTTCAAACATCCAAGGACATTTAAGATTGTGATTTCCTTCTACATACATGCCATTACGTGATGTGTTTTCTCGATGACACTATAGTCATCAAGAATTAGAAAATGCACATGTGACATAATATCTCTCTCGATCAAGATCTCCAATTTTCTTGGAGATACATGTTTGTCACAAGCATCTTTAGAAGAAAAAAAAAAAATACTATACTGCATGACTAGCAAAAAGATGAGGTATCTTTAAAAAACTAGAAATTACGCAGCCTACCAAATCGAATATTCATGATTTTCAATAGATTTGATAGAAATGGCACTCATTCTGCTTCACATCCCTCTCGTGAAGACCACGATTTTCCTCTTAATAGATAGCGCCTACTATGGGAAGTACGTATATAACCACCCACGAGGTATATATATTTTCAAACATCCAAGGACATTTAAGATTGTGATTTCCTTCTACATACATGCCATTACGTGACGTGTTTTAGCGACACTATAGTCATCAAGAATTAGAAACTGCACATTTGAAATTAAGTTCACATAATATCTCTCTCGATCAAGAACTCCAATTTTCTTGGAGATACATGTTTGTCACAGGCATCTTTAGAAAAAAAAATACTATAGCGCGTGACTAGCAAAAGATGAGGTATCTTTAGAAAAAACTAGAAATCACACAGCCTACCAATCCAAATCGAATATTCATGATCTTCAATAGATTTCATAGAAATGGCACCCGCTTTGCTTCACACATCCCTCTCGCGAGGGAACCTCGATTTTCTTGGAGATACTTGTTTGTCACATCTTTAGAAGAAGAAAAATATACTATATTGCGTGACTAGCAAAGATGAGGTTTTTTTTTTTTTTTTTTTTTTTTTTTTGCTTTTAACACATATACCGCGTGAGTAAAAAAAAAAAAAACTTTTTTCTTTGAAAACATAGGAATTTCAGTTCACGTAGTGTGTATCGATCACAACAAGATTTCAAAAAAATGTATGATCTTTTTGAAAGCTAGATCAAGAACTAGAAATAATGCATCATACCAAATCGAATATTCCTTTTTTTTTCAATAGATTTCAAAGAAATGGCGCTCATTCTCAAGCTTCACATCGCTCGCAAAGACCACGATTTTCCTCATGATAGATACCGCCTACTATGGGAAGTACGCATATAACCAGTAACCACCACAAGGTATATATTTTCAAACAAACAAGGACATTTAGGATTGTGATTTCCTTCTCGCATACCGTTGCGTGATCGTGTTTTTACGACGCTACCGTCATCAAGAATTAGAAACTGCAAATGTGAAATTAAGTTCACATAAATATCTTCGACGATCAAGATCTCCAATTTTCTTGGAGATACTTGTTTTTCACATCTTTAGGAAAAAATATACAATACTGCGCGTGACTAGCAAAGATGAGGTATTATTTGCTTCATAACCCATCTACTGTGTGACTAGGAAAAAACTTTCTCTTTGAAAACATTGGGGTTTCAGTTATGTGTAGTGATCACAACAACTTTCAAAATATATATATATATATATATATATATATATATATATATATAGTATGATCTTTTGAAAACTAGATTAAAAAAACTAGAAAATTCTAGAAAATGGCTGCCAAATCGAATATTCATGATTTTCAATAGATTTCATAGAAATGGCACTCATTTTGCTTCATACATCACTCTCGCAATGACCCCGATTTTCTTCCCATAGATATAGCTACTATGGGACATGCTAGAAGAAGAAAAAAATAAAGCCCATGGGTTTATTATGTGGGAAACCATGTTTTATGATCTGGTGGCGCTGGTATTTTCAACTCTACATTCCTATAGTCTCCCCGGTCCTAAGCACTCCGTACCGTATGCCGTACCACTGCGCGCCTTTTGGGTACCAAGAAACAACACAAGAAAGCAGAAAAGCACGTTTTATGGGCCGAACCTTCGTTTGGTTCACGGGGTGGCTGAAAGCCGGACCCAGAGTCCCAGACCCACACGGCCACACACTGTGAGCCAAGAAGACCCAGAGCGCGGTTTGTTTGACTGGCCACCTTGCAGGTACAGTAGAAGTATTTCCCAGCGAGTTCCACGGTTCCACCCCTGCCTGTCCTCCATCTCATCGATCCATGGCAGCGGTGTGGACAGCCGAGGCCGTATATCGAATCCATTTTTCGAATAATTCAGCATCCTTGGCCTGCTAGCCGTTCGTCTATATATACCCTACCCCTAGTCTCCAGGCAAGGTCATTAGCAAGCTGCAAGCGCAGCTCATTCCTTCCTATTAGCTTCCTTCCACTCACTCGGCCGGTGCTAGCTAGCAAGAAAGAAGCCTAGTGGTAGATATCCTCTCATCATATCTCACCGTGTCTACCCACTTGCCGTCCCAACTTCCTCCACCTTTGAAACCTCGAGCGAGCGAGCGAGACCACCGTGGAGGCAGCCACGCTGCTCAATCGGTGACCTGAAGCACCAAGGTATCGGGGATGGGCATGCATCTTATGTCATCTGCGCGTGTAATTTCTGCATGGTAACATGGCATGTGTTCAACTGGTTTCAGTTTTCGGCTAACTAGAGAAAAGGATGAGCTGTATGCGGAGACAAGTCCATGTTCATCCATAGAAACTTTCAGGTTTTAGGGGCTTGATTTTTAGTTTAGAGGGAGGGAATCTTACGGGTATCCTGTTGAGTTCCGTGTGCGCCTGTTGTAGATGCATGGCTGTAGTACGTCATGAGGGACGGATCGGGATAACTGCGTGCATGCGTTCCATTCCATGAGTCCCGGCAAGATTGTGCGGGTCACACCTGGGGGCGGTCAATCTATACATCAGTGGACACTGGACAGGCCGGCACACGTCAGTCGCTGCCTCGCCGCGGTGGACGGCGACGTGCCCACTGTAGCCCTTGTGCCTGTAGTAGTAGAGGACTACTTGTTGGTTTGTGTGCGCCAGCGTTTAACGATCCTGAGCCTGCGACTACTGCAACAGAGAAGGATCACAAGCGTACAAAAACCACCCACACTACATCGTCGTGACGCATCGATTCCATTCGTGTTTGAGAGAGGTTTTTCTCCAGGGCAGGGGTGGGGCAGGTCAGGTGACAGGTCTTGTTCGGGTTCTGCACGAGTCCGTTCCCAGCCAGCCCCAGTGGATTGAAAAGACACTACCATGTCAAGCTCCCAAACCCAAACCAATGCTTTCCTACCCCGGCCGGCACAAGGAATTTTCTTTCACTGGATGGCTCCCTCGCCGCCCGTACACCCCTCTGTTTGGGGGCTAGAGCATCTCATCGGAGACCGCTAGCTGCCTGGCTCACTGTACAACTGTGACATATATCGGAGACCATTTTCATCTTTTTGTGACATATATCGAGGTACTAGTGTCGAATTTTGACAAGAAATGCATGTGTGGTGAAAATTTTGTAAAATTCAACACCGGATGGCGACGCCTCTGGTTGGCAGCACAGCACAGTGAAGCTTCGCGACCAGCGTCGCCATCACCGGCCGCTGGCGTTCTCCGCCGCTGCCGCAGTGCCGCTATAGCTGGCATGGACTTGGCGCGTACTGCGCTGGGCTCGCGTGCGGGAAATTTGGAATGCGTGACAAAAGCCCCGGTCGGCGCCGAAAATGAGTGCCCACCTGCCGCCGCCTTGCCTCCCTATAAAATCGACCGCCCTCGAGGCCCCGCCGCCGCCGAGCTGCAGTTTCCAACCCCGGTTGCTTGCTCGTTACTGTACCTCACCTCTAGTAGAGTCGAGAAACCGCTGAAAACACACGGGTAAGGTGAGCACCGCTAGACGCTAGGAGAGTGAGTTTCGTACTAGGCTAGCTCGATCGAATGATCCGATCAGTAGATATGGCAAGCATCGCTGTACGGGATTGCCGAGCCGTGCTTCGGCCGAATTGGTGGATCTGGTATTGCGATACTTGATGTTCTTCTTTCAGTTGGTCTTTCTCTTATCCCGCTATTCTTGGATTTGACGAGTGGACATAGCATCTCACGAATGGTGTTTGTTTGTGTACGTACGTGCGTGCTGCAGGTGCCTTGAGTTTCGGTACGACGATGGAGTTCATCGGCAGCAGCAAGGACGACGCCGGGCTCAACACCGAGGTGTCGTCGAGAGAGCAGACGACGCGCTCCCGGCGCTCCTGATCAAGGTTCCGTCCCAGACCATCGCGGGCTTCGACTGCGTCGTCGGCGCCGACGCCACCACCACCGTCTCCCTGCAGGACGATGACAAGGTGGAGGAGCTGCAGCAGGGCGCGGGAACCACCAAGGACATTGTCATCAGCATCCCGCCGGCGAGCGCGCCGCCACGCGTCGTGGTCGCTCCGCGAGAGCCTACGACGACGACGACGACGACGCGCACGTCCCGTACCCGTCTCGCTCAGCATGCCGGCGTCGCCGTCGGGGGTTCCACCTGTCGCAGTTCACGTGCGCGGCATATCGTCACGCCCGCGTGGGGCCGCCGGCCGACGCCGTCCACCACGCGGTGGCCGTGGAGGAGCAGCGGGCGGCGGAGGTGCACTCGCCGCGGCTGATCAAGCAGACGCGGTTCCACTCACAGCCCATCCTGAACCTGCACCCGTCGTCGTCCAAGAACGTCGTCGACGAGGCACGGCGGTGCGACGGCAGCAGCACGCGCGACAAGCGGTTCGACCCGTTCAACCTTCTCCGGCCGCCTGGGCGACAGCAGCTGTCCAACCTGCGCGGCCGCCCGCAGGAGCCAACCATGGACGGCGTCGGCATACCCCCGGACTCGAAGATCTCCGAGGAGGAGACCGACCAGGTCCCCGCCGCCGACCGCTACTTCGACGCACTGGAAGGACCCGAGCTCGACACGCTAAGGGTAAGCAGTCACTAAGCAGCTACCAAGCGCCGTTCATTTTGATACACAAGTAGTAACACAAGCAAGCTCTATTTGTCTTCCAGGCGACGGAGGGTGCCGATGCTGCCGAAAAGACGAGAAGTGGCCGTTCCTGCTGCGTTTCCCGATCAGCGCGTTCGGTATGTGCCTGGGCGTGAGCAGCCAGGCCATCCTGTGGAAGACGCTGGCGTCGGCGCCGCCGACGGCGTTCCTGCACGTGAGCCCGTGGTGAACCACGTGCTGTGGTACGTGGCGCTGCTGCTCATGGTGCTGGTGTCCGTCATCTACCTGCTCAAGGTGGTGTTCTACTTCGAGGCGGTGCGTCGCGAGTTCTACCACCCGGTCCGCGCCAACTTCTTCTTCGCGCCGTGGATCGCGTGCCTGTTCCTGGTGCTGGGCGCGCGCGGCTGGTGGCGGAGATGCACCACGGCGTGTGGTACGCGGCCATGGCGCCCATATTCTGCCTGGAGCTCAAGATCTACGGGCAGTGGATGTCCGGCGGGCAGCGCCGGCTGTCCGCTGTGGCCAACCCGTCCAACCACCTCTCCATCGTGGGCAACTTCATTGGGCGCGCTGCTGGGCGCCAAGATGGGGCCCGGAGGGGCCCCATCTTCTTCTTCGCCGTCGGGCTGGCGCACTACATGGTGCTCTTCGTGACGCTCTACCAGCGGCTCCCCACCAACGTGACGCTGCCCAAGGAGCTCCACCCGGTCTTCTTCCTGTTCGTGGCCGCCCCGAGCGTGGCGTCCATGGCGTGCCAAGATCAACGGGCAGTTCGACGCCGGCGCCCGGATCGCCTACTTCATCGCGCTCTTCCTCTACATGTCCCTGGCGGTGCGCATCAACTTCTTCCGTGGCTTCCGCTTCTCGCTGGCGTGGTGGGCCTACACGTTCCCCGATGACGGGCGCGTCCGTGGCGACCATCACGTACGCGACGGAGGTGACCAACGTGCTCACCGGGCGCTCCCTGGGGCTCTCGGGCATCTCCACCGTCACCGTCGCCGGGCTGCTGGTGACCACGGTGTTCCACGCCTTCGTGCTCAGGGACCTCTTCCCCAACGACGTGTCCATCGCCATCACCAGGAAGAAGCCCAAGTTCAGCAAGATCCTCGCGCACTTCCGCTCGCTCCAGCCCTCCGACATGAAGGGAGCTCGTCTAGCTCTCCACCTCCAAGACGGCGGCGCACTCCAGCGACACACCGAGACCGACCCGCCTCGCGGACCGCCAAATCCCGAGCCGAGCCGTGGACAGAGCTATAGATGTCCAACGGGCGGCCCGGGTCGCGGCCCGCCGGCATCGGATCGGTTCCGGCCGATTGTCGCCGCCGCTACGCTACGGGCCACGGGGCCGGGCCACTCCTACGGGCTACGGGCTCCCCGCTCGGCCCATGGCCCGGTCCAGGATCATTTTTCGGCCCACGGATCAATCGGGCCACATTTCATCGAGTTTTCCACGGCCGATGGCTCCTTCTTTTTTTTTTTTTTTTTTTTTTTTTTTTTTTTGGCCCAATGGCATGACTCCCACCTTGGGGAGGGGAGGAAGGCATTCGCCGCCGCCGCCGCGTGCCTTCAGGTTGCCGCCTAAACTTGTGCCGCCGCCCGCAGCCAAGGCTGGTTGGTCAGGCTACGGGCTGCTAGCACAAGGCGCAGCGGACGCCGTCCGCCTCGACGCCGTCGCCATGCTCCTGGCGAGCGAGCGCCGCTGCTGTATTTCCGCCAAGGCTGGGGGCGCTTGGACATAACCTTGCGCCGCCGTCGCCATCCTCCTGAAATATGTGGAGGCCGCCGCCTTAAAGCCGCACGAGACCGGCGAGGCGAGCGGCCGCGGTCGCACGAAGCGCCTTGTCAAGGCGATGAGGGCCAAGGGATTGGGTCCGGAAGGGATAGGGTTAGGAAGGTTAGTGGGTCGTGTTGGGGAATGTTTGTTAGAATTTAGCGGCCTTTTGAATAAGAACTTAGCGCCCAATTCCTCAAAAAAAAAAAAAAAACTAATCGACGCCTTTCGACCACCACCGGCCAACATCATCAAGGAGCCACCACCTGACTCGGGCGGCAACGCATGGCCCGCCTCGAAGATGCGGGCCGGGCCGCCGCAGCCGCGCAGTCTGGATCGGGCCGCCCGGTGGGCACCAACACGGGCCATGGCCGGGAACTTATCGCGGGCCAAATGGCCAACTATAGACAGAGCCCCCCCGGACCGGGTCGGTCGCGGTCTCATTCTCTCATGTATAGCTGCTAGATGCCTTTAGCGAGCTCGGATATATCTTTTTTTGGTTCTTTCTACTGGATTGCCAAGGAGAGGTCGCCGCCGCCGGTGAGCAGGCACGCACGCATCGATCGGCCAAAAGCTGATGATGCAGCAGTTGGTCGGCGTGGTTGGAATGATCGGTCGGACATACGAAGGTGGAGTGCACACGGGTATCCTTGGAGCATTTTAGTGATGATGAGGATATAGCGTGAGGAAAACTAGTACTCCTATATTACTAGTATAGTCGATTGATTAATTAGTTTGTAAATGTACCGACATATATGTAAGTGGTGTGAACTTAAGTAAGAATAAACCATGAACGTATACGTTCTGGCCTATAAAGATTTGGACCTTCAACTGTGGGCCACTCCGCGCACTGGTAGCTTTTGCCGTTCTGCGATCTTGTGTTTCCTGACTTTGGTGGCGGATCGACGACAGTGACCGACAGCCACACAGCAGAATCAACAGGACGCACGCAGCATGCTCCATGCATGCCATGCCTTTCAAGACGTCACTAGCAGCAAGCACGCCACCACCGAGAGAGACATGGCCGTGACTGGACTGTCCACTGGCTTTCATGCGCCGCGTCGACACCGCCCAGCTGTGCAGTGAAACACAACAGCCGAATTCCTGTGGAAACCTCGCCTGCATCCGACCTGTTCAGGGTAGCCTTGTGATTGTCTTCGACTAGCCGATAGTGGTAGCGTTGCGGCGAGACGGCTGTGATGCTGACCTCCCGTCGGCGCAGTACAGTACAGTACGGGGTCAAGCACCTTGCAGCATGCGCCGCCGGTGACTGCAGTTTTCCCCCGGCGTCTCTCTATCGGCACGTTTGTTTTCTGCGATCCAGCCGAGAGCAGCTGGGTCAAACCTGACCTGAGGACGGGAGCTTGGTGATTGTTCCTGTCATTCGTCGAGCGTGACTTCAGGTTGCGGATAGACTGAATGTGACAAGCTTCAGGTTGGTCAGGTACAGAGCCCCAGCACAAGGTTAGACGATTGTGGATTACTGAATTTCGTCAGATGCTGACTGGTCCGTTGGCAGCTTGCTGTATTTCCAATTAACGAGGTGCTTGTGTACATAACCTATACTGTATATATGATACTGAAATGAGAGAACTCGTGGCACCAAATGCAGGCATTTTTCTATGAATCGTGCTAGGACTCCAACATTTACCGCACTGTGGATCAGGTGGCCATTGGGCCTGTATTGTGTCCGTTACTGAGCCCACTTTGGTGAATCTACAGCACGTGGAGGCCCTTGGGCTGCAAATTTGCTTATGTTTCCTTTGATATTGAGCCTACGCAACAATTAGGCCTTTGCAACTCCAAGCTCATACACTAGCAAAGAGTTTTGTCTATAATTCGCTAGGCAGGCATGTTTGGTTCTTGTCTCCTCCAAATAAAATGTGTAACATCTATCCAGATACTTGAATAAATGATAGTTTTCCCCTCAAAAAAAAAAAGAAGGGCAAGCGTACAGATTCTCAAAAAAAAGAAAAGGCAAGCGTAGATGAATAAAAAAAAAAGTGCAGATAAAGACGAGAGAGCCTGCACCCGGTGGGCGCAGCCGAAATAACTGGTGAACTTATGGGTCTGTACTCTGCAGAGCTTGGAGCAAAGCTGGAAAATGAATGTTACATTCTGCAATTTTTTTTCTTTTGCGAAACCATTCTGCAAATCTTTTTGAACCTTCAGTAACTCCGATCTTGTACCTACGTACAATAGTACTAACATTTGTAGCTTACTGCATCAAAGCAGTGGGTGACAGTATGATGCTATTAACGCATTTGTGACACGGCTCCGTCAGTATGGAGCAGAAGTGCTACGGAGTACAGTAGTTTGAAAATGCATGTTTCACTGGCTTGATCGCCAACGGTACAAATCCGTTTCAGTTGGCGTCTTGGCATCCTGACCCTCTTGAAGCCAGTGTGCACTAGTGCCCCATAGAAACTTCAGACTGCAAGGTCGGATCAGCCCATCAAGAGCTCCTCATGGCCTCATGGAGCAAGCGATACAATACAAGAGGAGCTGGCTGATATCGCACGCGACACCGGAACCCTTGAGGGCGAGGTGTCCCATTGCCATTCCATTGATGAAGCCGTCCCGATTTCCCGTGAAACCAATTGAATGCAGGCAAATCCTCAGTTCATTCACTCCCCATTCTCCCCATCCCGTGAGCAGCATTTACTGAATTCAATGCCCACTCTGCGTCGCGTCTCTCTGCCCTCTGACACTATAAAACCTGCGCCCTCTGCCACTCCTTCCGTCGCCACGTCTCATGCGCGCCATTTCTGTACGTACGCACGTTGGTTGTTGCGATGGCTTCGGTGCTTCCTGCGTCGTGGTCGTCGATCACGGTCCTGGTGGTGCTGGTGTCCGCCGCAGTCGTCGTCCGTCCGCCGCCGTGCTGCCGCGCCGAGTTCACGGTGGTGGTGCCGGACACGTCGGCGGCGGCGCTGGTGGACGCGCCGCAGCAGCCGGGGTTCTCGGACCGTGCGCGCACCGACCCGGGCGAGCAGCGCGCCGTGCAGGAGGTGATGGCGGCGACGGGCAACGGCTGGGCGTGGGGCATCCCGGACGTGTGCCGGGGCCGCTGGCACGGCATCGAGTGCGTGCCCGACCGCCACGACGTCTACCACGTCGTGTCGCTCGCCTTCGGCGAGCTCTCCGACGACACGGCGTTCCCGGCCTGCGACGCGGCCACCGCCACGCTGTCGCCCGCCGTGCTCAAGCTCCCGCACCTCCGCTCCCTCTTCTTCTACCGATGCTTCACGGCAACCCGCAGCCGATCCCGGCCTTGCTCGGCCGCCTCGGCCCCGCGTCGTTCCACTCCCTCGTGCTCCGACAGAACGGCCACGTCGGCCCCATCCCGGCGGAGCTCGGGAGCCTCAGGGCGCTGCGCGTGCTCGACCTCCACGGCAACCAGCTCACCGCCGCCATCCCGGCCACCCTCCAGTCCCTGACACACCTCCGGATGCTCGACCTCAGCTACAACCGCCTCCTGCCGGCCCGGTGCCGCACTTGGACTTCCAGCGGCTCAGCATCCTGGACCTCAGCCACAATGCGCTCCAGGGAGGTGTGCCGTGGAGCCTCGGCCGGTGCCGCTCTCTGCTCAAGATTGACCTCAGCCAGAACCGCCTCACCGGCACGATCCCCGACGCGCTCGGCGAGCTGTCCGAACTCATGCTGCTGGACCTCAGCCACAACGCGCTGTCCGGCCCGATCCCGGCGGCGCTCAGCCGGCTGGCGTCGCTGCGGTCCCTGATCCTGAGCGACAACCGGATGCAGTTCTCGACGGTGCCCGACGGCTTCTTCACTGGGCTCAAGGCGCTGACCACGCTGGTGCTCTCCGGGATGGGTTTGGCCGGGACGATCCCGGAGTCCATCGGGGCTGGGACAGCTTCGGGTGCTGCGGCTCGACAATAACCAGTTCACCGGCGTAATACCGGCGAGCTTCCGGCGACTGGAGGGGCGAGCGAGCTCCGCGTCGACGGCAACCGGCTGGTGGGGCCGATACCGTTCGGCAAGGAGATGATGTGGAGGCTGGGCAAGAAGCTGCGCGTCGGCGGCAACGACGGGCTGTGCTATGACGCCAAGCAAGAAGGCCTCGAGGGCGTCGTTGCGCTCGCCGGCGTCGCGGACTGTGACAGCGTCAGGAGTCGCACGACGCAGCACTTGGTCTGGAGCAATAGTACTGTGGTGAGCCGACATGGCGATGCGACCACCGTGACCTCATCAGCTGCTGCCGTCGGCCGTAACGCCGGTGGTACTCGTGTGGAGACTTGGCTTGTGTTGGTATGCCTGCACCTTGCATGGTTTCTCGCGTCGTAGTTGCAATTGTAAAGCAGGACGGCGGCCAGGATGTGGTGATTCCGGAACCCGAACAGTGGTTGTAAAGAGCTCAGGGCATTTTTGTTTATCTCTGGACGGTAAGAAGTGAACAAAAAAGTTGTCTATACTCCGGTGTTTTTTTTTGGACAAAATAAATTAAATTGTTTTGAAGTCAAAACCCCCTCTGTCCCGTCTTATCTTAGCAAGGTAGCCCCACTCTTTGAGGGCTTCCTTAGATCAGCCCCAACGCGACAGGTTGTCTAGTGATCTTAAAAAGCCAGTTAGGCTCGGATGCAATGTGGACAAAAATAAGGGACGAGATAGTGGTCTCGTAGTGGTCTCAAGAAGCGCTAGGCTCGGATGCAATGTGTCATAGGAGGCTGAAGGAATCACAGCCTCAACTGTCAAATTGTTGATTGGGTGAAAAAAAGCAACATCTTTAGCACGTGTTTTTCTACCCTCCTTGATCACCTTTGTCAGGAATTTGTGTCACATGTTAGATGCACCGACGTTGGCCAGTTGTTGGTTCCAATCCTCTCGTTCCTACATGGCTCGCTACTTTCTGCTGAGGCTAACAAGGACATATGCTACGGTTGGGCGTGCCCTTAGCGCTTCATATGGATGTTAGCCTTGTCGTGCCGAGTAAGATAGCAAAGGCAAAACTATGTTAGTCTCGTAGGCGCTCAATGTATCATGGAGGAGGTGAGTGCTCCGTATGATGAAATGCCTAAAGCACCTCCTCGGCCTCGCGGTGGAGAGCGGTGGCATCTCTCTAGCGTGTACATAAAGTCTACCTTGCATATCATCTTAACATGTTGCGTGTCCTTTTATAAAGTATGTAGGGACCGGATTAAAAGTTGGGTCAGATGGCAGTGAGCCTGCGTTGGGAGGCTAGTAGGCTGCATTGCTGCTTTGTTCTTTTTTGGCTATCGTACGCTACCTTTGGCTGAGGCTAACAACAGGTGCTGACCTGGTTGGGCATGCCCTCGTAGAACTAATCTTAAATGCCACTAAAGCGCTTCAAGAATCCTCTGTCATAATTCTCACGATAGACGTTCCTTGTGTTGGATCTTTGGGATTAACACATTACAATTTAGGCACAAATCAATAAACCTAATAATGGTTTGCATGTGGAATACATTTTTTACTATTGTTACATGAAGAAGATGTGTTGCATGAGCCGAAGAACGTGTTATATGTTACAATGCGCAAAACATAGCCCCCGAGATCTATAGAATTATTTTCTACCTCTCACCCCCCGAATTGAATACATACTTAAATCAACATATAATTTAAATTTATTATGTGAAATCAAATCAACCTAGTTCATAGTATTGGAATAACTATTTTTTATTCTATAAGAATCGCACAACCAGAAATCTCATTACACAATTAATGCATTGGAGCAGTTGAAAATCTATCGGTACTAGCGGCAAGGACTCCTCATTGTCCTATGGATTGTAGGGCGACACAAATAAGGATTAGCACTAGGTAAATGCCCGTGCGTTGCTTACGGGTAAAACATCACATGAGATACAATCAAACAAGTAAAATATATGTAGAATTCTATGACATCACAAATAATTGAAAATGATAAGAGAACTACATACTGGTCGTCACTTTGCTATTGCTATGCTTTGCGCGGGGAGCCACCGAATGCAACCAGATGTTCCCTCCCCATCATTTGTTATGGCGGATCTTTGCTAATTCGAGTCTTTGAATAACATCTGTTGCGTCCCCTAGCTCCACCACCAAGACCAATGCGGCCGGATGTTCCCTCCCTCTTTGTTGTTATGACGATCTTTGCTAATTCAATACTTCGAATAACATTTGTTGCATCCCTAACTCCACCGAGACCTCGCCTAAGAAACAAATAGATAAATGCAAGCACTACGATATCATTTTTTATGACCGAGAATCATATTACACAGATGATATTGAGAATGTGACTCAACTTTGAAAATCAAGGCCCTTTTATTCAAAGAAAAAATGAACCTATTTCAAGTTTGCCTCTATGTTCATTTATCTTACCATCGAAAAGCAATCAATGAAAGTCCTTGCAAAACATAACCTTTTACTTATTAGCACTTTTTCCTTCAGTCTTGTATCTCATGTGCTCTACTGCTTTTGCATGCTAGCCATTTGGCCTACAATATCACATACATAGTCCCATATTCTATATTCCTAGTGGCAACACTCTTGTGACTTACATTCGACATAATATAAGTTTATGCCAATCCGTAATTTGGCAACCTAATTCAGTCTAGATAGCATCGGCATACAACAGTGGCTAGGTGGCACATATATTAGATGAGCTAACAAAGACAGTTATCCTTGTTATCTTATTATTTGCTATTTCCCCAAATTGTTTTTTTTTTTTAAAACAGGATTGCTTACGGGGATATATATATATATCTTGTAAACTTTATTGAGGAAATTAAGCGAGAAAAAACAGATTAATTGTCGGCTTCCCACAGGAGCCCCCCCTTCTCCCGCATCGACCCATCATGGCGCCCAACAACGCCGCCACTTCCTAGGTCTTAGCCCTCCGCTTCCATCCCTACAATCTCTGTGGCAACCCGTTAGGACTCCTAGTCCTCTTGGCACAAATAATTGGCCATCTCTTCAATTAGCAACTTGTCATCATTTTTGGAAGGGGTCCATCTCAAAGTCTGCCTAACCATGCAAAGAACTCATAGATTTTTGCAGATATTTTTAGAAGTCATGACTATGATTAATGAGAAACAAAACATGAACACATTCAAAGCCAATATTATTTGGATGTAGGGAAAAAAAATCCCATCGATTCGTACAATAATTATTTGTATGTTTCCACAAAAACAGTCAAATTCTAATCATCACAAAAACAGGTAGGATGATCTCCAATAATAAACTACCTCAAAATGTGTCGGGGCTCCATTTTCGACTCTATTGCTTCATCAATAGCTTCCTTAGCCTCATCGAAAAGATCACTCAAAAGTCATCTTTGAACAGGGGCCTCCATCATTCCCAATGTAAATGTTCACGTATTGTTAGAAGATGTGGACTGCATAGAAGACAAAATTATAGCCGTGTTAAAAAAAAACAAAGAAGACATAATGGAACTGAACATTTCGAAACTATCTAGAATAGAGGATTACACTTTGATACCTTCACATAAATCTCAACTTGAAAAGTGAAAGATAATGTTCCAAAATAATTTGACGAAAGACGAAATCCGACTAAAGAAGCTATTGACGGGATATAAGCAGCGCGAAGACCGAGAATGATACTTTTTTGGATACATAAGCCTTGTTCATTCAAAGCTACTTAAAAATGCAGACTATATTTTGGTTGCGCATTCCACATTGAATTATTGGCGTCCCCATTTAGGTGATTTCTCTTATTCATACATTTTTGCAATTCCAAATTTATATCCTATGTCAAAAATTTATTGAGCTCATATAGGTGTTTTCTATGCAATTGTTTGAGCAACCATTGATGAATCCACTCGTATCCATGCCTATACTTGGAACTACAAAATTTACGTCCAACAAGCGCACGACCGACAAAGATGATGACGAGCTAAGATTACCCGGAATAACACCCCACATTGTAGCCTTGCGCCCTCATGATATTGGACAGAATGCAAAGGTAGACCCTTTCCCCTTGGTGACAAATAAAATGCATAGCCTACGGACACATTTATTCAACTCATCTCTGCCTTCACTGAAAACTATAGCTCAGAATGAAAAAAAATGCAGCTATGTTGATTTAAGACTGCGATGACTATATAAATCAAATACGAGTGTGTAGGCGACATATATACAACTAAAGCCAAGTGGTAATGGTTATGATACAGGGAAGCCTCTATCTGTGTCATAAAACTAATAGAATCCATCTATCAAATAATTATTTGATAACCTAAGACCTACCTGAGCTTTGTAATCCAATAGAGAGTGCCCTATCCCACACTCAAGATTCTCAAAAACAGTTGAGTCTGCTAGATCACTGTCAATGATACAACATGGCAATTCATTAATCATCGGTATACTTATTTAAATGACGTGATAAGTGAATCTGGCAACAAGGTTTACATTCATGGCGCTTCGATCCCAAATCAATTGTATCGATGGCTGTAAGGACATTGTTCAAAATTCAATTGGGTTTTTTTATTTATTTAGAACTCTTCACCTATGCAAACTGACAACAACATTTAGTGACGCAATGCATATGGGACCATCTCTTCGAATCTCTAAAACATGTGGGGTATGGATTGGCAAATAAATAAGATTTGGACATAGATAGATGGCCCATGACCAAAAAATAAAACCCCAAGATTCAATTGAGCAAACTTGCAATTAGAACTCTTCACCTATTTCACAAGGTTTGGTCAACATTTAGTGACTTCCATGCATATGCAGCTCAAAACCGTAATCTCTAGAAAGCTTTTACCTTGGTATGGATTGCGTCGGTTAAATTGCTATTTGGACATAGATAGATGTGCCCACTGACCAACAAATCTAACAAGTCGGGGTGGATGCATTTGTGCAAACTTGCAAGATCTATGCTCCATTACACAAGCTTTGGTCCATATGGTTCGTAACTTCCGGATATGATTGAAGACAAAATCACAAAATTATGCATAGAAATGAATTGAGACACGGTGGATCTCACCTGTGAGATGGCGAAGGCCAAATGAAGAAGGATCTCACCACAATGAAGAGGAAGAGGCGCCACGACGTGCACGGTGATCCGGTGTCGCCCAGCCAGTTGGAGGCCGCCACGCCGAGAGCCACAATGGGTCGCTAGGCCACTCGCTTGCCGGAGGCGTGAGGCCAAGCACGGAGGCCTGGTCGATTCGCCACCCTTGCCCGAGGTTGTCCTCAACAAAATCCCCTTCATCAATCCATGAATGAGGTGGTTCCCGGCAGGTGGGAGGGAGGATGGATGTTACACAAATCGAGGCGGAGAAATTAGCTATTTTGCCGAAGCCAAAAACATGAATTGATCTTGGACAACGTTTTTTGGATCTCACCCAGGTGAGATGCTCTCTCGCTAAAAATGCCACAGGTCCAAATTCACTGTTTACGCATTCTTTCTTACCCGTTTTACCCTTCTGCCTTTCCTCTTCTTTCACGGTCACGAACGAGAACGGACCAAATCCGCTCGCTCGCTCCTCGCTCACGCATAGAGCCGGCCCGTCCGTGCGCCGCCGCCGCCGCCGACCCCGGAAGCGCCAACCGCCGCCGTCCGGTGCGGAGCCGAGGCTGCTGCGCGGACCGCGCGGGCGCTGCTGTGGCGTGAGGCCGAGGAGCGTCGTCCGCATCTTCGGAGTAGGTGCCGCGTGGCCATCCGCGCTCGTGGTGAGCGTCGGACTGCAGGGAGGTCGCCAAAGGGGTACCTGGCCGCCGTCGTGAGTGCACGAGCTGGCCGTGCGGGGGCCTGGGATCGTGGAGCCGCGGCACGAGGCCGCTTGTGGGTCCGCCGTGGCCACGGTGCGAGACTGCGCGGAGGGCCGCGCTGGTGTGGCGGTGGCGCAAGGCGGGGGGACGCCGGGCTGCCGGTGGACGCGCGGAGAAAGCAACTCCATCGATCTTGCATTTGCAGCTTTTTTTTTAGTAGTAAATAAGATTGGTGATTATGCTTCCTTTGAGGCATTAGGATGCAAATCTTGAAACTGTACGTGAAAGCGCATGCAAAGTCGTCGTTCTTCCGGTTTGCTTTCTGTGTCGAGTACTCAGTGGACTACCGCTGTCACTGAAGAATATCGATTGACCATGATACGAGACCACGCGTGGGGCGTTGCGATTCAGGCTGCGTAGTAAAGAGGCCGGGAGGCCGGCCGTGCTCGCGAGGCGAGTTGCAGTCGCGCGGCGCGCGGGAGCGTCGGCCCCGGTCGCGAGCCGAAGCCGCGCCGTCGGGCTGCCCTGGCCCCGGCGGCGGCGGTTGGCGCGGACGGGCGAAAGCGGCGGTTGGCGCGTCCGGGGTCGGCGGCGGCGCATCGACGGGCCGGGTTCGAGGAGCGAGCGAAGTCCGTTCTCGTCCGTGACCCTGAAAGTTAAGAAAGAAAAGGCAGAAGGGTAAAACGGGTAAAAAGAATGCGAAACAGTGAATTTGGACCTCGGGTATTTTAGCGAGAGGGATGGTGGGACCGAAACGAGCTAGGCCTCAAAAACTTAATTGCGTTTTAGAAACCCATATGACACAAGCCATCCCAATCTCTCCAGTGTAACCGGGATTTTGAACTAAGACCACAAAGTCGGTTCTGGATGGATGCTCGGCGAGCGAAGGCAGGACAAAAGGTTCACAAGTATGTGTCTAGGTGGGGAATACCGATTTTGGCTTTTTTAGAAAAACGGATGGGATGACTTTTTTAGGCAGGATAAGATTCTCGATTATGCTTCCTTTGAGGCATTAGGAAGGCGCGATGTATTCTTGGACGATCGTGAAAGAGGTGACGTGAAGAAGCGTGGAGTCAAAAAGCACTCAAGTGGTCATGAAGAATATCGATTGACCATATTTGGATGTGCATGTATTCATTCAATCCACATATGTTGAAGTGGGTTGGAGTGGTATTTGAACTAGTTCCACTTTGCAAAAGGTTAACACATATGGTTTTAGGTAGATACATGTGTATCAAACAAGACCTTAGTGGTAGATATTTTTTTGGCGGGTTTTTCTATAGCATCTATGAAAAGGCGCGCTCAATAATTCCTTGTCGCCTTAGATGTCTTTTGGGGTGTGTGCATCATATAATATTGAAGTAGGTCCTAGAACACATTCCACAAGACCTTAGTGGTAGATATTTTTTGATGTTTTTCTATAGCATCTATGAGAAATTGGGCTCATATAATCTAAACCCAAGACAAAACCTAAGACAAATTATTTTTTTTTAACAGTAAGGCCAAATTTGAATGCGAAAATTATTTGCTACTTATGATTTTTTTTTTTATAAAATCGAACTGTTTTTTTTTTTTCTATAAGATATCTGTGCCATTTCTATAATAATATTCTTTTATTTACGACCACCATTTCTATAATATTCATGTGTTCCTATTTGGGCCGTACTCGGATTGCAGCACGGCCGCACCTGCAACCAACTCCCATGGGCCACACGAAGAGCTAGCTCCGCGGCTTGCTTGATCATCATCAGTTGACACACAACACAAATACGGTTCTGGCTCCGATGATCTCTGAATTGATGTCCGCTTCGTACTACCCGGGGCCGGGAGGCTGCAGCAGTTTGCAAATGCACATGGGGAACGTGATCCAGTGATCTCATTATCCAGATGCAATCAATGCGCCGCGAGCTTGATGCTGCTGATGGTGCTGCATCGTTTGACCTTTTCGCTAACCACGGAATTCTCTGAAATTTCCCCTCCTCCCTGAGGCCTGACGCAGAATTATCTCTGAAACCAGTGCGCGCGCGCGCGCTGTAGATCTGCACTTGTCGCGAGGAGGTCCGCAGGTTCTTCGACACAAACGCAAAGTGGTGAGCATCACGTCACCCTCACGTGTTGTCCTGATGAGCCTCGTTAGTCATTGTATTTATTAATATAACAAACTTGCTTGTACCTGCAAAGTTTGTTGCTTACTCCTACTCCAAGCCCGGTTAGTGTACCAAACCATAAAGAATGAACAGCAGAGGACGACAGGAGGGAATAGGAACAAACACAAACAGCAACAGCTACGGCCGAACGAACGGACGGACGGACTACATCATCCACGCCACGAGCGACGAGACAGCGCCGGAATCAAGATCCAAAAATCCACCAGAGCACCACCAGTTCATCACCACCAAGGCACCAAGGCAAGTATACTAGCACGCACCTGATCGACCACCGACTGGAACGAACGGTGATCAGGCTACGACTACGACGAATCCACTGTACTGGATCCATCGTCCGCCACCCGCCAATCAAATCTTGCCGGCCGCCACTCCAGACTGACTGGACGAGGTCGGCCTTCCTACTCTACTCTACCATAAAGTTTACCGGCAACCACCACCTCGTCGCCATCCGATTCCGCGCCCACCTCACCTCACCGCACCCCACTACACTACGCACCTGCCCCGCCTCCCTCCACGCCGCACTGCACCGATAGAAACGTCATCGATCCGTTTCGCCGCCAGAAACACACACAACTCGGCACTCGCCAAGCAAAGCGAGAGGATAGGGCGTCGCGTCGCGTGTTCCTTGCTTCGTCCTCACGTGGCTTGGCGCTTCCGCTTCCCCCGTATCCGTCCTGTTCCCGCCCCTGCCACTAGCAAACCGGCGGCGGCGTGCGTGTCGGTCAGGGGCTCAGGAGAGAGGGAGAGCAGCGAGCAGAGGCGAATCGGCGATGCAGCAAGAACCGTGGCGGCCTGTCGCTGAGCCCGCCAGGATGGTCCCGACCACCGTCGAGGAGGCGTCCATGGAGCGCAGCAAGAGCTTCGTCAAGGCGCTTCAGGTCAGGCGCGCCGTCGTCACCGTACCCCGCACCGGATCCGACCTGATCCTTCTTTCCATTAATTCCTTCGTTTTTTTTCTCATGTTCGATCGAATTGGTGTGCCAGCGAAGATCCGGCTCTCCCGGCTGGGAGCCTGGACTGAGCTGGCGGATTCTTGCTTTGTTTAACGCTTACTATTAGCTTATTATACGATCGCCGGGCGTGATTGCAGGAGCTCAAGAACCTGCGGCCGCAGCTCTACTCGGCCTCAGAGTACTGCGAGAAGTCCTACCTCCACAGCGAACAGAAGCAAATGTGAGACGAGATTCCTCTTCACTCTGCTCTTTTTTCTCCCGGAATTTCCACGTCCCTGCGATTTTCTCTGAACTAAATAATTCAAGCTCCTGGCAAGTATAAAGTATTGGCAATGATTTGTTTACCTGTTGCTCCTAGTCCGCACCGGTCGTTCCGGCTAGTTTTTTTTTTTTTTTCTCTCTTTTTTCATTTGGTGTTACAGGTCTACGAGCACTAGGTTCTAGTGGAATTAGCTTTCGGGGGTATACCTGCCTAACAAGTAAACTTGGGCGTATGCAAAGTACATCAATTGATTATGGAGGCTATATATTCAAGGACTTGGGGAATCATCATTATGAAAAAGTAAAAGCTTATCATGGGCTGACAGGGTTTTTCAGAAGTAAAATTTTGGACTTTCGAGTAGTTTACTTCAGTTTCTTTTGGAGACTGGACCTGAATTCTGTACTGCACCTAGTAGCATCTCATGCTCCATGGAATTGCAGTCCCAATGGATGCCTAGTATCTGACTGCACTGCAAAAGTAATTAACTCCATAGCTATAGAAGAACACAAGGGCACTGCAATTATGTGCTAGCTTTCGTGGTGCTACACGGGGTCCTCGTCCTCCTAGTCATGTTCAGTGTTTAAGTTAAACTGAACAACTTTCTACAGAGTAATGAGTGTGCTGGAGTGGAACACGTCCACTTATTAATTCTCTCGTTCATTTCCCCATGCTTCTTGATATCAGGGTGCTGGACAACTTGAAAGATTACGCTGTCAGGGCGCTGGTCAACGCTGTCGACCATCTTGGCACAGTGGCCTACAAATTGACAGACCTATACGAACAGCAGGCTTCAGAAATATCAACCCTCGAGTTGAAAGTAGCATGCTTGAACCAGGTACTAATTCTGCCATAGGACAGGAAATTTGTTGTCATCATGCAAGTATATCGTTAAAGCTGACATTCTGATGGCCCAATGTTTAGCAAGTCCTTACCTGCCAGACATACACGGATAAAGAAGGCGTTAGGCAACAGCAGATGATGGGGGCTCCCAGAAGACATCATAAACATTACATCGTACCATGTAAGGGTTTGTTCAATAAATATGCAATTCCGGAGTTGAAGGAACTGATAAATGCGTAGCTACTAGCTAACCTTTTGACTTTCTCTCCCATCTAGATGCTGGAAATAAAAGAATGCAGGCGTTTTCTGATATGCAAGCTGATGCTGAGATTGACTCAACGCCAAGGCCTTACTCTTCAGGTGCAGCTTCTTCCTTCTGTGCAATTTTGGTATTAAGCACTTGGTGTACTGAAAGAAAGCATTTTCCCCTGCAGCAAGGACCCTTCAGTGGCATTTGGTTTCCGAGAAGAATACGAAAACCAGTAGACCAGATCAATCTGAAATTGCGTAAGTCAGACATGTCTCTGGTTCAGTCTTGCTAAATGGGGCATTTGCTCCTCTAGTACTTCTTCCTGTGTGACACTGTTGTCATCTGCTTTATTGCAGCCAAGGAGAAACAAAAACTAATAAGCCTTCATCAAGTGGTTTCCGCCTTCTTGGTATTTAGTTGCTTATGTTTACTTTATGTTTGTCTTCATCTGGCAGATTTTGGCATAGCCTATATGTAGATAGCAAGATACTTAATCCAAAGTTGCTTATGTTTCAGGCAAGGAATCATCTGCATCTCCCTTGCCCAGGAATGAGCAGTCCAACATAACCAGCTTGGATATTGCTAGTGTCGGCATGAAGGTGAACCTACAACATGATACAAAATCGATCAGTTTTGATTATGTAAAAAAATATGATAGAGACATTTGCTTAAAGAATAAAGCTTACAATTTATTTGATTATCATAGAGAATAATCATGTGCTCCCAAGCTAAACCAATCAATCATCCGCATTTTCAGGATCAGCCCAAGACCAGGCATTTGACATCATTCAGTTCTTTGGACAACCCCAGAGGGCGTCAAATCCAGAAGGCTCCGCTTCGCACAAAAAGTATGTTAGCTGCTTTCTTTGTCAAACACAGATCAGCGAAGATGAAAAACGTCTCTGTTCGTTGATCAACTGCAAGGCAAGCCTGTAGTTTGCTCCAGCCGAACCAATGTGGAAGTGTTAAGGACATGGAAGAAACTCGGTATACATGTTTGTATATGGTATTTGGGTCTTGTATATTAGTGCTCTAGAGATAAGCCTTTTGATACCCTTTCAATATGAGTCTTAATGGCATCACTGATGACCTAAATGTAATGATTTATATGAGTATAAACAATAATAGTTTTGTACTTTAGAGTCATCTCACCAGTCACGGTGTATACGGAATGTAAAAGGAGTACATTTTTTTCCTGCCAGAAAATAGAAATACGAGGTGGGTGGTCCATCTAATTAATTTGTTAGGGTGTGTTTGGAAGATCAGTTTTAGAGCTAAAACCGGTGTAAATTACCGGCATCAAAATTTTTACGGTCAGATTGAGAAAGTGCTGAGTTGTGAGAGTGCCAGAAGGAAACAACAGTGACTCCCTCTTTAAAAATAAATTACATGTTGTCATCATAGAAGGTAGAAATCAGTTTATTTGTTTCAATTGTCCTAACTTTACCCGAGTTTATAGAAAAATACTTACCATACCGAATTAGATTCATTATATCTGCTGTAAACTACATGTTTATATTAGATAGTGTAGATGCTGATGTATATTTTTTTAATAAATTTGGTCAAATATAGAGAAGTTAAGAGAGAGAGAGAGAAAACTGTCTATAATTTGGAAGAGAGAGAGAGAAAAAGTTCAATAGAATCTAGATAAGCAGAATCTAAAGGTCAAAATATGCACCAAGAAATAAATTCAACTCAAAATTTCACCTAAGAAACCTTGTTCGAGCATACAACAGGTGCCTAGACATGGTTCTTTGGGTGGCCATCTAACATCTTCACCCATAAAAGAACTACGTGGATGGATCAGCATCTCAAGGCCAATCCAGAACCACGTTACTGCTATTTTTTTTCACTAGTATGACATTGCCTGATCTGAGCGCTGAATAGCATTTTATGCCTGTGCTAATGTAAACGATTAAGAGGACCACAACACATGGTAACAATTCACGAGTGGCAACACTCTGAGAGGACAAGCTCAAATGAAAGGTGAGGAAAGCTTCAAATCGAAGCAGCAGAACAACCCCAAGGCGTACAATGGAATAAACATTGCCACCCATGAGTTCATGATGCCCAAAGCATCTAAGTATGGATCTCAAATTACAGAGTCTTCTTAACGGCTGTAACAAAAAAGAAAATGGGACCAGGATTATGTCTACGGGCAGATTGTTCTTGGAAGTATTCAATGAAATTGTACATGACAGTTAGAACATGCGCCTCCGATTTGGAACAATCTCAGGGCTGTTGTTTCTCATCATGGCAACAAACTCCTGGTAATTAATTCTTCCATCCTGCCAACAAGAAAAAGAAAACGGGAAAGTTAGCACTCTGATAAATTTAGTTAGGCAGCCTCTGTTGAACTTTTGAGTTAATAGCTAAGTAAAAGGGTTACTGGTCTTCAACATTCCTCTTGTAGGTTTATCATGAGAAGGTTTGTAGAGATTGTGGACATTTGCTAATTTATTTGTCACCAAATCCGAGTCAAATTGGAGTCTCTCCATGAATTTCCGTTCACTAGTTTGATATTGTCTAATTTATCCAATGTGAACTCATTACTACGCGTTTTTTATATATAAAAACTCATTACTATGTGAACAGAACCATAATATATAGGATAGGAAAAATATTTTAATTAGCATACTTTAACACACAAGCCCCCACCACGTCAAATCTTGGGTCTTCTTTCCTATAAGAACTCACTTCATGTTCAACCCGCACTGAATGCCATCTTCTCTATAATCTTATGACCTCTATATAGCGCAGGAATTTGCTGGTGCTGATTATGTATACAAGTGTTTCTGCGAGGTGGCTATTCTAGTGTTTTTGCTCGCTTCTTTAATTATGTCTAAACTAGAAAGCACTAAGAAGGCAAAGGGGGTCACTGTAGTAGATGCTTATATTTGTATATATCATCCGGATCACAAAAAGTCATATTTCTTTAGCACATTTGTACTCTGATCTGAAAATAAAAGATGAAAAATAGGAATGGAAGGCCTAGCATAAAATTAGGTAACATTAGAATATTACATATCCTAGGAACATGTCAAGTGATTGAAGTTAACAAGTAACATGACACATAATTGATCTCGGTGAGGCGGGTTTTTTCAGTTGATTGATTTAAATATTTATAAGAGCTAATCTTTTACTTGACTCTGCAAAATTGTAAGACCCTGCATCCAAAATCTGCTTTATGGCCCAGCTCTGCACATGGAACCATTCCACGTGCGGAGCTGGGCCATATAATCAGGTTTTGGACGTGGGTGTTACAAAAATATACTCACATGATCTGAATCTACTTCAGCGATGATTTCTTTTATTGTTTTGTCATCTCCCATATCATACTTCTTCAGAGCTTCTTCCAACTCATCTACTGTTATGTATCTGTACAGAAAGATTTAAACAGTGAGGAAATCAAACTGGAACAGTGCAGATTTGCAGTACAAGTTCAACCAAAGTTAAAATGAAGTTACCCGCTGTTGTCCTTATCAAAATATTCAAAAGCTTTGAGTATGTGGTCTTCCTTCTCCAATCTATTCAAGTGCATTGTGGCTGATATAAACTCCGCATAATCAATGGTACCATTTCCATCAACATCAGCCTGTTCATGGAATTAAAAACGTGAATAAAGAAACAGAATGGTATGTGCTGAACTACTGCAATAATTTCATCAACAATGTCCAAATGTTTGATACATCTATAGCAGTATCACATGTTTGTTACTCCCCAGTCCCCTTATTTCCTTTCAAATAATTGTGATGTTGTGTTATTCATTCATTAGAAAACACCACAAACTCTTAAAAAATTATTGTTTGAAAACAGGAAAAGAATGTGGAGTCAAATGTTCAATGCAGTCCATGACAGTTGCTTTCTGTTTTCCAAGTGGGTGGTGTGATTTGGGAATTGGGATAGTATACTTAAGAGAAACAAGAAGTACTGTAAAGAAAATACACATCAACAGAAAAAGCGACCGAAGCATATGGATATGGAGGATGAACATACCGCCTCCATCAACTGTTTGATTTCTGATTCAGAAATTTTAGTTCCAAGTTTTGGTAAACCAGATCTTAGCTCCTCAAGAGTAATTGTCCCACTGTTATCTGTATCCAGGGATCTGAACATTTCTTTTAGGCCCATAATCTCTTCGTCTGATAAGTTCTCAGCCACAATCTAGTTACGATTAATGAAGATGTTAGAATTACCTGCTCCTAAAAATCAAGTATTTGCAAGACTAAATGCTGTGGAGTCAAAAGTCAATCAGACAATCACCTTCAATGCAACTTTCTTGAGCTTGTTCATTGCCCTGAACTGTTTCATTCTACCAATGACAGTAATGTCAAGTGGCTTATCTGGGGCCTCTCCATCCTCTCTAATCCATGGGTGGTCTGTATGCTCACAATATTAGACTGCTAAACAACACTTGTGAATGATACTCAGTGTCTCAGTTCATATGGAAAACAGATAGGTCCCTTCTTTTAGAAAGAGAGAGAGAAAGCAGAAAGGTGTTTGATATAAAGAGAGAAATCTCTCTGGAATATTATAACTATTATCAGCCCTTTAGCACTCTTTGATACAAACTGTGTCATTTAGGTGAAACTTTGGCCTACAGTTTCTATGAAAATATGAAATTTCAAATAAAGATGATTACATACTTTGAAGGTGCTTTCCATGGTAAATCTAATGATATCTATCTTAAATCCTCATACATTAATGGTCAAAGTTAAAAGAAGTTTGACCAGCAGGAATCTTAAAACAGCATATTTTTGAATCAGAGCGAATATCAAAAGGCACAAAATTTGGAAGAAATTAGGAGGAATGATTGCTCCCATTTTCTACTAAATTATTATTACATGAAACATGATTCCACAACTAGACATACATAGCAAGAGAAGAGCAGTTGTCTTACTCAAAATTTCAGCAGCAGTCAACCGTTCTTTTTGGGTCTTGTCGCAGCATCTTCTTAACCAAATCCTTTGCACCATTAGATATTGAAGGCCAAGGATCAGAAGAGAAGTCAATGTGACCATGCAAGACGGCATCAAATATGCCCTCCTCATTCTCTGGTGAAAATTGAACGATGAAGTGAGGGAAACAATCAATTGTCTAAGAGTGATAGAAGGGGAAAAAAGACTGAAATGAGATGTTTGAAAAACATTACCTGCCCAAAAAGGGAGGAACACCAGACAGAAGGATGTAAAGAATAACCCCAGCACTCCATATGTCAGCCTCTGCCCCATAGTGCCGTTTCAGTACCTCAGGAGCAACATAATACGCACTTCCCACAAGATCCTTAAATGTCTCCCCTGCATCATCCATTATGGATTCTCGTTCAGTTTACTCATGTCATATGCAAATAAACAAACCATTTCACTTGGCAAGGTTCAAAACAAAAAGGAATAATATATATAGATAGAGAAAAGACTAAGCATCTAAGCCCCACAACAAATCCTCCACGTTTTGTGAAACCAACATTTTGCAAAGTGAATAATCCCAATTTTATCCAACAAAATCAGGGTGTAATCTCCCATTTTGTGCAATGCAAACATTTGACACAAGCTTGATCTGTTATGCTTCCTTCAACTAATGACCCATGGTGAAAACAATGCAATGCTATAATGTCAACTTTGGAACAAGTTTAGAGTCAAATACTTTGGAGTTAATCTGGATCCCTCAAATACAGAACACGCAACAAGGATGGGCAGATATAAATAATGTCATTTCCATATATAGACACTCATTTTAGCAATGCTGGGTCTGAAACCGTCCAGACCGGCAACCGGGTCAAGTCAAATGCACATCCACATCTAGTCAAACATCTTCTTATATAAAAAAAAAAAAAACTACGGTAAGATCCATATGGAAGAAGGGATGCAGTCAAATCAAGCTCTCACCGTGCTTGAAGAAGACGGAGAGGCCGAAGTCCGTGGCCTTGAGCGGGGAGTCCTCCTTGTTGTTGAGGAACAGAAAGTTCTCAGGCTT
The DNA here is from genome assembly GCA_015847255.1 of Hyparrhenia diplandra. NCBI lineage: Eukaryota > Viridiplantae > Streptophyta > Magnoliopsida > Poales > Poaceae > Hyparrhenia > Hyparrhenia diplandra. Next base: position 264,254 of record JADLZK010007575.1, on the reverse strand, counting down.
GAGATCCCGATGGAAAACCCCCATGGAGTGACAGCTGTGGACGACGGCGACGATCTCGCGGCAGAGCGCGGCGGCGGCGCGCTCGGTGTAGTGTCCCTTGGCGATGATGCGGTCGAAGAGCTCCCCGCCTCGCAGAGCTCCATGACGAGGTTGACCGAGTGCCTGTCCTCGTAGGCGCCCCGGAGCTCGACGATGTTGCGGTGGCCCGTGAGGTGGTGCATGATCTGCACCTCCCGGCGCACGTCCTCGATGTCGTCGCGGTGGACGAGCTTCCGCGTGGCGATGGACTTGCAGGCGAAGCGCTGCCCGGTCTCCCGGTGCGTGACGAGGTAGGTGACCCCGAACTGGCCCCGCCCGAGCTCGCGGCCGAAGGTGTAGGTCGCGCGCACGTCCTCCATGGGCCGCCCCAGCACGCGCCCCACCGCCCTCGCCCCCGCGCCCGCCGCCGGCTGCGGCTGCGGTTTCGGCTGCGGCTTCGGCTGCGACTGCTGCGGCGGTGGGGCCTGCTGGTACTGCTGCTGCGTCGGCGTCGGCGTCGGCCGCGGGGGCGGAGGCGGCTGGGTCTGGGGCTTGGGCACGGTCGGCGAGGCCGGCTCCTGCTCGGCGGCGGGGCGGTTGTAGCGCGACGCACGGTTGCCCATGGCTGCTTGCCGGGCTGGAGTCTGGGGAGGAGGAAGGAAGTGGGCGGTGGCCTCGACTCGACCGAAGTGGAAATTGTGGAGAGGACTGGGGAAAGCGAGCGCGTCCTGCGCTGATCACAGGCGCGTGGGTGAGGTGAGGCCGTGAGGGCGCCTTGGGTCGTGGTCCGTGGGATTGGGTGCGGCGAGCCAAGGCAGTGCAGTGCAGAGCCGGTGTGCCGGCGTGCGAGCCCGAGCCGAGCGCGACAGCCGTGGCGTGGCGTGGCGTGGGGGCGACTGGGCGGTTTCTGGGCATGGAGCACGAGGGAGCCGGTGTGCGGTGGGCCAAGTGGCCGTGTGAACGAATGCGCGGTGGGGACGGGAGCGCGACGGGGCCGTGGGGGGTCAGTGGCGTCTTGTGCTTTTGCTGGGATGCTCCCTGGTCAGCTGGTGGTCACCGTGATTTCTGATTTCTCTCGCTCGGTTTCCTTTTCCATTTTCATTTTATCTGCGGCGCGGCGTTCGCGATACCGTTCCCGCGTGGCCACGTGGGATATTTTCGGAGTAGCGACAGCCAGATGGCAATGGGTCCGACGGGTAGTATGAAACACTCATACCCACCCAATGAAATTTTATCCATTGAGTTACTTGTACCCGAGACCGGGCACAAAAATGCACGCATACCTGCACCTGTGCGGGTAATTCTACCCGACACGACCGATAAGGGCGTCTCTAATGGTGATAAATAAATTTATGGGCGAAGAATTTTATTGAGCCTCGAACAAAGATTTTCTGAATAAATTTAACTAGATGAGGTATAAAAATAATAAAAAAAGTAAGACGTTCATTTTATCGAGGAGAGAGAGCCAAATAATAGCGGACTCCCAAATAAATAAGCGACTAATAAATATCTAATCTAGCTCAATCTCCTAGAAACATCTCTCTCACATAACTCTCAACTATAGTGTTTATTTTTTTTTTATTTATATGTCTCATCTAACCAAATTTATTTGTAAATCATCGGTGAGAACCAATAGGATTCCTCCTAAATAGCGATTTGGTAACTATCGGAGACGTCCCAAGAGCAAGTATTATGATGAGTGACTAAGCCGGCCACGTATATGTGGAGGAGAGAGAGTGAAAAGAGAGAAGAAAATGAGTGTCTCCACGAGGCGCCCACCGCGGCCGGACCGACCACGCGTGTGTGTCTTTATGATTGATTGCACGCGGCGTATGCCATAAATAGTAGCGGGCCGGCCGTTGCCGCCCGGTAGTTGACGAAGTAGCTTAAAAACTATTAAACTTGCTTCTAACCCACACGCGACCACTCACCCGAGATTTATGCATAATAACTATCATATATTCACTTGGAAATATAGTAATATATATATAGTCTCATTTTAGCAAGTTACGAGCTACTAAAACACATTGCAGGTTCACAGACATTGGCATAACTGTTGCTGCCTTCCTTTGCTTCACGTTCCGTGGTGTTGAAGGTGTGGTCTCCTCTGTCATGAATCGCTCTCAATTAGTCATCTCGTTTCTACTGTAGAATCGATAATTTGGACAGTGATGAACTAGCTAGCTAAATGATGATTGAATGAAATTAGTCTTCTTCTCTTTTTCACCCAACGCACGCGAAACGACATCACCACTTCCTGTAGCAGTGGTCAATCGCCACGGCCACGCACCGCGATACGCGCCTGTGCGGTCAATTGCCACGGCCACGCAACGCGATACACGCCCGTGCTCTAGCTAATCGTGTGCACGCCTACCATGAACCATGAGAGAGAGAGAGAGAGAGAGAGAGGGTAATTTGGCTCATTTGAGTTGGGTCTCTTTAGCAAAACTTTTTGTATTTCTCCAACGGAAGATCTTATCAAACTCTACCAAATGAGCACACACAAAAAGAACGAACCCAGAAACCTTGAAGCCGAAGCCGTTTTGGGACAGAGAGGGGGAGACCGAAGCTGAAGCCACCAAAACATGGCTTTTTGGATAAATTCAAATCCTATCAAAGAAGACGTTAGTATAAATGTTGTGCTTCTTGCTTAGTTAGGCAAAGTAAGAAGTGGCAATTACTACCAAATGTGCTTAGGTGAGATGGGCTAAAATGGATAGATAAAACAATGCCATAAAACGGGACTATCCACCATATCGAAATCACATCCACCATATCGAAATCGCTCGTCAAGCTGGGACACATCATATCGGCGCCGAAAGTTTGTGCTGTCAGAGCTAACAATATGCGTGGCCAGTGGCCTGACGCTATACTTACGGTATACAGGACGAACCTGCAGCGCGCGTGAGCGTGACCGATGGAACACGAGGCTGGCCGCTGTGTGACCACACGCTATACTTAGGCTATCCTTTGTCACCTTTTGATTGGACATGGTATGCATGGTTCGTCTCTGCACCACACCGTCATGTGACCACACGATCTCTGTTTCCATTGAGCCGGGATGTGTCAACGACCGCGCCGCGCTGATCTCATCTTCTAGGCTAAAATACTTATGAGTACATTTCTAACAATAGCTTATATGGCATAAAGAACGGTATGTAGAAGAAATAATGTAGTATAGGACAAAATTCCCGTATTCCATTACAACGTCCACTCTCATCTTTCCTACGAACACATGAGAGGTGAGCTCTAAATATTATACTATACTATAAATAGGGTTTACTAGAAATGAAATAATTATAAGATAGATCAGAGCAATTGGAATGGTTGGTGTGGTAAATCGAACCATATTGTTTTAGGGATTATTGGGATCCAAGCCAAACATATTTCGGATCCTTATTTTTTTTTTTGCTGCTGAATTGTTATGCATCTTGCTATCTAGACACTTTCCATTTGCTAGTAACAAAAACCACTCATTTTTCATGATAATTATCTAGAAATAGAACTAACATTGTTTCAAAAAAAAAAAAAAAGCGGCAGTCAGGGCCACCGACGGCCACCGCGACGGCCATCTTCCTCTCCGCGGCGCCCTCCTCTTTCACCACCCGCCGTCGGCGCAGCCGCCTACCTGCCATCTCCGCATCCCTTTCGCCGCCCCCCTCCTCTTCCTCCTCCGGTAAACCCAAAATTCCCTTCCTCTCTCACCTCCATTTCGCCCCTAATCTGAACTGCACGCCGCGTGTCCAAAGGAGCCGCTGCTGGTGCGCGTGGCGCAGGGCGAGGACGGCCTCCCACGCCCGCCCGCGTGGATGGTGCGGCAGGCAGGGCGGTACATGGCGGAGTACCAGGCGCTGGCCAAGCGCCACCCCTCGTTCCGGGAGCGCTCCGAGAACACGGACCTCATCGTCGAGATCACGCTACAGCGGTGACGTGCCTTCGCGCCCGACGGCGTCATCCTGTTCTCGGACATACTGACGCCCCTACCGGCTATCTGGGTGTCGTTCGATATCTCGGACTCCAAGGGCCCCGTGACCCAATCGCCAGTGCGGTCCGAAGAGCAGGCGAGGGCTCGTCCCCATCGACCCTTGATATGCTCCAGTTCGTCGGGAGTCACTGAAGATTCTACAAAATGAGGTAATGTCGTATGCATTTTATGCTCAGAAAACTTGGTTCCATTGAGTTACTTGTCGTAATGCTCTAGGATTACTAAATGGTAGTACTAGCTATAAATGTTCAATGTTTTATGATGAGTCAAAGCTTGTGTTGGCATTTGACCTACCAGATGCTTTCATGTTACAAAATGACACCAGGGATGAAACTGTTGGTAGTTACTGGTTGGTGTTAGCCTCATGCTGGAATAGTTGGTCATTAGTGTGACCCCGATGCAGTTGTACTTTAATCATACCCGTAGTCCTTACTAAATTTGGTGCACTTTGGTAGCTTCAAGAGTGTTTGAGCTGCTTATAATGCCTAAAGCTGAAAAGAAATTTCAGGAAAAAAGAGGTTGCTATGGTTGTTTACTGTAGGTCTCGATCGATTATATGTGTTAATGAGAAAATTTTACATATTTCATATTTGAGGTATCACCTCAGAAAATCAACATGACTTTCCAATGCTTGCAACTTCTGAAACATGCTACATTGTTTCTTAATCTCCCTGGACATTGATTATGTCTATGAAATGCTTATTATTTGTTATTTATCGGAATATAGATGTATGCCAGTGATTGTTTGAAATCTGTGCTGGTAAACTATGGCAGTTGGGCATTTCAATTTAAAACTATTATTAATTAGTGTATCGTGAGCTTGCTCAAACATCAGTAAACCTATTAATGTAGTATATTGAACCTAAAGTCATATTCTTGTTGTTCTGATTGTTGAATATTTGCTGACAGTTTTATTCTCAGTGCAATATATATTTATGAACATCAACAGCTTATTTATGAGTGTTGTTTTATTGATATGGATAGGATTGGGTATAGTTCAGCAAAGCATTCTGCCCTACAATTCCTTTTATGCTTATAAATCTCGTTTCCTCTTGTATTCTCTAGATTGATGGAAAAACTGCTTTGCTAGGATTTGTGGGGGCCCCATGGACAATTGCAACTTACGTCGTTGAAGTGGGGATGACCAACACATACACAGATATAAATAGCATGTGCCATGCAACTCCAGATGTCTTGAGGGTCTTTTATCTCACCTTGCATAAGCGATATCTGACTATATGATTTACCAAATTAACTCTGGGGCCCAGTGTGTACGATATTTGATTCATGCGGTGGACAACTTCCACCTCATATATGGGAGCAGTGCTCAAAACCATATATCAAACAGGTGACTCGTTCTTACTTTTCTTGCTGTCATGCATTACCAACTTCATGGTAGGTAGCATTGCTATGTATCTGTACCTAGGGCTGTTCGGCTAATGGTTTTACTGCGGGCTGATAAGCGGCTGATGCTATTTTGTTGTGAGAGAAAAATATTGTACTATGACTGATAAGACGTTCAAGCGAAACTGTTTTATAGTACAACATTGATGGCTCCCACTAAATGCTCTAAAGCTCAGTATCTCCTAAGAACTATTCTTGTTATGCTTATACTGAAAGGCTTCTCATATGATTAATTAATTGCATTAATCCCCTACAATTTCTGGTACCATGTTGCAAGATTTGGTATGGTTATGAGTCTTATGACCACAAGTTCCTTATAACCATGAAGGTGGAATCTAGAAAGATCCGGTCTCTCAAAATAACCAGTAACTAGTGTTTACATCAGCAACATATTCTCAGTCCACATGGATTTGGAATTTTAGATATTGTATGTCCCTGTAATTTGGTTTGCATATCTTCGACTGCAACTAGCACAGTGTATATAACTGCCTTACTTGGTCATAATGGTAATTTCCACAAGTTTGGTGTATTTGGAAGGAAAAATCCAGTTTCATCTTGACCTTGAAAAATGTGCAAAATATCATATAGCTTGTACACTGCTAGAGTTCTTTTTTTTTTTTTTAGATTACACAGTACAACGTAGGCGCTCAACAATTAAAATATTTCATGCAATGTTTTGATTTACTGATTCTGTTCATTAAGTTTTCCTATTTCTCATTTGATTTACTGATTCTGTTCATTAAGTTTTCCTATTTCTCGACAGATTGTGAGTAGAATTAAGAAAGAGTGCCCTCATGTACCTCTTGTGTTGTATATAAATGGAAATGGAGGTTTACTTGAGCGCATAGAGTTGCTATTATTGGGCTTGACTGGACAGTGGACATGGCTGATGGAAGGAGCGCCTTGGTAATGGAATTAGTGTACAAGGGAATGTGGATCCAACATTTCTGTTCTCACCATTACCAATACTGACTGATGGAATTCATAGGTAGTAAACACTCAAATATTTCCATTTAATTTATTTACGTTATTTTGAGTTTATGGTTATTGCTCATGTGCAATTCATTAATGAGGTCACCCAAAGTGCTGCCTGAGTAGTATACATCTTCATGTCGGGTATGATTTTGGTTTCTTGCATTACGATAAACCTGCATTACACCTATGCACCATAGACTTAGCCTGTATAACTGCATACAATATGAGGTGTGTTGGATTTGCTTGCATAGCCCTTTTTCATTGTAGGAGATTGTGTTTGGCTGCTTGCATTGAGTTGGATACAGTCACCTCTTTGTTACTGAGGTAGACCTAAACTCATCACCTCATTCCTTAGTCAACCTCCATCTCCCTCATCCTTTCTGCCGTTCGGTCATACAACATGAACAACATCATTGTCACCTCTGTCTCCAAAATCCAAGCAGGAGGCCTTCCTTCTCCTTTTGCTCTCTCTGCTCTTTTTTTTTTTTTTTTTCTTTCTCTCTCTGCTCTTCCTCCTGCTAATCACAAATCGTCTCCTTGGAAAACAGTTCATCTTCTTACAGCCAACGGTCAGCCCAAATTCGACACTTGTCCAATTGACTGAAGATGCAAATCTAGTTCCTTTGCGTTATTTGAATCCCAAATCTGTGTAGTTCTTCCCAATTTGCCCCCTCACGGCCTGGAGATGGATTAAAATAATATTGACTCCCTACTCCGCACTTCTTCACAGCTTGGAGATGTGATCCAAATCTTGCAAATCAAGTTCGCACTGAGCGCTTGTTCCCTGCTCCGTACTTCACCGCCCTCGGAGACCTCGAGACGGATCCCACTTCAGCGTTGCTCCAACAAGCCAGGTGCCTGTCAGTTCCATCTGAGGTGCCTGTCAGTTCCATCTGTGTGTAGTTCCCAAGATTTTTTGCGCACGCTTGTCTCCCTTTTGGTCGCCCCACAGCCCGCTGGTGGACGAGAGCTCCATGCGTTAGCGAGCTCCTGCGGTTCGTCGCGTTGCTGTGCGCGTGCTCAACCCTTGTGACTGTGTGCCCTCACTTGAGTCTGCGCTCCAGACGGCTACTACGGCTGCATAGTGGTGACCGACACACCTCTTGCTGGCAGCTCTCTCTTGACCCGCATCCATGGATACGACTAATTTTTGCGTACTCGACCCTTTTTGCACTGGGGTATGCTTCATATGACTATTCCAGCCATCCAAACAAAGGCCAGTGCACTACAGGGGCCTGGATAAGTGCTTATGCACCACCAATCAGCCCCGTATGTATTTGTGTTGCACCATCATAACAATGATCTTCTCAGTAGTTATCAATCTTTGATCATTAAGTTCAGCTCAGCCCCCGTATGTATTTGTGTACACCATCATAACAATGATCTTCTCAGTAGTTATCAATCATTGATCATTAAGTTCAGTTGTACAGTTTGCAAAGCTCATCTCATTTCTGATTCAAACCTCCATTTGTGTACCAAACTATACCCTGTGTATTCAAGAAAAAGGTTGTGCACTAATTACCAAATTGCCAATGGATATTCATCCTTTAGATCTATTGAATTGAACTATTGACCAAAGAATATGGAATAAATGATTATGTCAAACTATCTTAGGATGGTGTTGTATCTTTCTACATGCTTTCAGTAATATTGTGAAACATGTATAGCATCATTAAGCCTTACTGTTCGTTTTATGTTGCATGGGATGGTAATGGTTGGTACACAAGCATAAACAGGCTTTGCCTCCAGTCATTACACTCCAATTTCCTTTTTAGGATTAGTTGCTATGAACTGCTAATGATTTTTTCTCTCTTACTGCCGGCTCTACAGGATTGTAAAATCAGCTGGTCCAAAAGGTCATACACTTAACCTGGGCCATGGTGTACTTCAGAAAACACCCGAAGAAGCTGTTGCACATTTCTTTGGTGTCACAAGGAGCTTGAGATATGAGACCCTTTTCCAAGGTTCTGTTGCTGAAAGAATTGCGGCCTGTTGCTTGACAGTGGCAATGACATTCCTATTTTTCATCAAGTGGTCTATTTGATCTGCCATATGTTATCTTAGAGTCGCAGTAGATTCCTAGTGTTGTCTGCATTCTACCTTCCAAGAGACACTCATTTTGTTGAAGCCTGGATATGTCTTGTAGAGATATCTACAGCAAATCAAATGCAATTTTATTCATTGTTTTTCTGTTGTGTTCCATTATTCTTCTTACTAGAGAAGCAATGCATGATGAATGCAACCTGTTTTTGAAGGAGAGTCGGGGTCTCGGGGATAGGGCTGGAAATTGTCCATATATTCAGATATTCTCCTTTTTTGGAGTCTGTAACATTTGCTATTTCTATAATTTATAATGAATCTGCTGCGGGTCCTGCAAATACTATAGTTTCCTTATGTTAACTACCCATGTCATCTCCCTCAAATGTTGCTGACATGATGAAGAGAGACGACATATGACGGTCCTAAAATGAGTTTTATGGAGGATAAAATTTGTCTACATTGTTTTCAACACATGGGAGTCCTAGTTATGACTCCAAAATGGTTTGCTCTTACTAATAACCATTTTTTTAAAAAAAAACAGTGTACAATGGATAAAAAGGAGACTATTTCTTCCTTATTATAACACATTAAAAGGTGTCCTTACAAAGTTAACACTACGTGCATTTGTATTGTTATACTCCTTCCGTCCCAGGGAAATTCTCGCTTCTCAAGAAGGCAAACAACGATTCCAACTTTGACTAATTTTATATAAAAATTTACTAATACTTACAATACAAAATTAGTGTAAATAGATTCATGACGGAATATATTTTCATAATAAATTTTATTTAGGATATAAATATTAATACTAAGTACTATAAACTTGGTCAAACTTTGGTCAAGTTCATCGGCACGATTCCCATAGTTGTATGTTTTTTTTTTTTTTTTTGGGACGGAGGAGTAGTAACTTATAAGGTGCTCTCCATATGAGGAGCTAGCGGTGAATAGGTGGCAAATCTCACTTATGATCTCCATGATGTTCAAACTACTGCGTCAGCTGTGAGCATAGAATCCTACTATATTTGAGTTTTCCCAATTTTATGTCTCCCCGGTTCTTGTTTTTTTATACAATGTTGTAGGCTCTTTTCCTGTCAGGTGTCCCGAATAAGATTTAAATGACATGTGGCCTCATCATTGGCAAATCATTCCCCACACTAGTGACCACGGATCCACCTACCCGCATGAGATCCTTGTTTGTTGACTGTCATGGAGACTGTCATGGAGAGGGAGAAATCTGCCACTGTCACTGTGTTTGTTGAGATGAAATCATTACAATGGTGGTATCTGAAGAGTGGCGCTTTGCACGTGTTACAGGCCTTGGTCAGTGATAGCGACGATGGAGATGAGTTTGAGTGGGACAATGACGGTGATGGGGAAGCAGCAAGCAGCGGTGGAGATGAGTTAGAATGGGACAGTGATGATGATGGGGAAGTGGGGAGCTTAAGCACTGCTTGTTCATCGGTTCATACGTCGAGGAACCTCATGCTCCTGGCCTGTCCAGGCTGGCAAGGCTGGTGAGTGAGAAAAAAAATGATTGACATCACCGACTATCTATTTGTTTATCACATGTTTTTACCTGTTATATGGTCTTATAGTTACCATCTTTCATGTGGTGTTTTTCTTGTGCAACTGTGAAAAGGATTCTAATGGAGAGAAAGATAATGGGGTCGCGTCGCTTGATTGCTTTGTGGGGATGGGTTTCTCCAGAGAGATTGTCTTGGTGGCCATGAATGAAAATGGTACAACTATTCTAATAATTGATTTCTGAGTTGCAATTTTTCCCTTTGATAATATGATTGACTGATGCCTTTGCTTTCAGGGGAGCGTGGGGAGGATTCATTACTTGATCTTCTTTTAACATATAAGGTGTTGGACAATGCACAAATGCATAACTCAATTTGGGCTAAAGCTTGTTTTTCCCCCTGGGAATAGGTTTTGTATTTTAAAGTGATATGAAATGCAGGAGATAGGCTGTAACCCTTTGGTGGATAATCAATATTCTGCTTGTGTTCCTCATCCTGTTGATGACGATGACGATATTCTTGAAAACTGGGTTGATGCGAACAACAGCAATGATCACCTCAGCTCTGCTGACTCTGGTGATGAGGTATTTCCATGGTTTCCTTTGGTCTTCATCATTATAAAATGTACTTGCTGTGCTTTATCAATTCAATCAACTGATCATGCTTAAACAATTTGTTGTTCCTGTTTCATCTGAACTCTTGAGCTCATTGTTTCCTTTTTTTTTTTCATACGGCGTACTTGAATCTGACCCTCAGTACTTAAACTGGTGTTAGCTACATAGATTTATGAGAAATATGATCTAGCAATACATGTATTCCATTCAGCTTTTTTTGAGGGAAGGTTGTTTTCGGCAAAACTAATGATTCGATGTGTTTGTTAAAAGAACTTGCTAATGAAACTGTTAACTTAATCTTTCTCACCACTTGACCTTTAGTTTTCTTTTGCATTTGCCTCATTTTTCATGTCTCTTTCTAATCAATAGTATGTGTATTCATAGTTGGACATAATTTAGCTATGTGTCCCTTTTCATTGATCTGTTCTTGATGACCTTATCTCCACGCAGTTTTCTTTTTAACCTTCAACTTTACATATCCTTAGTGTCATCCTTAGCTACAGTTTTGATTTAAAAAAAGTAATACTAGGGTGTGTAGCATGTGTTTTTATGTTTAGCATGTCTTTTCCTTGTAATTGTAATCCAAATAATTTTTAGCTAGAAACTTTATGGGTTCTTTACTCGCGTGCTATCCCACTTTTGTCGATCAAGTTTTAGCTAATATAGTTTGTTTTTTTCTGTGGTGGTGGTTTGCTTTAGGAATAGGCATATTGCTGTAATCCTTTTTTAACGTAATGGCAGGAGCTTTGCCTTTCAATAAAGTAGATATTGCTGTAATCCTGTATGCCGCCAGAGGATGTGCATTCATATTTTGATCTAGAAGGATATATTTTTGTGATTTTAGTGTTGGGCATGTGTCTTGGAGATTGCATGTAGCTGGGTTGGATGAATTAGACTTCACTAGGCTTCCTAACTTGTTTGTTGAACCATTGCCCACAATTCCTAACCTCGTAGGCAGAGTAATATATGAGTTGCTCTCTATATGATTTCTTATATATTTTCATGCAGGGATTTCTGCAAGAGATGTCACAGAGAGACAAACAGGTCGAGTCCTTAGTGAGCATGGGCTTTTGTGAGGATGATGCCAAAATGGCTATTACTAGATGTGGTACGTGTCATTTGAATCTGCTGCAAATGTAAACCTTGTTCAAATGGAACTAACTTATTCTTACTATTTGGTTTAATATTATTCAGGGCAAGATGCAGATATATCTATGTTAGTTGAGTCAATCTGCCCTTCTGTGGCTGCTGGATCCAGTTACTATGAGCGTGATGCATACAAGGTATATGTGGTTAAAGTGTTCATCTGACGCAGGAAAATGTTCCTTTAACCTAATGGAGTGACACTCAAACTTTCTTTATAATTCTGTAGGAGGCAGGTTTGGATTGTCGTGGTTCCTCTGTGAGAAGAAAGCGGACAAAGTTCATGGAAAAGAAGAAGATAAATAGGAAGCGATTTGGGGGTGGGGCACGAGAAATTGGAGGGTCCATAGATGTTAGGCATGATGAGTCAATGCCTCTCCCAAACCCAATGGTTGGATTCAACTTGCCAGGTGACAGGGTATCAATGGACAGATGCCTTCCTAAAGAGGCTATTGGACCTCCATATTTCTATTATGAAAATGTGGCTCTTGCTCCACAAGGTGTTTGGGCAACCATCTCAAGCTTCCTCTATGACATCCAGCCTGAGTTTGTTGATTCAAAGTTCTTCTGCGCTGCTACAAGGAAAAGAGGTTACATACATAACCTCCCAACTGCCAACAGGTCTCCTCTCATTCCCTTGCCTCCAAAGACGATACTTGATGCCTTTCCTTCTACCAAACAGTGGTGGCCCTCATGGGACACAAGACAGCATTTTAACTGCATCCAAACAACTATAGCTAGCTCGGCGCTGACAGAACGGATTCATAATGCTCTTGCAAACAGTGAAGACCCACCATGTTCAGCAGTTAAGAAATCTGTCTTGGAACAATGTAGGAAGTGGAATTTGGTGTGGATTGGTAGACACAGAGTTGCTCCTCTTGAGCCTGAAGAAATAGAGTTTCTGCTTGGTTTTCCAAAGGACCATACACGGGGAATCAGCAGGACTGAGAGGTACAGATCTCTAGGTAACTCATTCCAAATTGACACAGTTGCTTACCATCTTTCAGTACTAAGGAGATGTTTCCAAAGGGAATGAACGTTCTCTCTTTGTTTTCTGGGATTGGAGGAGCTGAGATAGCTCTGCACAGGCTTGGGATCCGTATGAAGACAGTGGTCTCTGTTGAGATATCTAAAGTAAACAGGACTGTCTTGAAAGTCTGGTGGGACCAAACCCAATCAGGAACATTGATTGAAATCGCTGATGTCAAGGATATAACAGACGATTGGCTGGAGTCAAATATGAGAAAAATAGGTGGGTTTGACTTGGTAATTGGTGGCAGCCCATGCAACAATTTTACTGGGAGCAATCGCCACCACCGTGATGGCTTAGCGGGTGAGCAATCTTTCCTGTTCTACCACTTTCCTAGAATCTTAGGTTGTGTGAAGTCAGTGATGCAACGGATGCAGTCTTAAGTTATTACTACACAGAAAAAGAAATGCATGAAGTCAAGGAACTTGAACTCAATCTATTGTAGAATCCTACTTTGATCTAGAACATGTCTCCTTTGAGATATGACACCCTTCTCCAAGGTTCTATTGCTGAAGAACTGTAGCATGTTGGTTGACATGGCAAAGTCATTCTCGGTTTTCATCAAGTTGCCTATTTGATCTGCCGTGTATGATCTTAAATTTGCAGTACATGCCTAGTGTTGTCAGCAAGCCTGGTACTTTCTACCTTTCAAGAACCACTCATTTTGCTGGAACCTGGATATGTAGTATAAGATTGTCATAAAATCAAATGCTCTTTAGTTCATTGTTTGTTAGTTTTGAAGGAAAGCTGGGGAGTATACAAGGGATTGTCCTTCTTTTTTGGTGCCTCTAGCATTTGCTATTACTCCAGTAGTCTAGTTAGAATGAATGTTTTCCCAAAAAATTATTGTCTTCCAGCCAAAGTCTTGGATCTGCTATAATATTTTTGGTATGTAACCCAATGATCCTTATCTGGACTGGTACCAATATCTCAACCTGCCACAACTGAACAAAAGCAGTACTAGGGCACTGTTTATTGCAAGGTCAAATGGCCCATGTGTTCACATACTGTCTATAGCAAAGCATAGGTCTGGGGTCATTCCACCTGGACTTAAAAAATGGTGTGACAAATATATCAGAAAAGGGGGCTTTCCATACTTGTAATGCTTTTTATGCAAGTAATATATTTGGCTCTTTATTGTTAATTCACATATAGATCAGCTGGTAACTGATATCCCATAAGATTAGATGAAAAGGCCCCAGGCCTTTGTCGCTGTGGAATTTACTTATATTTACAACAATTGTTACTAGTAAAAAATCACATCAATCTTGTGTAATTCAATATTGTTGTTCTCATACTTATTGCCTGAGAGCATTCACAGAACCCCAATTTATGATGCCTAGAATTTCTAGGTGTAGCCTCCATGAGATCTGAGCGGCATGCCATCAGGCATCACCACAGTTGTAACCTCTGCTGCTCTCTCCCATTGTGGCTTGGAGTCTGGGGATGGGTGGCGTCGGCAGCTTTGTGTGGGTCAACCTAGCTCCGTGGTGTCTACTACAGTAGATCAATGAAAATATGATTGCCTTTCCGGGGACACCGCAATGGGCCATGATGTTGATTCCTGCTGCCTGTGTGTGTGGGGGGGGCTTCGTCTCCTATTGGATGAATGGCTTTTAATTTCCAGCGAGCTACTGGATCATGCCGCGGTTACAATATGTCGTTAGTAACACGATGTTACAGTTCACTCGTAATTCCGGAGTGATTGTTGCTGCCTGTAGCTAAGCTGACATCTCTTCTACTAACAGAAATGGATTTCCTAGTGGAGTATAGTGGAACACGCACTGAATGTCTGAATTACATGTCGCCTGATGCGGCATTGGTTCAGAATTGTTGCGTGCATGTGACACAGTGACAGACGCTCAATGCACGGCTCCATGCTCTTATGAATGAATCATGGAGTAAGAGAAACTTGATGCACGTTCTCTTGGTTGGCAATGATGAAACCGTTTGCTTGCGTGGTCGTAAAGCGACCTGATAATGGTGGGATCCTCCTCCAAATTCGTTGACAGCATCTAACGCGAGCAGATCTGGCGGATGGCGACAGTCTCGGTGCACGAATACGTAAGGCCAAGGCATATTCATATCCTAGGTTGAATGCTGACGTGCGGTGCGGATACTGCATCTGCATCTTGAATGGAATTTTTAAGTACGGAGCAGCACAGAAACCACGCTCTTTGTATGGCTCCAGCGTTTTTAATGGAATCCTGCGAGAAATAGGGCGTTCTCCCGCACCAAATCCGAATGGAATCAGCAAGTATACGCGCCATGAAAGTTCAATGCAATTGATCAATTTCCAGAGGCAAACTGGGCGTCATCAACCGAAAGATAAGGAAAGGAATCAAATGGTCAGGCTGGAAGCTTTCCACATTCTACTTCTTGTAGGCCATCTTTGCGTCGCACGGCACGGTGCACCTGCTCTTTTTGCTTTCGGTTTCGGAATTTTAGTCACCGAGGGATGGAGGGCGTTTCGCTCTTCCGCACGCTTCCGACCAAACGATGCAACTTGAGCCTTCGGCCACAGGAACGTCGTTCGTTCGTGACTTCGTGTACCAAAGAGACGACAGGAAGACCCAACGGTCGTCCAGTAATCTTTCCGTGCGATCACCCCAAAAGACTTCCGGGCGGACGAATCAAAGCCTGGACTCGGGAATCAGGAGATAGCACCTTCTTTCCGCAAAAATCCTGCCACTTTTCCATGCGTGCTCGTAAATCATAATGATAGAGTTAAGCCATCTCTTGAGTAGAGTATTGGAGTAGTTTACTTGGTATAGTTTTTTCACGGAATAAAATTCGTTTCGGCTGTTCGTTTGTGTTGATTTGCTGTGAGAAATAAAACATTGTACACCAATTACCATGGCTGATAAGTTCTACTGACTAGGGCGCAATGTAATGTAGTATTTGAGCAAAAATTTGGTGTCTATTAAAAATGCGCACGGGCAAATGTCCATTTATAATTCCATCCTCGGCTTGGCGACAAACAATGGGCAATGGAGTCGTGCTCGAGAAAAACATGTCACTGGACTCGAAATACCCAAACAAAACGCCAGCCACCGAGCACTTGGCTACCCACAGGATGTCTCGTGGGCCCTCTCAGACTCCGGACCCACCTGCCACGCTAAAGCCTTCAGAGACAGCAACAGGGGACTTGCCCACGCGGCTTACGGAGCCCGAGACGGCGTGAACCCATCCCCACCCGCCGACCCGCTTCCCGAAACACGCGGCCCCATGCTCCGCGCGTGGGGCAGCCCCGTCCTCGACCGTCCGATCTCCATCCGACGCCCGTCCGCGCACCTTGCTCGCTCACCTCGCCTAAACGCCATCGTCCTCGGCCCGTCTCCTCTGGTCCTTGCTTGGCCTTCCCTCCCTCTCTCTCCTCCCCATCTCAACAAGCTCAACGCCTCGCTGCGGAAATAGTAGGTGCGCCCCGCTCTCGCTCACGAGTCTTAGCACAGTCGCTTCACTGCCAATCCATTGCTCGCTCTCGCCTACACGACCGACCAATCGACGATGGCCGCGGAACCCTAGGCAGG
Organism: Hyparrhenia diplandra; assembly: GCA_015847255.1. NCBI lineage: Eukaryota > Viridiplantae > Streptophyta > Magnoliopsida > Poales > Poaceae > Hyparrhenia > Hyparrhenia diplandra. Next base: position 247,989 of record JADLZK010007575.1, on the reverse strand, counting down.
AGCGGCTCAGCCTTGGCGCTTCGGCATGGGCTCCCTCGACAGCGGGGCCGCGGCGGGGAGCTACAAGCGCGGTCCGGGCCCGGCGCTGCGGGTCGGCGTCGGCGTCGGCGGCGGCGGCGCGCGGAAGGTGCGGGCGAGATCCAGGCTCGCGCGCTTCCTGCTGTTCGACAAGGTGGACTATCTCCAGTGGATAGTCGCCGCCGCCGCCTTCTTCTTCGTCGCCATCGTCTTCGTCACGTTCCTCCCGGGGTTTGGCGTCGTCGAGCGGCCCACGCTGACGCTCCCCTCGTCGCGCCGCGCGGGGCCGGGGCGCGTCGGAGGCGGAGGCCGCACTGAGGACCGTGGCGGCGGCCTCATCCGGCGGGAGGAGGCGGACGTGGCGTTCGAGTTCCAGCCGACCAGGCTTACGGAGAAATGGGCCAGGGAGCGGAGGGAGGAGGCTCAGAGCTTGGCGGAGCTCGGGACGCCCGTAACGAGGCTCGGGTCACGGAAGCCGCGGCTTGCCATGGTGAGTACTACTGAGGATCGATTGCTGGCGTGCGTGGCGTGGGGAGGGAGGATTTGTATGGGGTTGGGGATTGACCGACTTTTGCCATGTGGTTTCTGATTTTTCTCGCTGCTCGCGGTCCAACTTTCTGCAGGTGTTCGGTGACCTGTATCCCAGCGCAATGCAGCTTCAGATGGTTAGCGTCGCCTCGGTGCTGGAAGCCATGGGCTACGAATTGAAGGTGCGTCACTGAAATGCTGTCACGCCAACTATAGGCTACTTGTTGGTCGTCGGACAAGTTCGTGGAGGCATGCACTGATTTGAGTGGAACGTGCGCCCTTGTGTTTGTTTTGGTAGATTTTGCTTCTAGCGGATTGTTGAGAAGAACTGGACATAAGTTCATGCTTAAGCTGGGCTGTTGTCAGTAATCGTCAATATTTTGGAGCAAGTTGGGTTGCCATGTATGATGTGTGCACCTATTTTTCAGAATGCATGTGCCTTGTTGGTGGTTTCTATGTTCTGCTTTCGACTTTCTAGAGAGTACAAGGAAGATACACAAAGCTAGCTGTGAGGTTACTTCAGTTGACTCGTGGAAGTTAGATGCTCTGCAGTTTGGTGTGCTCAGTGTTGAAGTAATGTAATGCGTATTGTATTTTGCTAGGTTTGTGTCAGTGCAGTTTCTGTGGTATGGAAAAATTCAAGGGCTAATTTGGAGGTGCAATCCTTTTCGCTGAATTTGCTTCCTCTACTATGTTGAGAGTTGCCCTTTTACACAGTAATCTGCTAAGTTTCACCAATGACTCAACCTATGTTGTATCACCTTTTTTTGGTGCTATTTCTGACTTGACTGTTTGTACTTGTTTTTTGGTGAGATGCTAGTCTCCATACTATTACTAGATCCTAGTATCTGAGTTAAGGTTTCCTATATATATTTTTTTCCTAGTCATTATCATACATTCAAATACTTTCTCTGAACTGCTGCCTTTAATTTCCTTTTTTACAAATTGTTGATCCAGGTTTTCTCACTTGAGGATGGCCCATGTGGTAACATCTGGAGAACGATTGGAGTACCAGTGAGCATACTACCTGAGGACACAAACTTACCTATTTTGGTAGATTGGTTAGAGTAAGTTTCAGAAGTTATCTCTTTTGTTGTTTTTCTTCTTGGTTACTGTATTGTGTCTCGTCTCTCGCTTTTACTGATAAGATATGTGGCCTGAGCCTCACTTTCTAATTATTTCCTCATCAGGTTTATTTGCATTATTTCTGCAGCTATGATGGCATACTTGTCAATTCTATTGAGGCAAGGCCAGTATTCTCAAGGTAGTATTAGATAACCAGAATATTATGATCATGTTCTGTTTGAATTGAATTGATAGAATACCTTCTCAAAGTCAGATATTTGATTTGGACCATGTGTCTGTGCCTTCCTACAGTCTTCTGCACGAGCCTTTCAAATCCATACCTATCATTTGGACTGTGCATGAATATTCTCTTGCACATCGCTCTAAAGAATACAATGCAAGTGGAATGATTCAGCTCATAAATGCTTGGAAAGATGTATTCAGCAGGGCAAATGTTATAGTTTTCCCAAACTATATATTACCGGTATTTACTTCTGATCTGATTGTGATTTCAACAAACATTGGGTCATTGTCATATGGATGAAGATCCTCTGACCTAAAAGTATAATTAAATATTTCCCTGCAGGTGATGTATGCTGCATTTGATTCTGGTAACTATTTCGTAATTCCAGGCCCCCCAGAAGCATTTCAGGTTGTCAGCTTTATTGCTAAAAGTGACCGTGATGATGTGAGGATCAGCTTGGGCTTGAGTCCCAAGGATTTTATAATTGCTATTGTTGGTACTCCATTTTCGTATGGTGATAATTTGATGGAAGAGGCGCTTTGTCTTGCAAGCAGTGAGTCCTCTGTTACAGAGATTTCGCTCTGAGAATAGCACACAATCTGAACTGAAAGTAAAGATCTTCACTGGGAACATAACTGAGAAGCATAGGATGGCCCTTGAGGTTATTATTTATGTCTTCATGCCCTGTCTGATCATGTGAACTGTTATTTACAATCTGATTTCTTTAAATTGTATCTAACAGTGTATTAGTTTCTGGTTCATGATAGTCTGTTGCTCTAAGTGTTGGCTTCCCAAGAGGTGCAGTGGAGCACGTTGCTGCTGACGACAAGGATAACCTCCTTGGTACAGCTGACCTTGTTATATATTATTCTTGTCTCGAGGAGCAATTATTCCCCAGTGTGCTAATCCAAGCTATGAGTCTTGAGAAGCTGGTTGTAGCTCCAGATATTGCAATTATTAGAAAACATGTACGTTCGCATTGGCACCTCATATTAGATTGTGATTCATCTCGAGTTTCAAATACTGATGACTGCGTATAATAAATAAATAAATTAACATGGTTGTCATATGTCGTAGATTGATGATGGAGTAAACGGACTTTTGTTTCCAAGAAAGAATATTGGCATGTTAGCTCAAGTTCTTCTTCGAGCAGTGTCGAATGGTAAAGTGTCTGTTTCAGGGCAAAAAATTGCTTCAGCTGGGAAGGCCCATGCCAAGAATCTTATGGCTTCTGAGACCATTGAAGGCTATGCTGTGCTATTGGAAAATGTTATCAAGTTCCCCACTGATGCACTAAGCCCTTTAACTGCTGGTGAGATACCTTCAGCTCTGAAACAGGAGTGGAAATGGCACCTATTTGAGGATGTGAAGCATTTATACCGTGTGAATACGAAGTTTTTCTGGCTACAAGATACTCCAGAAACTAGAGCAGGAGTGGCATAGCAACCAAATGGAAAACTCTTCTTTGAGTACAACAAAGATCAGTGACGCATTCTCTGCAATTGCCTGGGAGGAACAGAGAGCAAATGAGGTTATGGACATCAAAAGAAAAATGGAGGAAGACGAGGTAAAATGCAAATGTTGCATATTCAGCTGTAGTTTGCATAGTCTTTCAGTACTTCTTTCTCTTTTTCTTCTTCTTTTTAAATGCTTTGAAGTAAGTAGCTGGAGATGATTGTTATGCAGTTGAAGGACAGGAATGACCAACCTCATGGAACATGGGAGGAGGTGTACAGAAATGTGAAAAGGGTAGAGAGGTTAAAAATGAATTGCATGAAAGAGATGACAAGGAGCTCGAACGGACAGGTCAGCCACTTTGTATATATGAGCCTTTCTTTTGGGGAAGGGACCTGGCCCTTTCTACACCAGAGCTCTCTTTTATCGTGGAGTTGGCCTGGTAAGCTGTTGTTACTATTAAGCACAATAAATAATTATGGTCAGCTTGAATGTTCCAAAGATGCATTTGGATTTTGGACAATTCTGATGTAAACTCATTTGACAGACAATTCTAACATTGAGGATATGAGCTATAAACACATAGAGCAAATGTTTTGCAAATTCAAAGATTTGAACTGGTCTTTTAAGATATCTCGAGTAATACATTGGAACAGATATGACACTAACAAGAATAACATATTGTATGATTTGCAAATGTTTTGATGGATAATGTTGATAATTTATTTACTTCTCTTTCATTAGGCTTCAAAAGGTCGAAGACCAGGAGCGGATGATATTGATGCTTCTTCTCGCCTTCCACTTCTCAATAATGTTTACTACAGAGATATTCTTGGTGAATTTGGAGCTTTCTTTGCTCTTGCCAACAGAATTGACAGAATACATAAAAATTCTTGGATAGGGTTTCAGTCCTGAGAGCTACAGCAAGAAAGGTAATGGTCAAGTATTATTTTCTTGTCTTTTTTTTTTTTTCCCCCTCGAACAAACAGGAGAGCAGAGTACCAATATGTTAAGACGAGAAGGACCCCTAAAGGGAAATGAGCAGTACAGCAGAAATCATCAAAAAGAAACTAAGAAACGACCGTAAACCCAACAAACCGTCATGGCCATATATGCTACAGAGCCCTTTCTTCTTTTAAATATCTTTTTTGTTGGGTACCATGGATTTCATGAATCTATTGGTAACATGATGAGTAGGCAAGTGTTTCTTTGTAAGAAACATGTGCATTGGGTGCAGTGAGAACAATCTACATTGTCTTCCAGAACAATTGACACCTTATTTGTACTGAGTAGCTGTTTCCCCTGAACAGGCAAACTTGTCAAACAAGGCTGAATCTGCAATCTTAGAAGCCGCTTCAGTCACAAAAAGCATGGAGATTCCTTTTATTTTTGGGTTCGATGGATCAAGATCCAAGAAACCACACTAATAATGATTTTTGGTCCTTCTGTGATGCGATCAATGCTGGGAACTGCAGGTTAGCCGGATAAATATGTTTCATCTGTTGAATTATTTTTCAACTCTGCAAATATAATGGTCAGAGCAAATTTTGTATCATTTTGTTTGTTTGTTTGTTTTTATCCCTTGTTGGATTTCAATTCTAGCATACCCCAACTTTGCTTGGGAACAAAGCTCCTTGTTACTGCTGCACATAGTCAATTCTTTGAAGAATCACCAAACATTTACTGAACAATCATTTTAAGGATTTTATGTTCTTTTCTTATACAATACTCCCTCTGTTTCAAATTATAAGTATTTTTAGTTTTGTCCTAAGTCAAACTTGTCCCACTTTGATCAAGTCTCTGTGTTCTTCAGTGCTTATTTCAGTTTATCATTGTTACAGAACTACACGATCTGTTACGTTAATATATGATATGCTTATATGGTATATATGGGTATGAGCATCCTAATTAATGTAATCAGCTTTCTGCTGTATGCTTTTCAATGGTATTGTCATAGTGGTTATTGTTCTGTTACAATGGAACTAATGTACTCTGCACTTGTACCTCAAAGGTTAGCTATTTTGAAGGCCTTCCAAAGGATGTATGGTGTACATCTTGATCATGACCTGGATTCTCTGTTACCTATGCCTAATGATGGAGACACGTGGTCTGTGATGCAAAGTTGGGTTTTGCCTACACGGTCATTCCTAGAATTTGTTATGTTTTCAAGGTATGAGTTATGGTTTTGGAATCTTACTGACAATCAAACGAGTGCTATTACATGTATAACTAAATAAAATATGTGTTCACTGGTTTATTATCTGATGTTATATGTATACCAAGCATGCTGTGAATGAACGCCTGGATGTGGCTGATCTAAGCATATTTTTGTCAGCATTTTTTTTTTTTTTTTTTTTTTTTTGGAAAACGCAAGAGAGCTGTGGTTCATTGTATTATAGAGAATAAAGGGATAAAACTCATAGAGAAACAAGCATGACAGAACCTTAACTAGAAGGACCTATTCTGAACAAACCTAGCCCTTCTAGCCTTTTTGCCCCATCGAAACACCACAAGCTGTGCTCATTCTTCAACTCACTCCAAATCAAGTTAATCAAGGTGAAACCCCCAAAAAACACAAGCATTCCTATGTTTCTAAATGATCCAGGCTCCTAGAATAATTAGAGAGTTCACTCCTTTCCTGTGCTCCTTGGTAACTTTGATTATAGTCTTGCGCCACCAATCAGCAAAACTCAGCTCGTTATGGAGGGGGATAAAATCAACTAGGTTCAAAGGAGAGAATAATTTGAACCAAAATTGTCTGGCCACCACGCAAGATGTCAACAGATGTTGTATTGCCTCATCTTCTTGATCGCATAGGAGCATTTATCCGGATGAGAGAAGCCCCTCTTGGCGAGCCTGTCTGCCGTCCAACATCTATTCCGGATTGCCAACCATAGAACACATTTTACATTTGCTCGGAGCCCAACTCTTCCATAACCGATGCCAAGGTTCAAAGGTCACAGCACCACAGAAAAAAGATTTATAAGCAGATTTGGAAGAGTAGCAACCACTAGCATCTAGTCTCCACATGTGGTGATCCTCTTGGTCAGTCAAGGTAAAACCCAAGAGGCAATCCCATAGTTGCAAGAATTCTCTAATACCACTCCAGGAAAGGCCACCTTGGATGTCCCTTGGCCATTGTCAGTATATCGCTAATGATTATTTGAGGTTGTGTACTTCGTGGAAAATTACCTGTTAAAGCGTAGCCTTGCTTTAATTGACCGAGTCCAGAAAAAAGATTAGTTCTGAACAAGCATCTGGTCATTTAATCATTTCAAAGGATTAAGTTGCTATAACAGGCATCCTAGATGTTAATCAACACAGATAAAGTCTTGTCGGTCGCTATTTGCTTGCTTGCATTGCTTTATGTTCCATAGAAATTCAGGCTTTTCTATATGCTTCATTAGTGTTTACAGTATGCTGTTGCTTTTCAGAATGTTTGTTGATGCGCTGGATGCACAAATGTATGACAAACACCATCAAACTGGCCATTGCATTTTGAGTCTCCACAAGGTGAACCCTTTGCCGCATCTTTAGATAACATTAGTTATTTTTCAAATTTTGTTCTAGAGCAATAGATTTTCTGAAGATAGAATAATGTATAGTGCAAAATATGTTCCCTAGCTATAACAATTGAGATCATCACCATGTGCAGCCTAGAAAAGAAAAAGAAATAGAAACCCACCATTCGTTTCTCCCTTTTAATGATATATGTGCAGCTTTCACTAGACGATGCTTCTGGTTAATTTATAGTGAAGCTATTAGAAGTTGCTCCTTTGACATTTTCTTATTTTATACAGGACCAGCACTGCTACTCTCGCGTTCTGGAGCTGATTGTGAACGTTTGGGCTTTCCACAGTGCACGGCGGATGGTCTATGTTAATCCTGAGACTGGTACAATGCAGGAGCAGCACCATCTCAGTGGCAGGAGAGGTCAAATGTCAGTGCAGTTTTTCTCCTACACCACTCTGAAGAGCATGGACGAGGAGCTTGCAGAAGAGTTTGACTTGGATCACCCCCGACAGGAGGTGGCTCTGGCCACAAACTGGAGAGGTCTTCTGGCAGGGTCTCTATGAGAGGGAGCGGAGCATGCGGCAGCAGGAGAAGGAGCGGCGGAAGCAGCAGAGCAGAGAGAAGATCCAGAGAATCAAGAACAGAGCTCGGCAAAAGACGCTGGGGAAGTATATAAAGCCACCACCTGATGATACAGGTGGCTCGAACGATACAACTACAGTAGATTTGTAGCATTTTGACCATACTTAGGGTGATGATTCTTACCGTGGGAAATTTTGGTTCATTCTTTCGTTGTTACGGCTAATGTCCCTGGACGGGTGTGAATATGGTCAGTTTTGTCGTGCCCCTTGGTGTTCTGGGTGCGTTACAGGCGATTTTGTAATATATCTAGGCCATTGAGTTGCCAAATTGCCATCTTAGGTGTAAATTTGGGTTCCGGTAGCTTAGGTGCTTTTGTTCTTTTCACCTATATAATTTCTCTATAACAGCTGCTCGCGTTTGCAGTCTCCTTGGTACAAATTGAGTTTACTGATGGTGTCAGTCTGTCAGATATTTGATTGAACCTGCGTTCGTTCCCTAATCCCTACTTTTTGGTGTTGATAGTTTTGTTCAACATTCTGTAACATGGAAAAACCATTATATATTAAATTGTTTGGGATTCCAGTACTAATCTCTGCTCTTATGAAAGTCCTCACCGAACATCGAGGGGGCAGTTTAGGACATGTTTGGGAGTTCGGACTGGCCCTGTCTTCAGCTCTGCTTTCAATTTCGTTAGCCAAGCCGGGTCCATGGATAGCTCTACAAACTTTGCTTCAGCGTAAAAAGTCGAGTTTAAGAATCAACTCTGGGTATTTTCTAGAGCACCAGATTTTTTTTTAAAAGAAAAAATTAAGTTGCTCCCATGGCAGAGTTGGTTTTGTGTAGTGTAGTTCTAAGGGCCAGTGTTTTGCTTCATATTTTTCATTCAAAATAGGTGTAGCGTAACAAATTTTGTTCGAATGTAAAAAATATTGAGTTGTAAGAGTTTCTAAAGAGGTGTTTTAGAAACTTCAATTTTTGTGGAGCTCTTTCACGATGGTGTTTGTGGAGCGGTTCTAAACAGCCCAAATAGACCCTTAAAGCAACTCCGCTTATAAACTTCCAAATTGGGACAGATGGTTGGATTCGACAATCCAAGTGTCTTACTCTCATATTTCTACCTCATTCTTATTTTTCTTAGGAGATACAATCAGGTACAGCCACATTATATCCAGCAGAATAAGCATCTAAATGCACATTATATTTTATAAAGCAAACAAGTTGCTGAGAGTTAAATCATTACATGAGCATTAAAGTAACTGATTACATGCACTGAACAAAAGGACACTTCAGCCACAGCTACACCCACATTAAGTAATTGAAATAACACAATACATCTCCTCTAAGAGCTACCGTCTTATTTTCATAGTACACGTCCGTCCTATGGAACCCGAGCATGAGCAACACAATTGGAGGAATCTGAAAGAGGGTGACTCGGTCCATAACACAAACTTGGGAACTGATCAAAACTGCAGGCAATCATCAATTTCTTGGAGATCCTGATAGCCTCACATCCACACCATCCCACGAAAGCAAAGCCAACAGCCCACCACCATGAACTCTGCCCTCTGGCAGCGGATCGATCATAGACTGAGCTAGGACAGGATGATGAACTACGTTGTTTGGAACAGAGATACCGGATACAGTAAAGTTTTACCACCATTGATCTGCTCACATGGATCTCCCTTCACTGAAGTAACTTTCATCTCAGGTTTGACATCCACCGCAAACTGGTAGATAGCAGAACCTAACGTACCACCACCATGAACACAGTGGTCTTGGACTAAAGCGCTATGAGACGAGCAGAAATCAGTCTTGCTCTGAACAAATCTATCGCACTGCTGTGCACCAGCACCAAAGCTTGTGTCCACCTGGCCCCATGAGCATCGTTTACCTCCCCATGAGCCTTACAGAAATCAGTGCTCCCCTGCGCACTCTTGGTGCAGCCCTCAAACTTGCACCTCTTGCCACCTCCATGGCGCACACAATACTCTGTGCGCCCTCTAGCGCCTTAGTGCAACCAAAGCTAGCACACCTTTTCCCACCACCATGGGCAACACAATACTGAGTGCCACCATGCACACTCTTTGGGCACACGCCACCACCCTGAAAGGCAACGCTTGCCTCCACCATGGCCCTTACAAAATGAAGTGCTACCTTCAGCCCCTTTGGTGCATCCGAAGAATGTGCAGCGCTTTCCTCCACCATGTGCCTTGCAGAACTTTGTGCTTCCCTGAGCACCCTTTGTGCAGTCTGGAAACTGGCACCGCCTTCCACCACCATGAGCAATGCAGAGTCCAGAATGACCTTCTGCGCTTTTGGTACAGTTCTCCTTCTGACACCTTTTTTTCACACCACCATGCTTGATACACAGGCCAGATTTTCCACGAGCAGCTCGGGAGCAACCTTCATGACTGCAGCGGCGGCCACCACCATGGGCTATGCAGTGGTCTGTGCGCCCTTCAGCACTCTTTTGTACATCCAAGAAAGTGACATCTCCTGCCTCCACCATGGGCCTTGCAATAGATTGTCCTCCCTTCAGCACCCTTCAGACAACCAGGTTTCTGGCAACGCCTACCGCCGCCATGGGCTATGCAACGCCCTGATGCCCCTCTTGCTCCTTTCATACATCCCTGAAACTGACAGTTTTTAGTGTTACTGTTATGCGTAGTTGAGAGTTAGTTGTCTCAGAAATAGAGGCAACTGGACTTTTTCACACTTGTAAACATAGTTGATGATGTGACAGGAGAAGGCACATAGGCATGGCCTCCATTGGTTCTCTTTGATAGTGGAAAAGCATTTGAATGCTCGAAAACCCAACTATGTGGTACTGATCCTTCTTCTACAACAATGGTGGGTGGCGAATTGGTCATTGGCATTGCCAAGCCATCTGGTGACATCATATTTGCATCAATGACAACTGATTCAGGTGAACTGGTAGATAAACTCAACTGAAGATCCAGTTTAGGAGAGTTTGTCGAGAGCACATTTTCAAAACCAGCATGGGATTTCTGTTGGCAGTGTGCAATATCATTGCAAATATAAAATCCAAGGTTAAGGCCTAGATCTACTGAAGATTCTTCATCAATCTCCTTTAATAAAGATGACGATGTTATGCAAGCCGAGCCAGAACTTAGCTTGCTGTTATCAGATGAACTCAGTGAGCAGCCTAAACCCAAAGTGAGTACAGGGTTTCCGGTACCTTTTGCTCCAGACATAGCACCTTGATTCCTTTTTGAAACTTCTGAGATGGAAATAGAAAAGCTGGAATATTCCTCTGGTGTACTATCTTTGTGCACAGTCGTGTCTTGAGTTGTGCTCCAATAGCAATATGGCTTCAAGGAGTTGATACCACCACCAAACTCAAGGCCTTGAGTAGTTGTGTCTATGCCAATTGTGGAACATCAAATGCAAACCAACTAGAAAACAAAAAGAAACAATTGCCTGCCTTCTGGATATCATAACTCTGTTATATATACTGGGTTAGAAAGTCAGGACTCATAGCAACCTCCACTAACAAAACCAGCTATATCATCACGGTCCATGTCTCTCCACTTTCTGTGTATGAAAGGATATAATGAAGTAGTGAACCTGGCCTCAGTTTTTAGGTGCAAAGTTCCAGTTGTGGCATTCAGACCATATGAACTCTAATCTGCTGGTCAAGCAAAATTCAGTCAGTCACAATTATTAAATCATGCAACAAGAGGACGAGAAAGAGGTCTCCATCTACATCATAGAACAAAATAATAAAGAAAAAGACCATCTAGTAAATTAGAAATTATGGGTCTCTGTCAAGATTGATATGTCCTTGAATGATACCTCACAACTATGATTCAATAAGCAGTCAAATACTCAAATCTACTGCCCACTGCAAATATAGACCTTAGCTATAGAGAACCTTCGGATTTTTCTAAAACAAAAAACACCTTTGATTATTCAAAAAACAAAAGTTAAAAAAAAAGTAGACCAGATTGTTTATAATAATACTATAGGTACCCAAATTAGGGCCTTATGCCCCTCCTGTTTTCTCTCTCAAAAAAAAGTACTCAAATTAACCTGGTCTAAGCATCCATTCACACCCACAACCAAGTGATCTATACTCAGCTTCCTCTCAAAAACGAAACTAATGCTAATAAACATAAGAGTATGCCCCATATTCTGCTGTAGTAGCTACATGTGCAGCCAATCAAGGTGACTAGATTTGGAGATTGCAGCCTGAGCAACAGTTTAACTACAAGTTTTTGCAACCACACATTGCCAAAATATTACAATCAATGTAATGGAAGTTTTTTTTTTTTTTCTAAACAACTCTGCAAGTCTAAGGGTACCACTTTCATGCAACGCTTATAGATGAACTAGTAAAATTCAAGTTTGTAGCTATATTTTAGGTTAAGGACACGGGTCTTGGCAAACACCACATTTTTATGAGAAAAATTTTAGCCCATACTCCAGGTACTATTATAATAACTAACAAATAATCACATAATTTGAGCAGTAATATAAAGGATATTAATTAGGACTAATAAGTAATTAAAGGAATCAAAGATTATGAATGGTACCAAATAAAGCAGGGCCCTCTATAGGTTCGAGAGAGAAGAAAAATCCAGTATCAAGTTATCAACAATGTCCTGCAAAAAAAATAGTCTGATTATCAGATAAAGAATCGGATCATATTAAGCATCAAATTTCTCTTAATCATCAAATTGTAGTGAATAAAAGTGCCAAATTGGCTAACTTACTAGCCTTGTGATACACAGTATAGAGGAAATAGCTCAACACAGAAGCAAATATCTAAGCAAAATTTTGAATACCAACCCCACATAATTACTAGAATACTAGACCCATTTAGTTCTATTTGATCATTTTTTTTTTCATTCTGATACATACATTATATTTTTTTTCCACTTAACGCTCCAGTATGCTTGGGTTTGATTATCTGTCACTTTTGTGCCTAGAACATTTTATTGGTTATAATATATGCTACATGACAAGAAAACTAAGAAAATTGCATAACAGTTCAGATGACGTCAATTAATCAGGTACTAACTAGTGGATTATCCACGAAAATTGAGCAACTGCGTGAAACTTCATAGCAAAAAAAAGTGCTCTATACCATACCGTAGTAGGAAATGCATATTTATACTTTTTTTTGAGAAAATCAGTACTAAATATCCATGAAAAAATAGCGCTATATAGCGCCGAAATAAGGGCTAATAGCGGCCAGAAGCACCTGTCGCGATGCCAAATAGCACGCTATAGCGCCAAATAGCGGCGCTATAGCGTTTTAATAACCTCCGCTAAATTCCATAGCCCGCGATTTTTTTCATGGCTAAATATAGATATGCCCATTTGCCCAAAAGATTAGATCCCCGATGAAAATGTAATATACAGATAGATACAAAATTATCACATTATTATCAAATGATAACCATCACGCGTCCGTCCCATACCAGAGCAAGCAAACCGTAAACTTAACCGGCGACTAATAAGAAAAAAAAAGCAGACCAACAAATTGAGCGGTGAGACCTTGTATCGCTAAATTGCGCACTCTGAACAGAATTACACAACAGGGGCAATAAATAAATAAATAAAATCGCATCATGCGGCAGGCAGGGGACGATGAATGGAAATCTGAAGACCAAAAAGATCGCGCTTGCGGCGAGGAACAGCAGGATAGTAATATATATTTTTTTTTTCGAATGATCCGTTGATGGCTTTCATTGATAAACTATGAAGGTAGGAAAAAAAAAAAAAAAATAACAATTACAGAATATGGCACAAGATGCGCCAACTCCCCAATTTTTGCTTGGCGCTCAGCTAAGCTGAGGTCCATGCGACCCCTGGTCCAAGGTAGTGCTAATTTACATTCAAAGAAATTATAACAGTATCATTTGCAGCTGTAACAAGAGCAGGACAGTAATTTGACAAATCAAACAAGGAAGGGGGGGCACAGAAGCTTGACAAACGAGCTACGCACGCACGCAGAGTCGAGGCCACAACACGCATATCAACAGCGCGAGAGGGAGGAATTGGAGAGCGGACCGACGCACCTGGACGACGAGAGAAGCGAAGCGAGCTCCCCTGCCTGGCCCGGCACGATCCAAATGGAGCGCCGACAGAGCCGCTAGGGTTTTTGAGAAGGTTGCGCGCGAGCGACAGAGGAGAGAGAGACCCGCCGCCGCGAACAGCGCCCGCGGGCCACGCACGGCTTTGTAGGAGAGACGAGCGGTGGGAAGCGGACGACGGAGCGCAGAGGAGAGGAGGAAACCAGAGAACGCAAGCGAGGTGCTAAAAATGGAGAGATGATGTGGGGAGCGCCGCGCAGCAAATCGCTGAGGCCACCACACACGGTACACACACCGCCCGCCGCTGCCTACCTAGGACGGCAAAAAGGAGGGAAAAGGCGATGTATCTGCACATGCATCGGGTCGCCACCTGTCGTCCAGGTGCAATCGTGGATCATCGTCTGTCTGTGGAGTAGGGCCATTAACCTGGATGGATTAATAGAGTGATGACACTGACACGCTGTAACGGTGGTTCTTAGGGCTGTTTGAAACGAGGGGAATGGCCAAATGAAGCTGCATATATCCCTATACTACAATTTGCTACTAATCTATACGGCACTATCCGTTTTGCATTAATAATATCTAGAAATATTTAAAACAGTATATTATCTATATATATCTAATAAAAATAAGTAATAATATATGATTTCATTTCATGGGAATCCGCCCCTATCTATCTATCCAGCAACCAGCGGCAACGGCATAGGACAAGAGCGGCAGATCCATTGAACCTGCCCGTGTTTCCATCTTGAATCGTCACCCACCGAGGATTGGGACGATGGCTGGGTGCCGCTAGTAGTTTATCCCTCTTAACAACCAAGCCACACGCACGCAGAAAAGGGCCGTCGAGTCGAACAGCCGCGTGTGCCGAGGACAGCCCACGGGCGCGCACGTTTCCCGCCGCGGTGCGCCCACATGCCAGACGGAACACGGCAAGTAGCCGCGGCGTCGAGGGCCCGCGTGAGCGGCAGCGGCTCGCCACCGTCCGTAGTGCGGTGCCCGGTGGCCGGTGCCGGTGCCGGTGCCGCCTGGCCTGCCTGTTTTTTGTGTTTTTTTTTTGACAAAAGCCTGTAGTATTTTGTTTTGTTTTGTGTTTCGCTTTGGCCTTGTTGCACGTTTGTCCACTGTTAGTCCTCCCTCTTGCGACGATCAGATAAGGTGCGTGGCCGCATGTCCTCACCCTTCCATCCACGTTGGATGGCAGGGTTCGATCGCGCGCGTAATCAAGATGGCATTAGTACGTCAAGCTAGCCCAATATGGGCGGCGGGCAGATGACTCATCTTCAGCTAAAGCCAGCGCGTGTCGTTGGTGTGTGAAAGCGAGACGATCCGCCGCGCGGGCGCCACCGAGTTCGGCACGATGTTTCCTCTCTCTCTCGTTCGACGTTGATGTCCACGCGAAACCTTTTCGGTTTTTGCACGTCCAAATCACAAGAGATCGTATGGCAACAGCAGCAGCCACAGGTAGCCAAACCCAACCTTGAATCAGAGCGCGCCTCTGTAACACCTGGCCGCCGGCGAGCACCGCCGTCGACGTGAGCACAAACACGAGATATACGAACCACGGAGGCGACACCAGAGCAAGCTCTCTGGATTAGCCTGTTCAGTCTAACTGAATTCGAAAAACAAGTCACCAGGACACGACGCACACGCCGGGTACTTGTACCCCCTTTACAGCGCCGACATAAGGGGTCCACCCGTCATACGCTAACAAAAGAACTTCAATGAAAATACGCCAAAGATAATGTAAAGACGTCTTCCGCCTCAATGATCACCGCCTTCAGTTCCCCGTGTCGCCCGTGACATTTCCCCCGCCTGAGAATTCGCTTGACCCCAAGCGGGAGCCTCCTAAAACGCCCCTTGAGCACATTGTAATCCTCCCACGCCGTGGACGGTGGGTGGCAAAGTAGTCCACGCCACCTTGACTTGCGGAATAGCAAAGATTCCCCTTCTTGACCAAGCGACGATCGACATCGCTTGAGGCACCGCCCACGCAGCCTCCGCATCGGTCGTGGATCGGTAGAGAGTCAAACACCGGAGTGAAATCGCACAAAAGGTTTAAGCCGCGAAACATGAAAGACGCCATGGATTAGAGATCCTTCCGCAATTCCAAACGATATGCCACCTTGCCAATGCGCTCCAATACGATGTATGGCCCATAATACTTGAAAGCAAGCTTCGGATAGGGACGATTAGCCACCAAGATTGTGTATGGTTGGAGTTTCAAGAAAACACGATCACCCACCGCAAACCGGTAATCGGCCCCCGAGATGATCACCATCACCTTCATTCGGTTTTTGAGCTCGACCGAGATTTTGTTTCAAAGCTTCCATATGCAAAGCTCGCCTTCAACCATAGTAACCACATTGGCGTGAGTAGTATCGTGAATGTCGCATCAGTCCTAGATTTGCTTCATAGCCAAACAAAGCATGGAATGGAGAAAAGCCCAATGAAGAATGCAGTGTAGTATTATACCATAGCTCAGCCAGAGATAACCATGTCTTCCATGATCTTGGAGAATCTTGGACTGCACACCTGAGATACATCTCAAGACACCGATTCACTCTCTCTGTCTGGCCATCGACCGGGGTGATAGGCAAGATCGAAATGCATCCACCTTGTACAACTTCCGGAAAGCTTTTCCAAAATTGCTTTGAAACACAAAGTCTCTATCGAGATAACCTTCTTAGGCAGCCCATGTAATTTCACAATGTTATCCGTAAAATGCATGTGCAACTGTAATAGCTGTGTAGGATGCTTCAAGGGAATAAAATGAAATGAGCATATTTGGTCGGTCATCAACTACTACCATAATGACACTGCACCCTCCGATTTGGGAAGACCATCAATAAAATCCATTGTCAATTCCTCGCGGATACCTTCAAAAGTCGCGTAATGGTTGAAGTAATCCTAGTGGATGTTTGTTAGAGTGTTTGGCCTCGTTGACGATGGCACATTGCTTGACAAAATTTTCCACATCCTGCTTTCATGCCCTTCTAAGCAAAAACTGCTTTCAGGCCGGTGATAGGTTGCTGCAACACCCGAGTGGCCCCCAATTGCACTAGAGTGACATGCAAAGATGAGTTTAGTTTGAAGGGCAGAGTTCGCCTATCCACACTCTATTGTTATACCGTGATGAGGCCTTTATCCAAATTTGTATCCTTTTTCATCGGACTGCATATAGCCAACCGTTGGAGCATATTTTGAGCTTGAGTATCGCGGTATATGAGTTTAACACTTGGAGCCACATTGGTTGAATGGAAGTGACAAATTGAAGTTGCATCATGTGAGCCACCCTTGATAAGGCATCGCCAGCCTACATTGTCCTTGCCTTGCCGATATACTATCTTGTAATCCAATCCCATTAGTCGAGCCATTGCTTTCTTCTGCAATTCTGAATGTAGGTTTTGATCCTTCGATAAGCCGAGATTTGTGATCGCATGACAATGACAAATGGAGTCCTCTCAAGGTAATGTCTCCATTTGTCAACCGCCATGATGAGAGCCATAAACTCTTTTTTCATATATAGACATGGCCATCTGTTTCTCCCCTAGAGCTTTACCGAGATAAGCAACCGGGTCGACCTTGTTGCATAAGAACAGCTCAATGCCGCATGACAAGCATCCGCCTCTATGGTGAATGGTTCCCGAAAATTGGGTAAAGCCAACACGGGGGGTTGAGTCATAGCATGCTTAATCTGTTTCAAATGCCAACCGTGCCCCGATCAAATCCACTTGAATTGTTTGATCCTTAGCGCATTTGTGAGAGGTTTGGTCATAATGCCATAAGACTTGACAAACCTTCAATACCCCGGCAACCCTAGAAAACCCCTCAACTCGCGGATCGATGTTGGTACCGGCCAATGGATCATAGCCCGGATCTTGCTTGTGTCGCAGAGAGACTCCTTTGGAGGAGATGGTATGTCCTTATATTCAATACTATCTTGGGCAAAAGAACATTTACTCTCTTCAAATAAAATTGATGTTTCCTCAACTGCTCCAAAGACTTGTCGTAAATGATCACCGTGGTGCTTCTATGTCCGGATCAGAAATCGTAATATCATCCGTAAATACCATGACAAACTGTGTTAAGAAGGGTTGCAGGATATGATTCATGATGCATTGAAAAGTTGCCGGTGCATTAGTCAAACCGAAAGGCATAACTCTAAACCGGGTAGTGACCATGATGTGTTTTAAATGCGCCTTGAACTCATCCTCGTGGACCATTCTCACTTGATGATAACCAAATCTAAGATCTAGCTTAGTGAAACACTTGGAACCTGCCAACTCATCCAAAATTTCCTCAATAATGGGCATTGGAAATATGTTTTTAATTGTGAGATCATTGAGTTTTCTATAATCTACACAAAAACGCCAGGAGCCATCTTTCTTTTTGACCAGCAAAACAGGGAAGCAAAAGGACTAACACTATGATCAATGAGTCCTGCTTTGAGTAATTCTTGCACTTGTCTCTCTATCTCCTCGACTTGTGTAATGGTGAATAGTGATATGGTCTAGAGTTAACCTGGAACAAAGATTTGGTAGTAAAGGAATAGCATGGTCATAAGTTCTCCGCAAGGTGGTAATACCTGAGGATCAGTGAAAACATCCTTGTACATAGTAATCACATGAGTAATAGAGTCTGGTAACTCTTGTGGAGTTCTAGTCAGCCCCACTGGATCAGAAGGCAGCCTGTCCACCATAGCAAATGCCTAGATATCATTACCCTTAGAAGATTTGTAAACCTTGTGTGCTGAAATAGCGGATAACTGGAGAGATTGGTCGATAGACCCCGAAGCTTAATTCTCTGGCCTCTTTCCTCAAACTCCATGGTTTTTAACACCCAATCAAAATGCATGGGATTATGTGCTTTGAGCCAATCAAATCCCAGAATAGCATCATAAGGCTGCATGTCTAAGACAATCATATCAGATGACAGTGTATGACCCTGACAATACCAGTTAAGTTGTGGTATCATCCTTGTAGTGAGTAGCTTATCTCCATTAGCTAGCTGAACTTGCCTAGAAGGTGCAGCTACTGTGGGCAATTGCAAGGTTTGCACTAGCTGAGAGTTAATAAAGCTATGGGAGCTCCCACTGTCAATGAGAATAAGCATAACCTTGTCTTGTATCCTAGCTTTGAGCTTCATACGCCATTAGTATCACAACCCGGACAAAGCATTAATGGACAAATGCCCAAAATCTTCTTGTAAAACATCCTCGCCCAGCTTGATTCAACACATCATCGACAACTCTCTCTGTCTAACTCATTCACCATCAATGCATTTATCTGTGGCTTTTTACCTTTGGAACAAACTTCCCGATGACCAGGGACAAATTTCTCCCCACAACTATAACACGCACCATTGGCTCTCCCAGTAATCCCCGAGTGCCTATCCTTCCAAAGAAGACCGTAAGGTGTTGCGGGTTTTGTCGGGATCTTAAATGCTTGGGTAGTATGATTCCTAGCCATAGACTTGTTAAATCTAGCTTTGCTTCTCTCAATCACCCCTTGCTGTATTTTAGCAATCGAGAAGCTTTAAGTACAGTTGGAGGCATCTGTGGTTCCACTACAGCTCTGATGTCTTCTCTCAAACCTCTGATATACTGCTGGGTGAAAAATAGATCATCATACTGAGAATTGTGCATCCGACCTGATCTCAGAAAGCCCGGTACTCCCCGTGTATAGTCCTCCACCAACCCAGATTGTTTACATTCCAACAATGCATTCAAAGACTGTCTGAAAGTATCTGAGCCAAACTCCTCATTGATGACAGAGCAAAAGTGAGACCAATTTATGAATGTGTGGTTCTGTTTGTAAGCCCGGTACCACTTGGCCGCATTTCCTTCAAAATGTATATGAGCCGCGGTGACCCACATGCCTTCGGGGATTTGGTACGGCTTGAAGTACCCTTCACAATTGTCTTGCCAAATTTTGGGATCAGCACCATCAAACTTGGGAAACAAAGATCTTAGGTAGAGTATGATATGGGAGATCATCATCTCGGTCAGATCTTGGCCTTCGAGGGCGATGCTGAAACCTTCGTGGTGTCCGGTGGGCTCGGCCCGGGCTCTTCCCTCCTCCTCCGGCAAATACATTCTCCATGTTCCGTCATCATAAACTGGCCGCTCGTAAGAGCCGCCTCGATTTTGTCTCTCCATACGAAAATTCCTCAATGTCACCGAGCCACCGCCGCTCCATTAGCTTTAACCTGTTGAGAAATGAGATTCTGAGCTTTTGTGTATTCATCCATAGTTGCATCACGAAGATCCATCTGTTGCTTAATCTGATTCTGCATTGCCCCAATATCATTCATCCTGTCAACCAGATGATCAAATTGTTCCATCACTTGATCCATAAACCTCTCGCTCATCATCGGATGCCCCGGACATGTTGTCCGAATGATTTTGGTCTCGAATCGATGGTTTCGCTTGAAGGAGCCGCATCGACCGCTCTGTACCAACCGCCGCCGCTGTTGGGATCACTCGCGGCTATGGAATTTTTACACGAAAAACATGTTCCGCAACCCTGACCGCGAGATCACCAACCGACAGAGCAAACTAGAGAGGATTGTGAGGTACTAGGATCACACCTGGCTCTCGAATTTTACGTGAGAACGTGTCCCACAACCCTTGCCCGAGATCTACTAGAACAAATCGCCGCAGTCTGCCAAATGCCAAACTGTTTGAAGAACGCGTTCCGGTGGACGGAATTACGGTACCTTCAGCTAGACATGCGCGGATTACTCGTACCGCACGCCCCGCCGGTAAACCCAACCGAGCCTTGTGGAAACGCTCATTCAATCGAACACCACAAGCGGCGCGACCAAGCGATCGAGATGAACAATCTATCGAACACCGACTTGCACACCTCACCACCATCGACTCCAACAGAAACGAATAATCCACAATCGATGATACCGAGATACCGCGGCACACCTCGATCGGCGGTGGGATGGATTTAGTGCGATGGGGACTCAATTGAGACTGAATCCCCTCGACTTATAACCAGCGCCGTTTGCTGAATCGAGAAATCGAACAGGGAAACGCGCCGGATAGCGATAAACACACGAACGAGGCGAAATCGGGCGATAGCGGGACGGGTTGAGAAGCGGCCGGGTTAGGTCACCCGAACTCGTCCGGAGTGATTGCAGCCGGATACAGACGACGCCGCCGAGCTTGATGACTCCACGAACGCCGCCGAGGAACGCCGAACCGATACCAAGTGTAACACCCCCGCCGCCGGGCGAGCACCGCCCGACGTGAGCACAAACACGAGATATACGAACCACGGAGGCGACACCAGAGCAAGCTCTCTGGATTAGCCTGTTCAGTTTAACTGAATTCGAAAAACAAGTCACCAGGACACGACGCACACGCCGGGTACTTGTACCCCCTTTTACAACGCTGACATAAGGGGTCCACCCGTCATACGCTAACAAAAGAACTTAAATAAAAATACGCCAGCGCTAATGTAAAGACGTCTTCCCGCCTCAATGATCACCGTCTTCAGTTCCCTGTGTCCGCCGTGACAGCCTCCTGGAGCGCATATTCTCGTTTGATGCCATCGCACTCTGGGAATATCCAAGGACGTTTATGAACGACGGTCCCAGATGGATCTTCGTACGTGTCACTGTCGGACGTCTAGGTCAAGGATTCAGGTCATCCTAAGTACTACTGTACTTATACGGTAGAAAACTCATACATGAATGCCAACACGTTTCTTAATTATTTCTTCATCGTATATATATACGCCGTATTTAATTAATTTGCATTACACGTATGCACGTACGTATATATATATATGCTCATGAGAGAGATTAAAATGGTCATCGATCAAGATCCCGTTTCGTTTCTGCTGAGACTCAAACAAGTGGTAACCAATGCAAATAGCGTAGGATCGAAGAGGAAGCTAGGGGTTTCCTGATCGGCTTTTGTTTTTCATGGGTACGGTATGTTGCTATCATGTCTGTTAAGAGGCTCTTAGGTGGAGAGTGCAAGGAATCTTCGTCGCCTTGTTGATGGCGATAAGTAATGATTTCTTCAACTTTTATGCGATCGAAGAGATCACTATGCATGCATTGTGAAAACTTTCTCTATCTTTAAATAAATCAACTTCTAAAGTTATTAACTCATACAATTTAATGTCTGACTGAATTTATATAAAGAAGTACAGGTTTCAGCCACACCAACACTATAAAAATAAAGTTTATGATATATTAATTAATGATACTAATTTGGTGAGATAAATCTTGACACTCTTTTATGGATTCGGCTAAATAAAAGACTTTGACTTTAGGCTACTCGAAGAACTAATTTATGGGATTTGCTATAACACAATCGCCTGGTTTTTTCAGCTACTCAGGCGACATGCTCTTTCCCCCACCTTCAGCTCCGCATAGCGTCTACCTAGTAAGAAAAAGCGTCGCCTGAAACCAATCAGGGCGACCGGAGTTTAGGAATTGCATATATTCATGAACAAAGAGAGTACATAACGACACATGCGAGCGGTGTGGCAACGAAGATAATACAAGGTCTCACCAATGTTGCCCAGGACTGTTAGCGATGTTATTAATCATCAAAGCTTCATAATATAGTAATAATATATAGTAATAACATACTACAACAGTGCAAGGACCAAGTCATGCTTATGAATACCTAAACCTATGGGACCAAGTCATGCTGGTGCAACTAAATGATGTCGAGGATCGCCTCATTTGGAGATGGTCGGCCAATGGAAAATACTCCTCCAAGACATGGGCTCCGCTTAGAGTGAGAATATTCTTGTGGCTAGCATTGAGGAGGCGACACTGGACCGCGGACAGGAGGAGGAGACATGGACTAGAGGCAAAAGACAACTGCTTCCTATGCGACCAGGAACCAGAGACCATTGATCACATCATCGCATCCTGTTCTGTCTCCCGCAAATATGGTGGACCATCTTAGCGGTTCTCGGCGCCGACTACTCGCAAGTAGGGGGCAACTCTCAATGCTCGAGTGGTGGGACGGTTGGCGGCAGAGGTGGCATGGCGACAAGCGCAACAGAGCAGATACCTTGTTCACCCTGGTGACTTGGGAAATTTAGAAGGAGCGGAACGCGAGATGCTTTTGAAAATCCAGTTCCAGTGTCAACCAACTGCTAGCCACCATCAAGCACACCGCCGATCAGTGGATCAAAGCCGGGGCTTGCAAACTACGATGTCTCATTCGCGAGTAGTCAACATGCCGATCAATCTGGGGAGGCCGAAATCAAATGTAAAAACGGTAACCTCCCCGAACAAATGTTTGTTGTAAAAACTCCTCTTCTTAAATGAAATGAAGCGCAAATCTTTTGCGTTTTCGAGGAAAAAAAACAACATTGCAAGGAAGATATGCAAGATGCCTAGCTCAGGCGTCTAGGATGGATGCCTGGTTTAAGCAACTTGGCGAGCTCGCGCAAGGATAGGGCCAATGCGCAGAGGCGGAACTGACCCCTACACACAGTGAAACTTTGATACGTACACGTACCCTTATAAAATTTGTTAATTATAGCACAAAAAATACGAAAAGTTCGTCTTTTATCATAGTATTGTGAAAATGCAATAATTCATATTTTTTTTGTTATGAATACTAATTACACATGCAAAAGTACTAAAGAAGTTGTTGAAATCTACACTTTATGTGTGTCATCATATTTGTAGTACTCGTGGATATTTGATTATTGAAATGTATAGAAGAAAACTAAATCTAGGAGCAGTACTCTTCTAAACGTTCAAACTATTTTCCTTGTAATATAATGATATACACACTCGCGCGTATTCGAGAAAAAAAAAAAACTGGCCAGCTCGTCCAAACAGGGCACGAACAACTTCAAGTGTGCATACAAAAAATTTGTTCTCTGCAGTAGAAAAGGCGAGGGTGATTCCCCTGTCATCCCGCGTTTCCCCAAAGCGAGTACCATAGACTGCATGGGCCACAGTGGGGTTATGGTTGATGTGATCAGTGTCAAATTAGTCTGTTTGAGACGTGTTTGCTTTGACAACTTGTTTTGTGTACCTTCTATTTTTATTATAAAACACAACTCTCCTGTGCCTTTGAAGTACATGCTCATGAACAGTACAATAATATCGTAGCTTTTGCTGTTGCTTTTTCGGATGCTCACCGTCTTCGGTTTGAAAGAGTCGCACAAAGTTGTTTTACCTAACATTCTCAAAATAGCTTTATCAAAATAACTTTAACTCCACCAAAGAATCCTTGTGCTGTCATAAACATAAATAAACATTCATGACCCCGATGCACCGCCGGGCATGTATCTATACTACTAAAAAGACCCAAACATAGACTCTACCGGGTTTCCCCCCGCATCGCTTCGCCCGATGAGGATGAGAAGTATGGGGATCAAGCAAACTCGTGTTCGAATAACGTATTTCTCTCATACAAAGTATAATTATCTAAACCGGTGAGGAACAAAGGTCTATAACTCGTGGTATATTGTTCTCTTCTTTTCTCACACAACTATCATGAGTATAATTCTGTAATCTTATTAGAAACATGTAATCTGTTGAACGGAAGTGTCAAGTGAACAAGATAACACCCGCAAGAACGCACGGGCATGATCCTAGTTACTGAAAATTAAACACGCTGCCTCCTTTTTTGGCTGGTTATCAGAGAGAATATGCTTAGGGATATTCACATCCCCGTCACAGATGATAGGCCAAGGTACGCTGGCCGACAAGAGCACAAACACACAAAAAGAAAACAAGCACCAGGAACCACACGCAGAAGCCGCGTGACATTTGCATTTGCGTAAACAAAGCCAAGCATCCAGCCAACATGAGACGGGAACGGAGAAAACAAAGTAACAAATGCGAGACCAGCACGAGGAACGCAACAACTTGTTTAATCTCTGTTCGACGGAATGGCCGACCGATCTAGGCACCCAATCTTGTCGCGTTGGAAAGTTAATTTGGGATGTACTAGCGCAGCTTTTAATACTGTCATTGTGTGTCAAGGTCTCAGTTTTGTCTAAAAGATTTGGAAATGGCAGGGAAAATATGTTGGTATTTCGCTGTAAATGTGAAGAGTCTTTCCGGTACTGTACTTGTACTTTCAGTGTTGTGGAAATACTGTCACCTTTTCAGGGATTTTGGCTTGCAAAGGAGAGCACAAAGACCAGGTGAACTTAAATAGATAAACATACTCCCTACATTCCAAAATAGATGTCATTCTCACTTTCTAAAAGTCAATGTCTTCAAAATACCGACAATTATATATTTAAATATATAAATATTTATGCTAATTAATGATATCATTCCAAAGATCTTTTAAGTCTAATTTTTTAACAAGTTTATTTGAAGATTTGAATGTTGCACGTATTTTCTATGAACTTACCAAAAAGTTAAGAAATTTTGACCGACACATTTTTCATAGCGACATCTATTTTGGTTCAAAGGAGTACAAACGAAGCCATGACTGGTTTGAATGCTACCAGCCAGACAGTTCACTTTAATTCTTTTCCAGTTCACCTACTGCCGGTTACCTAGCCCGTTGCGAAACTAAAGATCCATTTTTTTAGATAAAGGTGCGAGGACGATAACATTTTTTTTTTTTAGATAATAGAACAAAGTTTCAATTTTTTATTGAAAGATCCTCTGGCTTGAATTAATAAGGAGAGTTCAGATATATGTGCCAGGCGGCGTAGCGCAACTGCATAGCCGAGCTTCTGTGATTGCTATCCTTGAGGTCAGAGAAAGAAAATCATTAAAGCGAGCTAAAGAAGAAGGCTCAAAAGCCTCCGTTCGTTGTAAATCCGGCAAACTGGGCCCAAATGCGTCCATCTGCTGTATAATTTGCATGCGACTTGTCGCGCGAGCTGTCGTCGGCCCGGCCTTGTGTCCCGGCGTCCTCTACACCTCCTCTCTCTCCCTCCACCTGTCTTCATGTTTTTCCGCTAGTCCTGGACGTTTGGGTTTCCCAATTTTTTTCAGACCGGGTATTTCAGACAATTTAAAATAGGTAATGAAAACTGATATACGATTTTAGCCTTGAAAAACACTACTTGATTTTAGCCATGCTTAGTACCCGATTTTACAAAAACAACAAACTACATAAAATTTTAGTAGCAATTTATACATAATTTCTTCATAAATTTGTGTAGAATTTCAACAAGAATTTGTGGAGAATAATATATTATAGTCACTTGTTCAAACCGAGAGAATTATATTCTAATAAAGTGATAATTTTAAGTGTTCAACTAACAATACGTGATAAATATAAAGATGGAGGCAAATCTTCGGGTAGTTTGGGTACCGGAGTGTATTAACCTAATTACCCAAACTAATTTCGGGCAACCAAAATCACTAAATTTGGGATCGGGTACCTCGTGTTCGGGTAATTTAGGTCCGTGTTTGGGTAATTGGGGTACGGGTAATGGGTATCGCTTATTTTGTCCAGGGGCTGCTCGTGTCTCCATGTTGTCCACTCCCGAGTAAGAATCCTTGTGCATCTTTGTGTTCTCTGTTCTGGCTGTTTGCTGCTCCTGCTACTATATTAAGACCTACTCAAGTGTCCACACAATCCAAGTCTAATTTTACACATCACTGTTCATCCAAGCCATGCTTAATTAGTCCACATATTTTGTCAAATGAGCCAATTTTTTTCCTTTTTCTTTCATTAGCCGAGTCCTGTTGATTTAGTTGATCATCGCCGCCGATGCGACTATGCCCGCCACTTAGTCTCTTTCATTGCCATTTTGCTACACTTCATAACCAATGGCCTTTTATTAGTTATTATCATCATTTTATCCTACTAGTTGCCGCCTTGTAGCAAGTAATTTGTCCATGCTTCCTTTGGCTTGAGTTGACACATCTCTATTCTCGTCGTGTTCAAAGTCTCCAAAGCAAGGTTCATATTTGAAGAGTTGATGTACTGGACTGTGAAGACTTGAGGTATTTGCTGAAGTACATGTTGTGAAGGCAATACCCTCTTGTGGAGGAGTTCATTTCTACATTGACATTGTCCAAGAGTTGCACGCTTCGATGACATCTTCTAATTTGGATTTTGGATGCAGTTTGTCTTTTATTTTCAAGTCTAGTGTGTAGGGCCAACTCTGCAAATGCAACACCATTTCATTCACGTTGCATTTGACATGGTTGTTAAGATATAATAGTCAAAGGGTATAAATGTAATCTCTCTAGTCTAGGGTTTCCCTCATTATTGGGGTGTGTGGTATATTGGTGACCCCCCCAACTGTGTAGATTTGGAGTACAGTAGGTAAAGATTAATTAGTCCCATTTGTGAGCCTTTAGTAGCATTTTTGTAAAAAACAACATTTCCATAGGCAATAAAGAGCACAACCCCTTCCATCTTCCCTATAAAATGGGGAGATGGGGAGGGAGAGAGAGGGCTGAGCGCTCTCACTTCTTGCTATCCACGATCTCTCCATTCGTTGTAGCGGTAGGGATGGCACATTGATGTGCCAAACCAACACTCATGTACTCTATATATGCCCCCTCATTAAGCCACAATATAACTATTCAGTTGAGTCTTTTTTTTTTTTATTTGTAACATGCCCATTTTCTCGTACTCCTATAAAATGCTACAACTGTTAGATGGCATCATTAGTTGTAACATGTCAAAGCTTGACAACCTCATCCCTCAGCTGGTATAGGGTATTGAGAGTCTGTGACATAATATCTATATGCCCTAGCTCTCAATTGAAGTTTCTCTACAATTTAATAAGTAAAAATAGATCAACACAAAATATAACTCAAATTAATAACAACAATGAACTTTTTAGAATTGAAACATGTACATATTGGCAAATGAGACGGTGCGGGAGAGTTGGGAGCTAGAGGGTCTCCCCGAAACTTCAAGAAATTTTATCATCACACGCTTAAAACAAAGATTTATGTCACGCTTCATATTGGCATTACATAATCTGGGAGAAGAGAACACACTGACACTATAGGTGCACGCCATGCGTAGTAATACAAGTAATATATACCAAACACCCATCCACTACCACAAAAGGATGAGGGCTTCATTCTACTACCTTCGTCTCTCATTGCCAGAAACCATCCAAAATACACTGGTGACTTCCTTACCACATCCTCATACTTATGGTAAGCCCAGGCGCTCAGCCCAAAAGGAACACTACAACCTGAAAACCATCAGGCAATCAGCAAGGCCAAAATGACAAAACTATAGATCAAATGACACAATCTCATACGTTGACACATATATGAAGGGCAACAAAAAAATGTTAGCTCCAAAGTATTGATGACTGTATACCGGATTTTAGCAAAGTATACAGGTCAATCGCCTTATTATCTTTATGTGCGGTTGTGGAACTGACCTACAGGCTATACTCCTAAACTCCTGATAAAAAGAGTAGTGTTGCCTTGTGTGGTTGGGAGCTGGGGGGTCGCCTTGATCTGTGGTATCAACTAGTGCTAGAGGGTTGGGAGCTGGAGGGCGTCTACTACCACTGAGAACTTGCTAATGATCTCGGGTTTGCAGGTGCTGGACGAGGTGGTGGAGTAGAGTCAGATTGGATAGATATTGGAGGGGGGTGGCACATTGATGCTAGGAGAAGGTTGATCAGGAGATAGAAGGGCAACCTCACATCTTAAAGCAAACATAAGAGGAGAGGGTGGCGCAGCGTCTCGAAGAGTTGGAGTCCTAGTAGGAGGTGGTGGCATCAGAGGAGCCCCCTCCCGAGCACCCATGAGCATTATGGGCACGAAATGACCTTGGACGCCTTGTATGGTGAGGGCCTCTTACCATACGATGTCGCTTTGGGGAAGACCCGCTAGACTGGTCGCAAAGCGGTTGTTGGGCGTTGGACAAGGTAGAGGTGTCACAAATGTAAGCTTATGGTGTCAATGGTGGCATGTGGGGGTGGGATGAGCAAGGCCTCAAGTGTTTGACGTTGATCGCTAGTGTCCTTATAGCTCGTTGGGTGTAGGCGGGCGCCACTTCTTCAACATTCTCCTCCGTAGATGTTATAATTTCTTCCTCCTCAAACTCTCCCAAGATGGTGATCGATGGCCGATGCCGTGGATGAGCCCTTGTCGATATTGTCGCTATCATGGCCACTGAGGTTGAGGTCGGGGCGGTCATACAACTTGCCACGCAGGCGGGCGCCCGTGATCGTAAGCGGATGCATGCTCACTAGCCGAGCTGCCCCGATGTCTATCTCGTGAGTCAATTAGGGTAGCATCTCGACACGCTCATGATCCTCCTCATCTTGCAAAAGACCGGGGATGTTTGGCCTTGATGATCCGTAATAACTTGCGGTCATCAAAAGAGGGAGGGAGAAGAGCAATGAGGTACAACTTGAATTCACCATGAGTAGGCGGGTGGGGCGCCTCATGATGGAGGGGTTGTGCCCACTGTGCATCCGCGTCATTGACGAGACACATATTCTCGCTGGGATCAATGACGGTGGAGGGAGTCGAAGCGATGACTTAGACGAGCAAAGCGTCGAACGCCACAATGACTCTCGTCGCTGGGAGACGAGTCGCCTTCACGGCCACAAGCGCGGACGCCTTCCACGCATTCCTCGCATTGACGAAGACGAGGGGGCAGAGTTCGATGTGTCCTAGTCAGAGATTGAAGCTAGGGAGCGGGGCGATGTCCGACGCATCCTGGTTGAGAATGCTTGGAACGATGGGGGCAGTGCCTGACCCGTCATGGTCGAGAATGTTGTCAATGATGAGAGTGGTATCCAATGCCTTCGTGATGAGGAGGGAGCTGGGGCGGTGGTTGTTGGCTCTAGAGCTAGAGCTCCTGCTGCTCTGAGCCAGGGAGCGGGCTAGGGAGGAGGGCATGGTAGCTGATGGCGCTCATTTTGGATTGGCTCAGGTTGGTGGTTGTGGGGTTGAGGCAACGTCGGGGGAGAGGTCTTTTATAGTAGTATTTGGATGCGAGATGATAGAAGAGAACACAGCGGCTCAAGTTGCCCGAGATCGGCAACTACAAGTACTACTCCTTATCATCTTAGAAGGGTATCCTTCTCGTACAAGCCAATGTACTACAAGCCAATGCAAATCAAAGCGCATTGACCCACTGAAAGGTCCCTTGTGGTTTTTGGTAATTGAGTGTCAACATTAGGTGAACTAATATGTGTGATTGAGATTATACACATGAAATTAGTTCACACGTGATGATGCAATAAAGGAGCTTATTGCATATGAAACATGACATGGAGTCATGTGACCGAGGTGGTGAAGATCAAGACGAGGCTTGGCTTGATGGACTGGTTGCAAGTGTGAAGGGCAAGTCGAGGGACTTGGCGCCGATGGACCGACGCAACGGTGAAGAGCAAGTGAGGTCAAGATCGATGGACCAAGAAGGTCATGTGATGATATGAAATGGATCATATCATTCTTGATCATGTTGGTGCATATGTTGCATCGGCACTTGAAGATGGAGCGGAATGGAAATGCGCAAGGCAAAGGTATAACCTATAGGGAATTTCATTTCGCCGGTCATTGGAGCTTAGAGAAGTTTATGACCGGATTTAGGATAGATGGCCGTACTATCAAGAGGGGCAAACTTGTTTGCATATCGGTCATCTAGTGCCACTTGAGCGATCTAACTTGGCGATGTATTAGGATCGAGTGGCGTGGTAAGAGCTAACACGTCCTTTGACTTGATTGTGAAAATGCTAACACACTTGCACATGGTGATGTACACATTCGTTGTATGCAGGGTTGAGTTGGGATTCGGCGCTTTTGAGAAAATGAGATGCTTATTTTCTATTGCGCCGGATGCATCGTGGTGATGAAACATGCTATTCCTCGTGCTCAAGTTTGGTATACTTGATGGGTAGCATGTCGAAGCAAAGGCGGAGAAGTTTCGTAGGAAGCGGGCCGGAAGCGTCGACCGGACGCCGACCGTAAGCGGGAGGCTTGACCGACGCGCGCCACCGGAGCGTCCGGGCCGGTCGCGTCTGGCGAGAGCATGTTTCGGTGTGTGGTCGACGGTCGACCGGACGCACACAGCCGGAAGCATCCGGTCTTGACCGGACGCATGCACCGGAAGCATGCTCCGGGTTGTCACCGGGGGCGGGGTGCCTCGTTGTTTGTGACCGGAAGCATCAGTTGGAAGCGACCGGACCCTCGACCGGACCCGCTGGTGCGTCCGGTCGGTGCGTCCGGTCACCTCGCAGAAACACCCCAACGGCTCTATTTTGACTTGTGGCTATAAATAGATGGGGTGGCCGGCTTTGGCTGGTTGCTAAGCACACTCTAGCCTTTGTGGCTTGTTGTGTGGTGCTTGAGAGCCCTCCCACTCACATATGCTTGATATCGTTCATCCGATTGAGTGAGAGATCGAGTTCTAGTGCGTTGCTTTGAGAGATTGCATCGTGTGGCACTAGGTGATCGTGTTGCAAGCCGGTGTGCTTGTTTCTCTTGGAGGTTGCCACCTCCTAGACGGCTTGGTGGCAAGAGACTTCGTGAAGCACGCAAGGAAGCTTGTGCGGTGCTCCGAAGAAGAGATTGTGAGAGGTTCGTGCTCACCTCGCGGGGATCGTGAAGAGCAACTCTTGTGGAGCGTGTCATTGAGCTACCACACTTGTGTGTGGGTTCACACGGTACCCTCTGAGGGATTGGCTAGAGGACTCACACTGTGTGAGTGTCTCGATCGAGCTCCCACCGTGGGATTTGGCACTGGCCATTAAGCTTGAGGATCATCACTGGGTGATTCGCCAAACCGTGGAACCACCAAGGTGTCGGTCGACACAACGAGGAGTAGGGGGAAGTTGGCAAGCTTCCCGAGACCTCGGTAAAAAATCACCGGTGTCATCTTGTGTCCACACTTCGCGGTGGTTTGCAATCTCTTCGTCTCAAGCTTTGTTCTTACATTCATATATACATTGTGCTTGTGCTTGAGTAGAGTAGTTGTAACTATCTAGCTTGTGTAGCTTGTTTAGTTACTTTGCTTAGCTTGTGTAGCTAGGTAATTTGAGCCTTTGGGTTAGGCGTGTGTTGCCTTGTCCATTGTGCATCCAGTGAGCTTAGGGGCTTTGTGCTTGTGTTTACTAGAATTGTGTAGGAGCTCTCCCGTGCTTGAAGTACTAGTGCTTAGGTTTGTGTGACCTTGCATTAGAATTGATTAGGAGCTCAAGCTAGGCTTCACCTCACTCTTCTTGTGTAGGATCTTTTGTGAGGTGATTTAGAGTCTTAGTTAGAGGGGTGAAGTCTTGGCTAGACCGATAAGTTTAATTCCGCATTTGTTTCGGTTAGCCATCGCGATTAGATTTTCAAAAGGGACTATTCACCCCCCCTCTATGTGAGAATTGAGGGAACGAGATACGCTCCCTGGGTCTCGGTTACGTGTTTATATGAGCTCGGGAAACGCCCCCGGCGTGGCTTACAAGTCAAGAAATGTTTACAACAGATTACAATCGATATCCATCGACATCTACACGCTATGAACTTGTACTACAAGTTGTTACAAGGATATGCCGGCTAACTAACTAGCCTAACAACCTGAATGATATCCAATATCGCTAACACTCTAGTCCCCATCTCGACCCTTCACCCACGTGGGCATTTCGAGTGTTGGGGCTTCCATCCATCAATGATGTGTGCCCTAGATACATATATAGGGTCTGCCGGTCCGCACAATCTATAATGCATAGGCAAGTCGTGAACTATAAATGAGAGAAATGTTGAGACACCGCTATGCCTCCTGCTCTTTTTCCTGGAACCAACTCATCAACAAGAGAGATTGCCTATTATTGGACTCCAAATGTTGGGTTTCTCTATAATAGGACTCCTAACATTTATTTCTCCGAAATAGACCTTCGAATGTTAGCCATAAGCTATAATGACATTTTGATTCTGTTTTAATCTCTTTTGTTATCTATATACATGTATTTGTTGCCAACATGACCCTTTTACCCTGAGTGTTTGCACCGTGATGGTTTCTTCATTTAGAAAAAAAGGTCGTTGATGTTGGCTTCCCACCGCCCTTGGCATTGGCTGGCCCGGTGCCTTGGAGGGCGACGGTTTTCCTCCATCCATGGAGGGCGAGATCATCGGCAGGCGGCGGTTCTCCTCCATCCATGGAGGGCGACAGCGTGGGGAGGCGTGGAGGAGTGCGGGGCGTCGCAAAGGTGGAAGAGAGTGAAGGGCGTCGTCGGGTACGCGAGCGATTATGATGAGTACGAGAAGGCAATGATCGCTCTGGGTATAGTACGTAAGGTGTAAGGACCTTGATGTCGCCTAGGAGGCCTAGAGGGGGGTGAATAGGCCTATACCTTAAAATCGACCTGTCAAAACTTCGCATCGCCAAGACACAATAGGCGCGCATTTGCCGCGTCAAGTCGCTGGCACTGCCGCGTGAACCGACCAACAGACAGAGAGACGAGACGGAGAGACACTTCTCTCGGCCAGGCGGCGCGGCACTGCCTCGCCGCTCGCGCGCTTTGCTTGCAGGCGTGCACCGCCCTCGCCTCAAGGCCTTTGCCTGCTGCAGCGATCGCCTGCGCCTTCGCGCTGGCACACCGCACCCTCGCCTTCGGCGGCACAAAAACACAAACTGCAGCTTTGAAATCTAAGCAACGAAAACTTAGATCGAAAGTGAATATCCCAAGTTCCCGCACACAAATATATCACATATATCCAATAGAATGTGCCAGAACTCCTCAACAAAAGTAGATCGGGATGAAACCCTAGCTCACAAGAATAATATGCAAGAATGTAAATAGCACGCGTGAGACAAGGATTTTTCCCCGTGGTTCACCGTCGCCACAAAGGCCGGGTTACGTCCACGTTGTTGAGGTATCCACAAAAGGATTGGGATTCGCCACACAAGCCGTCCCTTCCCTCGTTCTCAAGTCAAGGGAGTGAACCCTTGAGATGAGGGGTGATTTTCTTGATTTTGAGTGAGGTTACAAACCTCCCAAGGCTGCCACACGAAGAGGCAAGCTCAAGGGCGACGCCTAGCCGTCTAGGAGCAAGCTCCAAGAGGAAAGAACCCTAGGGTTCCGGCCAAACGTGAACCAAATGCTCTTTCAAGTTGGGGAAGTAGTAGATCCGGCCTCCACAAGCGGTTTGTCGCTTTTTCCCTCAAGATTTGATGGTGGAATCGAAATCTTGGCTTGGGGAAGGAGGAGCAACAATGGAGGAGTGAGAGAGAGCAAGAGGTGAGGTTTTCCGTCTGTTTTTCGCGAGGTAGGAGATGAAGTGAGCCGGATGACCGTTGTGGGAGGGGTAGGAATGGTATTTATACCCGACCGGGCCCAACGGTCGGATTAAGTCTTGGCACCGCCGCATTTAACACGCTGCACTGCGCTGCGCACATCCATCTTTACACCTACGCTGCACCGGCCGCCGCCGGCTTTGACAAAGTGTAAAAAGTGTCTCGATGGCTGTTTTGGCTTGGAGGTGATGTTTTTGGCTGAGCTGGAGGTTTGAGCATTTAGTTCACATGTAGCCAAAGGTCCTAGGATCCCTCTTAATAGTACGGCATGTCCTAAACTCAAGATTCAAAACATAAATGAAATTAAACCTCCATGAGTCTAGGTTGCCATCCGTTGCACTTGAAGGTTCCATCAACCTTGTACATCATCCTCTATCATCTTTGTCTCATCTCTTAGAGCAAATATATCTTGTGCATGTGACTTGAACCATTTCCACAAATATGAGTTCACCTCCATGGCTTCAAGTCACTCACACTAATGATTTGATCCTCAACACAATATGACTCCTCATAGCTTGATTAGTTCCTCGACTAAATGCAAGTACTCTCTTCTTCACCTTAGCCATGGTACCTCGGTCCCAAGCTAACGCTTGCCCTTCACCTTCGCTTAGTATCTCGAAGCCCTTTCCTTGCTATCTTCACCTTATCAAGATACACTCAAGTCACATCATACCAAGCAACCATTGAATAACTATTTCTTCAATATTATGATCCTTGCTTGATTATCTTCTAGATATGAATGTATATCAATCAAGCTTCGGTTTGACTCACATAGAGACATACATGGATCAACATCAATATGGTCAAGCCAATTCACGGTTCCTTGTATCATATCCATTTTGGCTTGACACTCCAAACACTTACTTCAACCTTCTATTCATGGAAAGCAAGCCATTATAGAGACCGATCCAAAATCATCAACTCATGTCTCATTTGTCTTTTGCCAAACATGCTTGCTTTCACATGATGCTATGATATCCCACAACATATAAGCCATTTCATTGATTCCATTTGCATTGTTGTCTTTTGCTTGAACTAGATTGTTTCCATAATCTTCCAATACAACAATACACAATTTTGCTTTTGCTTCCATACTATGTGGAATACCATCAAGTTTGCCTTGTTGAACCTTGAATATACTTGTTACTACACAATCCACAAGTATATGCAATAGACTCGGTTTCCTGTTCAACACTTAGCAAACTTATTAGACCTTTAATTATGTTGTCATTCAATTCACCAAAACCCACTAAAGGGCTAGATGCACTTTCAATCTCCCCTTTTTGGTGATTGATGACAACACAATTAAAGCTTACAAGAGATTGATAAACATTAAGATTTTGAATCCTTTGATATAGTGAGCTCCCCTAAATGTGTGATTGAAGGAATCAACTTTTGGCCTCAAATGCCAAATGCACATATTTAAGATGAAGTGTGAGAACTCTCCTATATCATAGCATCCGTGGGGTGCAAGGTGTCACATGATAACCGTGATGCTCATGACATGTCATGCACTCAAAAAATAAACAATCCACCATACAAGGCATGAAAGTCACACACTAGCATAAATTGTCCTTAAAGAGCAAAAATTTAAACTATCTTCGCACACATGTCACACAAAAATTTTGAAAAATCTTACATGCCTCTCCTTTACCCCTTTACAACAACATATCAATCTCACTTTAAATATTTCTCACTTTAATATTTCTCCCCTTTGGCATTAATCTCCAAAAAGGATCTCTCCACCAAAAGGAAGAAATATGATGGTAGACAAGTGAGACCAAAAGTAGGCAAAGGTTTAGCATATAGGATTTCTCTCCTAAGTTTCTTACCAAACAAAGTATGCAACACTTTAAGCCAAGATTCTTGAGAAGTTAGTATATTTAGCTCATACCTCACTAAGATGACATTTGAACATGAGACTAACTCATGACAACACCGCAAGAGGTATGAACCAAATATCTAAAGAAATCTCTAATCGTCACCATAAGAACAAACTCATGATGTGACTCAAAATATTACATACACATGCACACACTAGCATGTAAGGGCCTAGATGCACAAAGGTAGTACAAAAGTTCATGGAGTAATATACCTTTGTTCTAAGCCTCACAATCTCCACCAAGAAGATGACTTCAATATTTGAATTTAATGCTTTGATGGGAATAGTAATTCTTTCTACAAGATAATTTCATTTGTGCCCATCTCTCATCATCATCATCTTCAAGGAGATAACCCAAACTTGTGCTTCATTTCAAGTGAAAGTACATTGCTAACTCTTGTTGTCATATTGAGATACCAGCCGAAGACATATTTCTTGATATATCAAGTTGAAAGATTATCCATCTATACCAATTGAAATATGATCTTCACAATTTTGACATCACTTGAAGAGTCTTCATATGGCTTTATGGAAGGTTTGCAATGTTTTGGTTGTCAACAGATAGCCTGGGGCCATAGGATCAGTATATATACACCCACAACCAAAACTAGTCATTAGAGTTCACAAACCAGCTGTCGTAACCTGTACAGCGCGGCAATTTGCCGCCCTTATGCGCGGCACTTGCCGCAGCTCACGTAAAACAAAGACAGTCACCTCACCGAAAATGCCATAACTTTTCACTCAACTCCGATTTCAGTGATCTTAGACTTTTGGAAAAGCTTATTTCGAGAGCTATCCATACCAACCAATGGCAAGCCCAAAGATCAACAAGTTCAAGTGTTGTTCTATTGAAAGTATCTTCACAAGTTGATGCCAATTGGAATGATTGCTCATATTCTCATAGTATCACCTAGATAATGCTCATAAAGACAAGAGATAGCATTAAATTGCACAAGCTAGAGTTTCACAACAAGTGACTCTTTGGATGTGGGCGGCATGGTGAGTCACTAATTGTAAAACCTCATAACATAGACTAAATTCCCCTTGTTGATAGTGCATACATATATATGTGGAAGGCAAGAACATATGCACTTTTGGTCAATTAAGTCCAAATAAGGGAATTTAAGCTATATTATGGAGAGTAGCTACTAAAGAGGTAAAAATGCAATCCAAATGAATATGAGGGATAACTTTACCAATTTGGATTGAATTAAGGTAGCATACCCAGGAGAAACTCATTCTCACCATGAGACTACACAAATCACTAGAAGAAAAGGTTAGTCTCAAAAGACACAAGGCATAGGATGGGCTCCCCCTCAATATGTGCATCAAGTACTTGAATTACTTGAGTCAAGAGGAGTTCATCCTATATCTTGGTCAAGGCACAATAAATCTGCAATGATTGAAATTATGCCAAGAGAACATACCACCACCAAGGTAGATAGGTCACCACATTGATATGACCATTATGAGTGAGATTTCAAATGATTTGGATAGCCATAGTTCTCACTTGATGAAATGTGGTGAATTAGAGCACTCATGGTCATCCAAGCTCCATATATTAGATCCCTAGTTCTTTCTTTACCTAAAGCAGCCCACATAGAGAGCAAAAGGTAAAATTCATGAACTTTGCAAAATATGAACTAGGAGTTATCACTCTTTGTAGACCAGATCCTGGGTGATCAATGAGATGGATGAAGAGCACTTGATGAGCTCTGGAGAGAAGAAATAGCAATGAAAGTCCACTCTTTAATTATTTTCTCCAACTCTTTCAGATCTAGTTCCACTAGAGGATTGGGGCATTCAACATTTCAACTGGGAGCACTTGGTTTATAAAGACCGAGACCACCTAGAATAATTGTGATGCACTCAAATTATCCAAAGGAACTATCTATCCTCCTTTTCCATGTGAGGGACTGCACATCATACACTTGAAGGAAACCAATAGTCACACAAGATTTAGGCCAAGCTCCCCCTAAATTTGTGCATACAAGAGTACACAAAGTCCACTTCAGCATACTAACAATTTGAGGTCAAGGGAGAGGTTAGCACTATATTCCAACTGGTTTCAAACTCCTTCAAGCTGCTAACACTCCAATAGCTTCAGCTGTTTACTTCTTGATCCAACTTGTTGTAGTTACTTGTTGCTGCTTGTATTCTGACTGCAACTTATTTGGACCCTTATGTGATTAGGGGCCTCCCCTACATCCATGCCCGATTCTACAGGTGGGGCGCGGCACCGCCGCGGATTGGGGTGCGATCTTTGCCGCGCTCACTTGTCCAATCAAGTCAACATGAGTTTTTCACTTTCATAAAAACTCTTTTAGATCAAACTGAAGCTTCATAATTGCGATGAATCTTTCATGACCAGCTAGAGAGCCAACTGAACCTTGTTGATGCAATGCAATTCAATTCCATTGAAACAGTTTTTCAGATTCTGTCATCGTCGAGGAAACTTCATATCTCTCTCAGACCACTAGCTCAATATGCATGAAATTTGGTAGAGATGTTCATCTATGAGTCCTCTAACTTCTCTAAAAGTTTCAGCCCATTTGTACTTCATTTGATCAGTCAAAACATTATTCTACCAATATTGCTCAAGACTGAAACTGCACTGTTGAAGCTGACATAAATCAACTCAAAACTGATTTTCTTCCAAATAAATCTTCATGTCAATTGTTCAGCAACAAGTACTATACATGTATATCATGCTCACAAAGTTTTAGGTCAACTCATCAGTGTTTGATCTTTGAAACTCATGCTTGAAGACAGCCAACTCAAAATTCTGAATTTCTGGACAGATTTGATGATTCACTTCATTGCTCTTCTTCTTGTCCAATCTTGAGGTGAATTTGGTTGAGAATACTCACAAGATGTTATATCCATTCAGCCCTCTTATCAAAAGTTGCAATCTTGTGAATTTCTCCAATTTAGCTCATCCAATTTCAACCTCAAACTTGATTTTGCCTAATCTCAGATTTTGATCTCGTTGGCCTCTAGCAAAACTCATCTTTCTTTTAGGTGAAGAGTAACCTTCAAGCTTGTGATATATGCAATTTGATAAGCACAACCTCCTATGAATTTTCTGTGAATAAGCTCAAACACAAGAGGTCATTAGTAACACAAGCACTAGCTTCTCATTTAGTAACCCTTTATATGTGTGGAATGCAAGTAGGTCACTAAATAGAGAAACCTCATAACATGGACTAAATCTCCCTTAAAGGCTCATGCATATTCTTTTGAGTGGAATGGAGATGTGAATATGCATGGTTGGTCATTTAAGTCCAAAGGGCAGATTTAAGCCATATTATGGTGAGTGGCTAACATAGACACATCAACTCCAAATCAACTAGAGAGAGAACACTTCACATGGTTTTGGATTGATTGCCTTCATATGATAGCACACTCCATTTGAGGAACACATTCTCAAATAGTGAGACTACAAAAATCACTTAGAGAAAAGATTAGTCTCACAACTCTAGTCATAGAGTAAATTCCCTTTTGATAAGTGCTCTAAGTATTTGAATTTCTCACATAGCACTTTATTCATTTAAGAACTTGGGATTTTCGCTCTATGTCTAGGTCATGGCAACAATAGAATAATTAAAAATGAAATATGCATGCCAAGAGATACTCACAACCATGTGTACTATGTAGATGCCCATAATATGAAAATGAGAATTTGGCAATCTACCATATGACAAGATTCCATGAAGTAGAAAGTTCTTGAGTTGTGAGTGATCAATGCCTTTGCTTTACTTGAGCATGATTCTTCATTCTTGGCCTTCTTCAGATTTACTTATATTTCTCAATGTGAAAACCAAGATTCCAAATCCTTCAAACCAACTCATTGTATGTATGAATGAAGAAAAACTTTCTTCAACTTGAGATTCTTGATTTGAAGTCCACGGAAGAAGCTCAAGTCATCTATGTTGCTTCATGAAGATGATAAATTCAATTCCAATCACACTTTTCTTTCATGAACAACCAGCAAAGAATATCCTCAAGTGCTTCATTTACCTAAGTGGCTACACAAGACACAAAAGGAGTAAAATTTGAACATAACTTGCACTTGAGATTTGGTTGTCACCACCCTTCTTGAAAGTAATGAATGAGACAATATCTTCATCTTCACTTTGCTCATATGAAAGTTGTAGGCTTTGTCCTTGAATTGAAGTGGAATCGAGTTGCTTGCTGTCTTCACAGCGCTGCACTTTGCCGCTCTCAGCGCACCGCCGCTCTGTAATGTTGCGAAGAGAGGTCCGCAGATGCACTACATCGAGCCGTCGGCGAATTTGGTGCAGCAACAACTTGAGGATCCTCCACTTCATTTGGTGAGATCATCTCAACCATTTAAGCTTCCTTAAGTGTCAACTCTCCACCATTATCAAGATTTGATCAATTCACCGAAAATGGATCACTTCACCGAAAAATGTACCACTTCATGAAAAATCGAGGCAGTGGAAGAACCATTCATAACTTTTGATTCCCAAATGCTATGAAGGTCAATGAGCACTTGTTGGAAAGCTTATGAGGTCTAGTTTGCAATGCCACCAGTGGTGATCTGTTTGCAAACTCCATTTTGGCTGCAAACCACTTTTGGTACAGACTGATCAGAAATGTCTGCAGCCTGTCGGAAGGTCAACTTCAAGTGCAAAACTGTATCAATCTACAATATTCCTTGGTACATGCTGCACATGGTATGAAAGCTCATCAAGTTAACTTTCAAACCCAACAAACGGATTGTCATTTGCATTTCCCAAGATGGAGTTATGACCAGATCAATACAGACTACACGAGAGGACCAATCAGCAACACAAGGTGGTTCTTCCATACCTACAACATGAATAAGATCTTGCTCTACTAGAGAGCCATTAAAAGCATCATATGGCAAATGATTCATTTAAACTAAAAGCACTCTAGCCACTCCTAATAATTCACAAACACACAAATATTTGTGAACTACTAGAGACTACACAAGTCAAATGGCTAGCTAAGAAGGGTTAGGTACTAATTACCGAGGTGAATATGAAGTTTGAGATATTTCCATTGATTCATCTTTGGGTCAACCATATAAGAGAATATAATATGAATTGATTGATAGCTTGAGTGAATATTTTCAATTAGCTTGCTCAAGCACCCCGAAGCTTCATATCACCTCCAAGTACCTACAACACTCATCAAGCACAACTTGGTGGCACCCAAACTAAGTTGGGTCCATCAAGGTTAGTCACAAGAGACTTA
Source organism: Hyparrhenia diplandra (assembly GCA_015847255.1). Classification (NCBI taxonomy): domain Eukaryota; kingdom Viridiplantae; phylum Streptophyta; class Magnoliopsida; order Poales; family Poaceae; genus Hyparrhenia; species Hyparrhenia diplandra. The sequence goes on along the minus strand of JADLZK010007575.1, from coordinate 207,202 downwards.
GGCACCCAAATGGCCTTTGTGCTAGCACGTGGTGAACTAATCACCTCTCTAGCACAAGTGTCATTTTTTTGGGCATCCTAAGCAAATTTGAATTAATTGACAAGTTGAGCTTAGGAGTGTTACCCATGGGACAATCCTTACTTAAATGTCCCTTTCCTCTACATGAGTAGCATAGGCGGCTCTTGTTGTTGTTAGCCTTCTCTTTTTGCATTTTGCTTGCTACCTTGTAGATGAACTTCTCTCTTGATGATGACAAGCCTTCACTTTTCTTGTTTGGACATGATACAATCTCATGACCCTTCTCATTGCATCCATAACACTTCCTCTTGTTATTTCTTGTCTTGCTCTTTGGAAGTGTGGCTTGCTCATCAACCTTGTTGGAACACATAGAGGCACTATGTCCCATGTTGCAGTACTTGGCATGAGCCATCTTCTTCTTCTTTTGGATCTTGCTCATGCCTTTCCTCTCTTTCCTCAAGGGGCAATCTTTAACATGGTGATCTTCCTTTTTGCACTTGAAGCAACCGGTGAGAGTCTTCTTTGATTGTTGTTGCACCTTGGTGACCTTGGGGACATTGCTGATCTTCTTAGGTGCGACACTTTGCCGCCTTTGGGTGCGGCACTTGCCGCTAGCCTGTCTGCCTGCCTGAAATGCTACATTTTGGACAGCTTGCACTTCTTCAAATGTCCCCTTCACTTTGCTTTTGTTGGACTTGTGACCTTTTGTATGGGGCTTGCTGCATGCATCGGTTGATCCCTTTTCAAGCTTCTTCACCATGTCTTCACGGTTATCTTGAGAAGGTTGAGCATTGCATTTCCCCTTTAATAGAATCACGTCCCTTCTTAGCCTTTCAACCTCTTCCTTGAGCTCTTCATTTTCTTTAGTGATAGAATCATCACAAGTTTCTATAATTACTTGCTCATTGGAAGGTTGGCTTGCATTTGTATTGGCTTCTTTTATGTGTCCAAGCTCATCATTGGCCATTCCTTTGAGCCTAGCAATCTCCTTTCTCATAGCTTCCATATCAACAAGGTTAGTGGCATAAACATTCAAATCAAGATTAAAGCATTTTCCACAACCTTGACTAGTGGAGGGAGTAGAGGTGTCCTTTGCATTAGAGGGCTGTGAGGTGCTCTCCCTAAGATGACTATGTTGCAACTCAATCTCCTTGTGCTTTTCAACTAAGACACAATACTTATCATTGAGTGCAACATTAGCCTTAGTTGTGAGAACATGTTCTCTTTGCTCTTCGGCCAAAGCCTTGTGCAAAGAGTCCACCTCACTTCTCTTTAATGCAAGAGCTTCCTTATTAGCAACATACAACCTTTCAAGCTTGTCAAGTTGTTCATCTCTAGTTGCTAACTCAGCTTGGGTACTCTCTAAATCCACCATTAGTTGAGAAAGAAAGACTCTAGTTTTAGAATCTAGGTTCTTGATGAGTGTAGCATACTCTTCATCATCGCTAGATTCACTATCACTAGAGCTATCACTAAGATCACTACTAGAGATTTCACTAGGAGGTGGAGGAGGTTTGGCTTTTGATTTTACCTTCTCACCTTTTGCCATGAGGCACACATGAGATGTGTGGCATAGAGAGTTGTGCCTCTAGGTGAGGTGGATTCATCATTTGGCCTCCACCGATCACAAGCTTCTTCTTCCTTCAAAATGTTAGTCTCACAAGAACTAGAGGAAGTAGAAGTACCACATGTAAAAATATTGTTCTCACCAACCATTTCATTACCATCCATTAAGTCATGTGTTGGTGAGGAAGTGGATGTGGCATGATCAATTATGCCCTTTGGGAGAATCACTTGAGGCTCATCATGTGTCGGTGAAGTTGAGCACTCCTCAAGTGGTTCCTCCAATGAGAGGTTGCTCTCATCACATTTGGACTTGCCATATCTTTCTTTGAGTGCGGTCCAAATGAGGTGAGCATCATCAAGAGGTTCACCATCTCCAAAAAACGACGGCATCTAATACATCTTCACTCAAAGCACTAAACAAAATGTTAGCAGCTTGAGCATTGTATTGTAAGCATTTCACTTCCTCTCTAGATAGATATTTTAAATCATCACTAGGAGGTGAAATGCTCACATTTACAATCTGCTCTACATGAGGACCAATGGCCCTAAAAATATCAAGCACGAGAGCGACCCAAGATGCATAGTTTGAGCCATCGAAAAGTAAAAGTTCTAGAGATACCTCCTCACTTGTCGACATCTTTCTCTCAAAGGCGGTTAAGCCCGAAATTGAGAGCCTAGCTTTGATACCACTTGTAAGGACCTTGATGTCGCCTAGGAGGCCTAGAGGGGGTGAATAGGCCTATACCTTAAAATCGACCTGTCAAAAACTTCGCAGATCGTCCAACACAATAGGCGCGGCACCGCCGCGTCAAGTCGCGGCACCGCCGCGTGAACCGGACCAACGCATGCGAGACACGAGACAGAGAGACACTTCTCTCGGCCAGGGCGCAGCGGCTGCATCGCCGCGCCTTGGCTGCACGCCTCTCGTGCTGCGGCACCGCCTCCCCTTCGCGGCACCGCCCTCGCCCTGGCGGACAAACACAAACCGCAGTTTGAAATCTAAGCAACGAAAACTTAGATCGAGTGAATATCCCAAGTTCCCGCACACAAATATATCACATATATCCAATAGAATGTGCCAGGAACTCCTCAACAAAGTAGATCGGGATGAAACCCTAGCTCACAAGAATAATATGCAAGAATGTAAATAGCACGCGTGAGACAAGGATTTTTCCCGTGGTTCACCGTCGCCACAAAGGCTGGGTTACGTCCACGTTGTTGAGGTATCCACAAAAGGATTGGGATTCGCCACACAAAGCCGTCCCTTCCCTCGTTCTCAAGTCAAGGGAGTGAACCCTTGAGATGAGGGGTGATTTTCTTGATTTTGAGTGAGGTTACAAACCTCCCAAGGCTGCCACACGAAGAGGCAAGCTCAAGGGCGACGCCTAGCCGTCTAGGAGCAAGCTCCAAGAGGAAAGAACCCTAGGGTTCCGGCCAAACGTGAACCAAATGCTCTTTCAAGTTGGGGAAGTAGTAGATCCGGCCTCCACAAGCGCTTTGTCGCCTTTTCCCTCAAGATTTGATGGTGGAATCGAAATCTTGGCTTGGGGAAGGAGGAGCAACAATGGAGGAGTGAGAGAGAGCAAGAGGTCTGTTTTCTGGCTGCTGTCGCGAGGTAGGAGATGAAGTGAGCCAGATGACCGTTGTGGGAGGGGTAGGAATGGTATTTATACTCGACCGGGCCCAACGGTCCGGATTAAGTGCGCGCACTGCCGCATTTAACACGCTGCACACACGCCTGCACCGCTTGCCTCACGCGCGCACCGCCGCCCGCCGTAACAAACAAAGTGTAAAAAGTGTCTCGACCGGGATGCTGCTTTGGCTTGAGAGGTGATGTTTTTGGCCGAAATGGAGGTTTGAGCATTTAGTTCACATGTAGCCAAAGGTCCTAGGATCCCTCTTAATAGTACGGCATGTCCTAAACTCAAGATTCAAAACATAAATGAAATTAAACCTCCATGAGTCTAGGTTGCCATCCGTTGCACTTGAAGGTTCCATCAACCTGTACATCATCCTCTATCATCTTTGTCTCATCTCTTAGAGCAAATATATCTTGTGCATGTGACTTGAACCATTTCCACAAATATGAGTTCACCTCCATGGCTTCAAGTCACTCACACTAATGATTTGATCCTCAACACAATATGACTCCTCATAGCTTGATTAGTTCCTCGACTAAATGCAAGTACTCTCTTCTTCACCTTAGCCATGGTACCTCGGTCCCAAGCCAACGCTTGCCCTTCACCTTCGCTTAGTACCTCGAAGCCCTTTCCTTGCTATCTTCACCTTATCAAGATACACTCAAGTCACATCATATCAAGCAACCATTGAATAACTATTTCTTCAATATTATGATCCTTGCTTGATTATCTTCTAGATATGAATGTATATCAATCAAGCTTCGGTTTGACTCACATAGAGACATACATGGATCAACATCAATATGGTCAAGCCAATTCACGGTTCCTTGTATCATATCCATTTTGGCTTGACACTCCAAACACTTACTTCAATCTTCTATTCATGGAAAGCAAGCCATTATAGAGACCGATCCAAAATCATCAACTCTTGTCTCATTTGCCTTTTGCCAAGTATGCTTGCTTTCACATGATGCTATGATATTCCACAACATATAAGCCATTTCATTGATTCCATTTGCATTGTTGTCTTTTGCTTGAACTAGATTGTTTTCATCATCTTCCAATACAACAATACACAATTTGGCTTTGCTTCCATACTATGTGGAATACCATCAAGTTTGCTTGTTGAACCTTGAATATACTTGTTACTACATAATCCACAAGTATATGCAATAGACTTCGCTTTCTGTTCAACACTTAGCAAACTTATTAGACCTTTAATTATGTTGTCATTCAATTCACCAAAACCCACTAAAGGGATAGATGCACTTTCAGAAGGGCAATATGGTCATTATCCAAAAATTACATGTATTTGGGAGATGAGAAAAATGGTTAAATGTATCAAAGTGTCATTATAACTTATATGTCTAATGTTTGGAGTCCTATTTCGCTAAACAAACGTTAGAAGTTGCACGGAGGAAGTCTGTTATCTATTTGTGAGCATTGGTGTTTAAATAAATTGGAACACAATGCGCTTTGTGTTTAACAAATTTTTCAAAAGTCAGTCAGTTTTTTTTCACCCATAGCAGAGAGCAGCAGAAATGCCTTTTTTTTTAGTAGTGGTGTCTTGAAACAGTTGTGAGTATAGTGTGCCATCGAGATGAATGAATTGCCTTGCATCTACATCAATCAGATTCAGAGTTTTTTTAGCAGTAATAAAAATAATAAAAACATGAAACATGAGGATATACAAAAGGGCCACGTACCGGTGTTGGTACATGGTTTATAGACAAATCCTCACAAACACAGAATCCAAAGTGCCACACAGCAACCGGTAAATATTACATACTACCACTAGCCATTCAACACAGCAGCTACAAATATCCAATTATAGGTAGCGACGCAGGGTAGCGATAATATTGACCATGCCATTCAACCATGCTGCTAAGAAAGACCATGTAATGATGCTAATTGCATATTTGTAGCAGGAGTATGCAATTAGCATCAAGAGATGGATCATCCAAGGCTTCAACTTGACATGCTTCTGTTGCGGAGGTCATTCAAACTTCATCCGTTTTCCACTTACCCCCATCCCAATTATTTGGTTCCACCGCTCCTTGGTGATACTTCGATCCCCGCTGGGAGTGGGAAACACTGGCAGCCGGCGAGGAGGTAGCGCCATCTCTCCAGTGGTCTTCAGTGTTTATGTTTTGAGAGAATTAGGTATATGGCCCTCAAAAAATTTCTCCTTAGGTATCTGGCCTCTTTTTTTTTGAATTTGGTTATATGGCCTCAAAACAAATTTTTATTAGGTATATAGCCTTCCGTCCAATCTGTTAGGTTTGGTTGTTAGGGTCTCCACTGTTGGTCGTGTGAAAAGACGAATTTGCCCTTGTGTGAGTGTCGTTGTTGGATAGAAAAAACAAAGCGCCGACGCCTCCATGCCCGATGCCGCCGTGACGTACGACCCGGATGTGGAGCAGTTCGACCCGGATGTACAGGCCGCGATGCCGTGGGCAAGGAGAGGGCGAGGTCCGAGTTTATTTTCATCCACCTGAAGAGCCGCATGGCATGAGGTCATGCTCATGATAAGGAGCATGCACGGCCAGCATGCGAGCGCACGACGCCAGCAAAGCGAGGGCGAGCGAGCGCGGCCTGGGCGGCGGCGTGCCCTTCGCGGAAGGTAAATCCCATGCAGCGATGCATGCTTAGCCGCCGCCTCTTCTTGTTTTAGCGGCCGCATGCACGATCAAACCACTGCGGCGTGCCATGATATCTTCCTGCTGCCACCATCGCGATCTTGCCAAGATCAGCATGTTGCTATCGACGGGCACGACGTCTGTTGTCGCTGCTGCCAAGTATCTTGTGCCGCGGTCTTCACGCCAAGGGTCTGCTGCTCCACGCCGTTATCTGTGTTCAAGTGCTGTACGTAGTCAATCTCCGAGATGGATAGAGCTGCTGGTACCCCGTACCCCAGTGATGCACCATGCACCCCATCGACTATCTGTCTTGTGTTGGAGGAGCCCACTAGCATGGTTGGCATGGCGGCGAGACCTGCGCGTGGCAGCGAGCACGATGACGTCCGATCTCAAGCACTACTCTCTTGCGTATGTATGCATGTACACTCAATGTGAAGAAGTATGTGTAAAAATCAATGGCGAAGGTGATACCTTTGTCTCGGCTCACCGTGGCATGCATACACTACATACATGCATACACTCATTTCATATTACAATGTGATCCACTCATTTACATGCTAATTCTAGCACTGCACGCCACACATTACATACATGCATGTTTACTAATTCTAACTGTATGTACAGATACTCTATTGACCTACTCTATTCATTCAAAAGTATGCACAAATGCTCTATTCTAAAATGTATGTATAGATACTCAATTCCAAAAAATTGTATAAATAAAGAAACAAAGAACTCTATTTTTTTTATTTTTTTCATCGTCGAGGGTAAACCTGGTCTTTTTTGCCCTTAACTTGACACCGTTACCTATTCAAAACCGACGGAAGGCCATATACTCACTCCGGGCTGCTAATACAAGTCGTTCTGCGCAACCTCAGGCGGAGCACAAAGGAAGTCGTCCGAGCTACTCGGGTGCATTCTGGACTTGTTTGCCCCTGATTAACTGCACCAAGCGAACGCTTCGTTTCCTGTGTACATCACGCGCCAGCGCCCATCCACCACGCAGCCATCCAATGCGCGCCCATCCACCATGCAGCCACCCAATCAGCGCCATGCAAAAGCTAAAAAAAGGGGTGGCTCCGTAGGATCGAACGAACGCGCGCTGCATGGACCCTGCCCGCACAGGGCTGAGCTAGCCAGTTAAGGCATGATTTATTTCACGTTTGAACCGTACTCCTAACTGTATTTAATAAGAGTATACAGGGAAAACTTACCCCTAATTAATGACACCTTGGTATGCACAATCATGTCCTAAACGACTTCAAATTTGGTCAGAGTAGCAATCCCTGGAGAATATCGACCCAGCAGAAGAGATTCCCGTTCCTGCTTTGGACAGGGAAGGACATGCGAATCTTCCAAGTGTGGGTGAACTCGGCTGGGAGCTCGCCGTGCTTGTAGACCCACGAGCATAACGAAGACTGCCAGAGGCAGAGCAAGCTGCAAGCCCAGCCCAGGAAGCCCGCGGCGGTGGAGGAAGTCGATGAGCAGGTCCGCGAGGACGAAGGCACCACCATCGCGTGTCATGATGACGGTCCTGTAGCAAGCATGGACCATGGCGCAAAGAAGAGAATTGTGGAAAGCTACGGGCGGGTCGAGGAAGAAATGCAAAGAAGATGGCCGCGGAAGGAATTAATTAGGGAATTTAACAAAAGTAGGCCAGGCCGTCCCGGAGAAATTGGAGACCCTGTACAAAACAAAAAATGAGGCCTACTAACCTAGAAAAATAATGATAAATGTAGCATAAAATTTATTGCAAGATGATATATTAATAATAGTACCTATGTTGCACTATCTTTACTTGAATAGCATAATTCTTTTTAGTGTTTTTTAAAAATAAAGTCTTCAATGATATGCTCATAATCAATCTTCTCCAACATTTCGCCTTCAAGTGCTATTATAGCCAAATCATTAAGCCTTTCTTGTGTCATTGTAGAACGCAAATAAGTCTTCAATAGCTTCAATTTGGAAAAGCTTCGCTCTGCTGATGCAACGGTGACAGGAATAGTCAATAGAACTCTATATGCAATAGTTGCATTAGGAAAACAACTATGACGCTTTAAAAACCGTAGAATTTCAATAGGCCCCATTCTTTCTTCGGAATGAATTCTCGTAGAAACTTTAACTCCATATATAGTTCTTTGGCATCAATATCAGATTTTCCATCATTTTTAAGGACAACCTCAAGATTATCACAAGAAGACTTCAAGCTCGGTCATCCAACATCTTCAATGTTTACAAGTAAATAAGAAACCAAAATTTTTTTGGTATTCTTTGTACTTTGCTCAAATCTCGTTGTAAGAGAGGCAATAGCTTGATCAACAAGAGGTACAAAATACTGTTCTAAATAAATCCTCCGGAGACATTGTGGCAATATTTGGGTCTTCTGGGATTTTCATCAAAATGTCTCTTTCTTTTAATTGGTCTTTTTTTAGGAAATGTTGTACCAATATCCATCTCAAGTGCTATTTCTTTGGTCGACTCCAAAGCTTCTAAGAAACCGGTTTCCCTATAGCCTTCAAAGAAAGAAATAAGCCCTTGCACTTTCTCGATAGCAACATCAATAAGCATATCCTTTGCTTGCATTTGTTTGCTTACCAAATTAACAAAGATACAATACCTCATACCAAATGACTAATGCCACTATAAATTCATATTGTCCAAGTTCATGTTTTGCTAGACCTTTAGCCTCACTGCTCTTTCCCGGATCATTATCAATATCAGATACCTAAAATTAAAAAAGCAAAGCATTTTAATATATGAGGTAACCAACAAAATTACATCATTAATTTTGTAGCAATGTGAACATGTTGGGTACCTGAAGTAGAGCCTCCCGAATGTCTGCACATTGAAATCTGATAGCTTTAACACTGTCAATTCGACTCTCCCATCGTGTAGCTGAAACTGACTTGACAATCAATCCAGTTACGTTATCTTTTAGAATCTGCCATTTTTTAGTAGAGTTAGCAAATGTTGTGTATATACGTTGAATGATTCCAAAAAAGTCTTTAGCTTTGCCACAAGTCTTAGTAGCCATATCACAAAGTGTTAAATTAAGGCTATGACAACCACAAGCGTAAAAAGAAAGCTCTAGGATTTAAATCCAAAAGTCTACTTTGTACACCTTGACGTTTTCCTTTCATATTTGACCCATTATCATAGCCTTGTCCTCTCACATCATCTATGTCAAGATCTAGAATCTTTAGCTCATTCTCTAACACATCAAAAAGTGCTTGTCCGTATGTCATTTACATCTAAAAATCCTAGAAAGGATTCTTCAATGCGAACTTGATCGGATGATGAGTCAACATATCTTATAATTAAAGACATTTGTTCTTGGTGACTTGCATCGGGGTACAATCAAGTATGACAGAGAAATACTTTGCACTCTTTTTATTTTCTTCATAATTTCAGACTTAATAGCAGAAGCAAGCAAGTGTATCAACTCATTCTGAATACTAGGACCAAGATAATGAACATGAGTTTCTTCATTTGTAATACGGCGGACATGCTCTTGAATAACTGGATCAAATTCAGCCAACATCTCTACCAAGCCCAAGAAATTCCCATTGCTATCATCATATAGTTTGTTTGTTACTTCCACAAAATGCAAGATTATGCTTGGCAAGAAACTTCACTATGCCCACAATTCTAAATAAAACTTTCCTCCAATGGTCCTTCCCTTTCTCAAGTTGTCGTTGAGCGGTTTTATCAATAGTTTGATTAGTTTGCAATCTATCACGCAACTCATACCAAGCTATCATGGTCGAAACATGATTATCACTTGTCTCATGCTCTTTGAGTCTCTTCCCAAGATGTGCCCAGTCATTATAACCCTCATTTGCCAACTGACCTTTTCGATACCCCCCTTTTTGTAAATAATTTACAAATTGAAGCAAAATGCTCTATCAAGTTCCTTAGAATAAACAAGCCAATCTCTGTCACAACTTTCTCCATTTGATAGAATTCTACTATAGAATAGTGAAGAAAATCTTCTAGAAAACCTATCCTTAGGCCCCTTCTGAATTGATAGGTCCCTTTTAGGGCCCTTTTGTGCTAAAATGTCAACTTGTTTGCTATCAAGTGAATCCCAATATATTGGATCAAATATATCAGTGAAAAAGAAGCACCAATGTCTGAGGAAGGATTGGAGTCTTCACTCGTTATTATTGCCTATCTGATTATTATTTGTGTTGTCGGGAGAGCTTCCTCAACTTCAACATTATTCTCAATTGATTGCCCCCCGATCGGTGTCGGATTATCGATGATGACACTTGTGACTATTTTGTAACAAACCTATCCATAGATCCTTTCGAGATTGGACTAATTCCTCTATTCTCTCGCTTTTCTTACGCTTTTGCGAACCCGATTCAAATTTTCTAGGACGATTTGCAGAAGACATGGCTAGATGCAAAGATCAAAAGAACAAAATTTAGAGAACGATCCACTACGCTGTGATTGCGAATGAATTAAGAAAATATGAAAAGAAAAATCAATATTACCGTCGGGGACTCAGCCTCCTGCCGCCGCCTCTGTTGGCTGTTATGCGTTCATCACGCTTGACTCGATTGATGGCGAGATCGTCGGTGGTTGGACGCAGCGCCGGCGGCCGATGGCGATGAGGCGCGGGCGGTACGACCGTAGTCTGTACCGTGTACGAAAGGCGAGTCCGAGTCGCGACCTAAGGTACGTGTTGCCCGATGGGAATTGGGATCGGCAATTGGAAGGCTAGCTAACGAGCCCCTCGCACTCGCTGCCGCTTAGCTAATTGTTGCACCGCCCAATTAGCTTGCTTGCTTTGGTTGGCCCACGAACGGAGAGGTGCAAGCGGTCAGCAAAAAATGCATTTTCTATTGAGTGTATACGTATATGCATGTATGTATATGTGTATTTTTGGAGGCCCACACATTTTGAGGCCCTGCGCGGCTGCTCATCTGGCACATGGCCAGCGACGGCCGTGAGGATCGAGTTAAGCTAAGCCGATATCAGATTCAGAATTGTAGGCGGCAACCATTCAAATGCGGTGCTGTTGTCTGGGCCAGATCCAGAGGCTGCATGGAGTGGCGGGGCATGCATGGCGCCAATCCTCCCCAAATCTTCAGTTTTGAAATATTAATCTGGTAGTATAAGTATATAATACCTGTTTGTGTGTTGTTGCAACAAATCCAAACGAGTCACTTACATCCAATGATTTTGGCTCACAATGTCCTTTATTGTAGATTAGAAAATGAACTTTCATATTCTACGAAACATTCTGCATGCATATGTACAGAACAAACTTTTGCAACCTTTTTTTTTTTTTTTGTGAAACAAAATTGTTTTGCAACTTTGTTATGGCACTGGTACAGTAAAGCATACTCCGAAGCCTATAAGGATGACACATACTAGCGCAACCCCTGCCGGTAACAAAGCCAGAACCTCCAGCCATGTCATCGTGGCCAACAATTGTTTGCTGACAAATAAAGTACCAAGCACCATCATAATGAAATAAGCCTGCATTAAATTGAAAATTAAAGCAAATTAACAACATTGTTATGTCCGCGTGACAAACAACAATTAAAATCAGGTCGATGAGGACAATGGCGTGCAAAAAAAAGCTTACCCTTACAAAAATCTTAAAGAATAAGAAAAAGGCGGCGTCCGCCGGAGATAGGCGGCCAGGCTGAGGCCTTGCAGGATCCACGTGAGGAGTCACCGGTGGATCTGCCGACTGATCAATATTGTTGGCGTGCTGCTGTGCTGGTCGTGGCGGTGGATCCGGTGCCGTCGCCGCGGCGCCCCGAATTCGGGGGACAGCATGGCTGTCGTTTAGTTTTTTTTCTACATGGTTGAAGTTCAAGATTAGCGACATATAAATGAATGAATCAAAGAGAAAAAACACGCGGCCGGGTGGTAAACCTTGAGACTCAAAAACCTTCTGGCGGCGACGGGAGAAGCAAGATGGTCGGTCACGAAATTGAGCGTCCGCCCGGGCGCATATGTATGACCGGAAACAGGTAAAAACTAAGGACATCCAATTTGTCTCTATTCCGTGTCTGACTCGCACCAACTTGTTAGATATGGAAACGTTCGGGGTTCATTGAGTCGTCGCCGTCAAGTGATTTTTGTGTCCTGCGTCCGATGCATCTGGCAAAGTGGAGGCGTCTAACGCCTGCACATGCAGCCTTTTGCGCTATAGCCTGCCCACTACAAAAATCAGATGATGGCAAGCGTGACTTTTTGCTGCCTTCTTTTCCCCCGACTTTTCCCCTTCTTGTGCGAACTTTTCCTGCGCGCGCCTTTTCCCCACGGCTTCCTGGACAAAAAGCCCAGCAGTGCCCAAGCCCAGATATACACAACAAATTAGCTTCTTCCAAACATGCAACATACACAGGGCGAGACGCCATCATCTCCATCCACCGGCCGGCGATCACAAAAGCAAACAGGCATCGACACGGGGAAAACATCCAAACAACAAGCAAATCAGGTATGCCACGATGAAAAATATAGTATCATTCTTTTTATGAACATTTCATCCAGATCTGTTTCTAGACAATCAACTCCAAGGTTTTCGATTACATGCTAGGGAGGTCTGTTCTTGGAAAAAGTAGATCTCACATAACCAAGAAGCAATTCATATAAAGTTTCCTACTTAAACATGGTCTGCAACTTAGCATGGTCTGCATGCCACAAATCCCTTCTTGGTTCCCTCTTCATGATTCATGACCTGATACCTGCAATAAAATAGAAAAAATGCATCATCACCAACAAAAGAAAAATCAATTCTGAACTGCACAAAAACGATTTCGATCCTTTTACCTAAGCAAATCAAATGTTTTGCATAAACAAATTTCAGTTGTGTGGTGTATATGCCACAACGAAAAAAAAGCCCAGATGGTAGATCTGAATTGAACCCTTTGGTAGCCTGTTCTGTCCTGATCAGAGAGTTTTAACGCTACATGCATGATATATAAACACCCCTTCCATGTTGGATTTGGAAGAGTGAACTAATAATTGGTGAAAGCTAGCTAGATGGTACATCTCTTTGAGATGGTGAGCATATGGTAGATCTGAACCACCACCAAGGAAAAAGGAAAAGTCCATGTACTGTGACTGCAGCGTCCAACCAGCAGGCTATTGTTCCTATCCCTAGTGCTCCAAAACCCAAGTACTACAGAAAAATGCACAAGATGGCCTGGGCGCAACTGAACCAAATGGCCTGGGTGCAACTGAACCAACTCAATCATTGCTGCCAGCAACAGGTTTGAAAAAAATATCATTTTAATTACGGAATATACTACATCCTAATACAAATATTACTTGATTTCTTAAAGTGCTTATATTGCATTTCAAACTACAGGTGCAGAGGCGGCACCAAGTTCATCAAATGTACAGAACCCCCAAAAATCCAAGCACAAAGGGGCGCAGGAGAGAGAAGAGGCCAAAGAAAGGGATGAATGCTCAACCAAAGAGAAAAAAAAAATGCGTGCAACATTTGCAAATCGTATGATCAGTGATCACAATGCAAGGAAATGCCCGAACAAAGCTCAGGAGGGATGTGCAAAGTCAGGAATAATAGAAACTACTGTTTTTGTATTAAAATTTGTGTTGGCAGCACAAGAAAAGAGAGAGTTATCACCTGTCTTTACTATTTTACTAAGTTCACAGTTTAAAGAATTGTTTATAAGACCAAAGTATAAATTCTGCAATGGCTTCTAAAACCTTATGGGTAAATTTTCTAAGTTGCTAGCACCATGTTAATGAAATGCCTGGGCCGTTATGCTAATTTGCATGCTAGATCGCTATAAATTGCCTAACTGAAACTTTATGACTCAAATGGTTTCTAAAACCTTATGGGTAAATTTTTCTAAGTTGTTAGCACCATGTTAATGAAAAGCCTGGGCCATGATGCTAATTTGCATGCTAGATCGCTAATAAATTGCCCAACTGAAACTTTATGTCTCAAATGGTTTCTAAAACCTTATGGGTAAATTTTTCTAAGTTGCTAGCACCATGTTAATGAAATGCCTGGGCCATGATGCTAATTTGCATGCTAGATCGCTAAAAAATTGCCTAACTGAAGCTTTATGTCTCAAAACAAAGAGCATACAATGGTAGAAGCAAAAAACATGTTCTAGAAAATGAAAAATACCTCTTTTATATCCAGATTCAGCTTGCATTTTAAATTCTTCGCATCATTGTCTTGGTGAAATACCCACTTGTACAAAAGCAGCTTGCGAATGTTGGGTATGCCACTCTCTTTGAAGTGCTGCATTTTAAATCCATCCCAATGCTTTCTAAAGAACATAGGGCAATACGTGAAATTCGTTAGAATTTTGTCATGTTCAATTTTAATAAAAATGGACATGAGAATAACAGTTTTTGTCTGGTCAATAAGACTACCTAAGCCTACAGATAACACCAACTAGCAGGTGACTAAAACCTTAGCAAAACAAACCCAAGAACAGACTATTAACTTTGAATGAAGCTTTAGTACATCAGCAAGATAAGGTCAAATAATGAGAGAACATAACTAACTGGTCGACTTAAATAACAGATCAGTCTCGATACACTATTGCATATGCTAAAAGAAACGTGTGTGGTGGGTTTCTGGCTGTACGACGAATCCTTGTACAGTAGATTGAGTATGGAGAATAAACAGAGCAACTCAGGAGTAGGCAAACAGTAGGCGCACACAAGAGTAGGCAACAAAAGACTTTAAAGTTATCACCTCCTCCTATAGATAACTCTATTTGACACTTTCTAAAGTTAAAAAGGAAAGAATACAGTAGCTTGAGGTATCGAGAATAAGCAGAGCAACTAAAATGTTGTGGAAATAAAGCAAATAGTAGGCACACACAGTAGCTAGCAAATTAATTAGAGGTTGTTAGCTAAATTGCAAGCTGACAGATGAAAAACAGAGACGCAATAACTCTGGTAGGGGGGCATGCTTTTCAAAAGACACTAGCCCCAAAACCAATTGTCTGGTATGGGGGCATGCATTTAAAGGACACTTGCCCCAAAACCCATTGCCTAGTAGGGGGCATGATTTTCAAAAGACACTTGCCCCAAAACCCATTGCCTAGTAGGGGCATGCATTTAAAAGGACACTTGCTCAAAACCCATTGCCTAGTAGAAAAGCATGCATTTAAAAGGACACTTGCCCGAAAACACATTGCCTAGTACGAGGGCATGCTTTTCAAAACACAATACCCCAAAACCTATTGACTGAAAGGGGGGCATGCATTTAAAAGGACACTTGCCCCAAAACCCATTGCCTAGTAGGAGGGCATGCATTTAAAAGGACAATTGTCCCAAAACCCATTGCCTGGTAGGGGGGCATGCATTTAAAAGGACACTTGCCCCAAAACCCATTGCCTATTAGGGGGCATGTATTTAAAATGACACTTGCAACTTAGTGATAACCACAGTTGCAATAAGATAAATAAGTTAAAACCAGTGTAGTATGAGGACATAGTGACTGTACTTGAAAAACTGATAGCTAAAAACATGGTCAAAAGACTAATCCATACAAAATTATTGCCTATATTAGATCATATTATTGCTTATGTACGGTAACAATATTGCCTATGGCTGCATCCAAAACCTTCAAATGAAGAAACTTGAAATAAGTTGTCAGGTTCATCTAAAAATCCTAATTCTGCAGCCAAGGTAGCTATTGTACTACAAAAATAATATGTATAGACAAATGGCAACCTCCCTTCATTAACCTTCAGTTTCTCCCTCTCTCCCTTTATCTGTTGCCAGCTACGGCACACTAATATGTTGCTGGTGTTAATTAATCATAGACAAATATTGTATTAGATTCAAAATCTAATTGCAAATAAGAGGGCATTCCACTCAAAAATTGAACAGCTGCAATTTCTAATCTATATATAAGTCATGTATGATGTATTCATCGAAAGTGAGCCAAATTCCCTATAAAGTAGAAACTGCAAATTAGGCTTATAAAAGAAGTTGGCAGCCATTAAGCTTATAATTGGTTGCAGGTTCAGAAGTTGTCACTCGAGCAATTTAAACCATTTAAATTCTCACCGCTGAACATATGTAAACAAAACTACAAACAGCCAGCCGTGTGTTTGTGGCACCACACGCACTGCATTAGTCAGGTCCCCAAAATGGCATTTGCTCAGGGAGCGAGCTTCCGTTCATGACTGCTTATACCAACTGATACTCAAACTGCTAGTGAAGAACTGAAGCTAAACAACTCTGGAAGCTAGGATTAACCAAACCGAGCACGCTGACCGATCCTTAAATACCATAAACGTACCAGATGTAAGGAGCAATAGCAATCAGCAACAGATTGAGCAGCATACCATGTAATCTGTGGTGATGAAGGGGTCGTTGACGGCGACGAGCTCGACATCCTCGCTCTGGAGAGCAACCCTGGCCACAAGCCTGTTGATCCTTCCGAAACCTAAGCAAACGCAGATGCAGAGAGAGAACATGCTTAGATTCAGACGAAACCCAACCAAACGAGCTCCAGCAGGAGAAGTAGCATAGATTGAGGCCGAGGGTAAAAACTCACTGTTGATTCCGATCTTAATCTTGCCTGCATCCAGAGATCTAGTCAGATTTGAGTACGGAGCAGGAGGGAGCAGCAATCAGAGGGACAAATCCACGGAGCCCTGCACCTAGAAACCTAATCCGATCCTCTCTCGATTTGAACATGACACAATCGAGAAGAGGAAAATGGTTTGGATGTGGAAGAGAACCAAATCGAAAATGGAAAAATGTGCGGGCCAATCCAACTTACTGGTGAGCGAGGAGCTTCCCCTAGAAACGCCCCCGCAGACGCCTAGGCGTCGTCGAGAGAAGCCTAGTTACCGTCGGAGCCGCTCTTGTCGAAGCCAAAAACACCTCGAGCACGCGGCCGGTGGACGGCGAGCACGCAGCGGACAGCGAGCCCTCGCGGTGCGGGCGAGCAATCCGCTGGCGAGGTGAGCGCGCGTGACGGCCGGCGAGGAAGCGCGCCATCGAAGGCCGCGTGCTCGCGTTCGTCGTCGTCGTGGAGCACGGCCGGCGAGCGAGGCGGGTCCGAGCGCGGCGTGGCCTCCGCCCGCGAGGGCGCGAGTGGGGCCGAGCGCTTCGAACGCGGCGGCACGACCTCCGTCCGCGAGGGCATCCGGCGCGGCCTGCGTGGGCGAGCGTGTCCGGCGCGAGCGCAGCAGCTGGCCAGCGGCGGCGTGGCCTGCGTCCGCGAGCATGGGATGGGGAGCAGCACCGAATTGGATGGGGACAAAATCAAAACAAAATCGAGTTGTATGGGGGACAAAAGTACCGGTGAGCGCGGTGCTCCCCAGATCCCGTTCGCCGCTTGAGTGGCTTGGTCGCCGGCGGAGTCACTCGTCGCCGCTCATCGCCTCCGGAATCACAGCTCGTCGCTTTGGGAGGAAGGTGAAGCGAGAGAGAGAGCAGGTCAGTCAAAAGAGAGAGAAAAGTGACATCTCCAATGACCTGTGGGCCACGGCGGCAAAAATGGATGCGGGGTGGACTGGAGAGCCTCGATGAAGCACAACCGTCAATAATGGATTGACGGCACAGGAGCGTGCAGTCTGTAAGCCGAACCGCTGCACCCACAGAAATAAGACAATACCTATTTTAAATATATATTTAGCATTTTAGTTCCCTCGCATGTGCCACACGTGTTGCCACAAAACCATGGAATTGTATATGGACCGGACCATTTACCATAATTTAATTCACTAGCAAACGTGTAAGTGAGTTGCCACGAAACTTACTGTACACGAATGAATAACTATTGTCTTAAGTAAAAAATTTAAACATTGACCGTTTTTCTAGAAAGTCCGTCAAGATTTATGACATAAAAGTATTATCATTAGATGCAAATATGACAGGAAATTCAGCACGAAGTTACTTGGCATCAACAGGGGTATTTCATTCAGCGTCGAAGACCTTATTTATGACGACCTGAGGTTCAAGCAGGGCAGCAGGCTTGTTAGAGTAACTCCAACAGTTTGGCATCGGCGTGCTCTTGATAATGCTCCTCCAGTGCGGCAAGGTCCCTCGAGAGCTTCTTGCTGACAAAGCCGGTTTGTTGAAGGGAGAGGTCGTCCTCCATCTGAGAACTCATGGCGCCTAGTCAGTAGAGAACAAAGAACCCAGCAACCTACCACTGGAGAAAAGCCTTATGATTAAGGATCCACACAGCTCCACATGATTCATTTCTCATGGATCACTGCTCGCTGATAAAAAAATACATCATAGATTCAAAAAATACAAAAAAAGGGGGTGGTGTGGGATGCTGCTTTGCAAATAAAATATTCCACTGCAACAAGACTTAATGAAATAGATTTTCAATTTCAGTTCAGTCTGGATTGCTGAAATCCTACAAACTCACTCCAGTCGTCGACCGCAGCAGCACAATTCGCAAATGCTCATCAGGCTTCTATAGGCTTGCACGGGATTCAGTATTTCAGCATGGAAGAATAGATAAATCAAATGTATACCAGTATTATTTTTTATCTCACAGCATCATATTATCGCAATGATCAGTGCGTACAAATGAATAATCTTGGTACACCTTTTATTATCGTTGCAGTCTTACAGATTGAGTACCGGTATAAATGATACTAGTACTGTGCAACACACATCTATTTCAGGGTCCTAGCTTCAGTTCTCAGGTCATGTTCACAGTTCAAACTTAATTTGCAATAATTCATGCAAATGCCCATCGCAAATTTCCAAAGGAAATATTGCACTCGAGAATTCAATCCAATTTGTAAATTAATGTTCCAGCTGATGTCAACAGAAAGGGACTGGTAACTTATTCCCACTCATGGTACTACAACTTCATTACATGCCCCCACAAACACAAAGGAAATGGTGATCTGCCTAGAACAATACAACACAACCAGACCAGACCTCATCGCTACAAATGTGAAGAACGATGGGTCTCAAGGGGTTCAAAGCCAAAGACAAAGTTGTGCCGCCTTGGAGTGGTCACTTCTTTTGCTTCTTCCCGGGCTTCAGCTTGATAACCTCGTCAATGTACAGGATCCCCTTCCCCTTGTACACCTCCGGAGGTTTGCAGCTTCGGACAGCGCCGGCGAACTGGTGCACCCGGTCCTTGTCGATGCCAGTGCAGCAGATTATGTTGGGTTTGAAGCAGAAGACACGGACCGCTGGGGGAGCCGTGAACTGCACCTCGTGGCTGTAGCCCAGTTTCAGGAACAGCTCACGGCCTTGGCTCTCTGATCTCGCTTTGAAGCCGACTCCAACGAGCTTCAGGAAACGGAAAAACTTGGCTTCCATTGACGTTAAATGAGGAGCTCTTCCAACAGTAAGACTTCAGGCACACACTAATCTTCGTCCAACAGTAAGTCTTTGGGCGCACACTTATCTTACAAACTGAAAGAAGCACAAGTTTGTCATCAGATAATGGAAATTCAAGTGCAATTAAGAGTAAATTTTGTGTGCTTGACTTGACTAAACTGTCCACACAATACCATTGGCAAACTGAATATCAAACCAGCTATACCATCACGTATCATTTATCCCACTTTGTGGGTTATTTATTATAGTGCAACATCCATAACTGTTACTCAAAGAGAACACAGTTTGTAAGGTTTCTACAACGCAATAGAGGGTGATGACTGATGAATGACAATTGTGAGTCTCTACTACTACAGAACAGAACCGTCCTCTAATAAACGCAAAAGGAAGACAGCTGTATATCAGATGAATCTAAGTTAGACAGCAAGTAAATGATACAATCACAGCTACTTAGCGGAGATCCGCGTCAAAACCATCGTTCCAGATCGCAGTTCCGGGATGCCGCGGTACGAACGACGGATGTTGCCTGGGACATGGGCGTGAGTTGGGACGACATCCCAAAACAATCTGGATCATAGAGGACGAGGAATAAAGCACGCGGATTCTATCTACATCGCCATTCTCAGCGAAGAAACAAACTTACGACTTCAATGTGTTGAACTTGAACGCCCGCGTCCGGCGGCCATAGGAAACCGGTGACGCAGCGCGCAAGCGGATGAGGGCTGGGGCGTTGGAGATGGAGTGGCGCGACGCTGCCGTGGACAGCGCGGCGTTGGGGACTGGGGTCGGGCGGGGGCGGGGGCGGCGGCGGCGACGGCGCCTGAGGTCGGCTGTGTGAATGAGTGCGTCCGATGGAGAGTTGAGAGCTGTGACACTGACACCTAATGTAACTGGGCCTCCAGCCCAGACGCTGAGTGGCGACGTCAGCGGGGGCGGAGCGAGCGCAGGGGAGATTCTATTGCCGGGCCCGGGCAGTCATCAACACGCCAAAAGCCCAAAACGGAGTCCACCATCCATTGCGAGTTGGAGTCTCACTACATTTCCTCGTCGGGCTGGGCCGAATTACAATCTCCAACTTCGATTCGAATTTCGAAAGCTCCGGCTCGTCGGTGCCGTGCCGGCGGCTGGTGAGGATCGAGGAGGGCCCGACGACGATGGCCACCTCCACAGAGTCCGTTGGAAGCTCCTCCTGCCCAGGGCAAGAGACTTTTGCTGCCGGAGGAGGGTGTGTGTGTCCAATGGATCCTCTCGGAGAAGAGGGTCTTCGCGCCGCACAAGCTGCCGATGGGGTCGAGGCGTTCAATCATCTGAGACAGCTTCTACAAGATGCAGGCCGAGATCCGCGCCAAGTTCGATGCCGAGGGCTATGTCGAGGTGGACGATGACTACTTCGAGCGAAGGTAGGAGCATCGGCAGATGGTGTACGTTGCAGGACCTCGCTGATCTTTTAGACGGCATTGTTTTCACCAAGGATGAGCTCAGCAAGGACTGGTCGAGACTATGGGTGGGCATCAGGAGCAGGAGAGGTGGAGGAAATGGACGGAGATAGGAAGGTGATTACCGTTGTTCTTGAATCCAGAGCCAACTAATTAAGTGGCTGATTTTGCCTCGCTTGTCTACTGCCATGCCATCTCATGCCTCAACCTTATAGCAGCTAAGTTAATGTAGTGAGACTCCAATGAGTAGCCTATAAGCTTCTATTTGAAATAAGAATTTAGTGTCCACCTGCAAATTCATTTGGACAATGGCAACCAATCCTGGTTATCTTAACTTCCTTACCAATTAACTCATATAACTTAATATCACTTACCAATCACTCACACGTACGTGCTCATGCCCCTGATAAGTTACAGGATGAACATATTTAGTATGATGCCTTGGCGTTTAATCTAAATCTCAAAATCTTGCTATCTTTAGTAATTCACTTAAATTCAACAATTTGGATAACATTTTTCATGATCCTTGCTTGCTAATCTAAATGTCATAATACTTCTTGGTTCTTTGTATCACCGACTCGGTTTTTCTAAGGTTCACGCAAAATCAACGCCATTTAGATATAATCGAAAATTTCAGCACACAATTAACATGTGTAGACATTATACTATAGATAGAAGAGTTTGATTTAGAATGCAATGGTAGCAAAGGGTACTACAATTCTTCTTGTATTTGTAACCTAAGAACCTGTTTGTGGTAGTCTTTATTTTTATATTTATTTCAGGAACCTTTTATGAACACAATTTCACAAACTGAACATCGACCTTTTGAGCTACAATCCTCTAATCAAGGAAACAATCCTTGCACTTTTTGCTGAAAAAAACATAGTATAGCAATGTTATACACTCCATAGTTCTAGATTGAATAAGAGTTCAGGAACTGCTAATAAAAACCTTATCCTACTAATGTTGGAAATGTAGATAAGAGTATTTTGATGTAAACTGTAATATCTAGCCACGGATAGATAGAGCTGTCGAAGCATTTGATTATCTCACCAAATCATTGTCATGCAGTACATGATGTTTATATAAGAGAAAAAGAATAGTGTTTTTTCCACCACATCGAAACCCCAAGTTTCATTACTTGAAAGCAACGAAATTACAGAGTTTACAGCCATTACTCCAATCACCAAGGGGTCAAGAGCAAAGCGACCAAAATAGCCAATATACGATTCAGCTTACATAGCACCAGCATTAACAAGGGCAGACAGTACAAAAGCAAAGCAGATTACAGCACTCAGGCTATTCTCAGACCCTTCGGAACCCAGCTTGAACAAAGGGCCTTTGTCCTAGACCATTGGCTGCTCCTTGCTTGCTTGCACTTGTTAATGGGAATGGAAAGCATTCGTCTTCACGATTTCTACACCTTTGCTCCACTTGTGGCATGAGGTCCTCGTTTTGGAGCCCTGCCAAATATGAGAGAAAAGAACACATCATGCATACACTCTCAGCAGGAGACATCACTCGTTTTTTTACAGCAAACAGATGCTTTCCAAAGAGACTAGCAAACCACTGCCAAAACAACCGTGTACATATGTTTTGCATGCAGTAGACCGTATTTTGTACATGCCCAAAATTGATATAAAAAAAATACCCATGCCCAAAATTGATATAAAAAATACCCATGCCCAAAATTGATAAAAAGGACTATTAGTAGCTATTTTCTGATTTCATATGAAAAACAGAGGGGAATCTGAGAGACAAAAAAAATGGAGTGGACAACTACTGCTGCCAGCTAACTTCTTACATTCAGGTCAACATGGCTGGCCGTACAGCAGTGACACTAACGGAGATGGCACAGGGAGTAAAATGGAAGGCAACATATTTGCATAGCGCATATTTTACACTAACAGAGATGACACAGGGAGTAAAATGGAAGGGAACATATTTGCATAGCGCAGCGAAGATATTATCTCTTCCACCAATTGGACTCTCAATATCTTCCAGCCCATACACAATTACAGGTGATGCAGCAAGGTCACACCTAGGTTTCTAGTATTACTACTAGTTCCAGAAATGTGGGTTTGGAGACAAGTGGACAAACCTGAAACAAATGTATGTATCATCTGAATTCCAAAATGCAAAACATTACAATTACAGGTTACTCCATCTCTAATCTCACATTGCATCAGTTGAAAGAATGAATGATGAAATAGTCATGGCTAGCTAGTTTTCTTTTGACGATCAAACAAGGCATAGTAACCTCCACATGCTCAAAATACAATGACTTGCAAAATTAACCGAAAAAGATAGCCATATGTAGCTGCTGGACAATGCATGAAAACCAATCACACAATACTAGCGCATGAAATGGATGGATTCATTGGAGGGGCTACTTACTCACTCTCCGTGAGATAGGCAACTCAGAAGATGCCGCGGCTGCGAGCAAGCTCGAGGATATCCTCATGACCGGTGGTTGGAAGAGGAGCAGTGGGGATCATAAGCACGATCCTGACGAGAGGGTCGAGTTCGGGGCTGGGGCTCGGCGTTGGCGTCGGCATCGGCATCGGAGTCCTGATCTTGGCGCCGGCACGCACCTTCCTCGTGCAGATCCTAGGCTTCCGCGGCTTCCGCTCCCGGCTACCCGAGGGAGGGGAGGAGGAGGAGGAAGCGGAAGAAGTGGACGAAGACTGGGTTTGGGTGAAGAGCATGGAGCAGATGGCGATGCCGTCCTCCCCTCCCCTGCCTGACCTCGCTGGCTTTGGCCCCTGCCTCTGCGGGTCCTGCTGGGTGAGAGGCGGCGTGCTGAACACCTCGGCCTCCTCCTCCTCTTCGCCGGCGCTACCGCCGCCGCCGAGGAATTGGGCGCGCGCGAGGATGTCCGCCTGCGAGGCCGAGAGATGGCAGCAGTCCGCCGCCTCCAACTCCTTCCCGGTTTCTAACACACTCGCACCGGCATCCGCGCCTCGAGCGGAGGCAAAGGTGGACATGCCGCCTAGGCACCAACGGAAGATAGTTGGGAGATGGGAACCCGAGGGAGAGAGAACCGCCCTCATACCATTGCCATCCATGCGCCTCCCATGTCGACCGGTGGTGGCTAGTGGTTGGATGGGAAGGACGGCTGGGCGGGGGCGTGTGGCGGTGATGGGATTGAAGAGTGAGGAGGGTCGCCGGGGCGGTGGCTGTCCGCCGGGTAATGCGGAAGGACGACGCCTCGGCGAGCGCGAAGGTGGCGAGGTGGAGGAGCGGCGGCGGGCCGAAATTTACTGGGCTGGGCTTCTCGTTCTGTCAGATTTTGGTGAGACCCGGGCCTGGAGGAGAGAACAGAAAGATTCCTGCATTTGCCCCTCAGAAAAAGTTCCTGCATTTGCTACCAAGCAAAATTCTAAATGATAGTTTCAAAAAAAAAAAAAAAAAAAAAAAACTAAATGATACTTATGAGTCACAGACGGTGTTACCTAGATATATAAACTTTCAAGCTGATAACCACAGGTCCTAAACTGGACCAGCAGTGTCATCTCGGTCCCTAGAAAAGTGCATAGATTGAGATGACACCGCTAACCAAGTTTAGGCACAGGCACCACTCAGGCACTCACCAGGCATGGACGTCGCACTAACTAGTTAGAAATGGTCAGCGACGTGCATTCTCTTCCATCGTAACACGACCAGTTTCCATCGTTCTGCGATAAGGTAAGCATCCAGTTTTTATTGCTATCTTTGGGGAGCACCGAAGCAGAGACGTCCATTACAAGTTCCAAAGTTATTATCATTGCTATATTTCTATGCAGATAGATTTTGGAGAGTACAGGGGAAAAAACCCAGCATGTTGAACTGTACAAATATGTCCAGAGTGATGTGGTATTTTGCTAAGTTTTTAAAGAGGGGGTGACATAGCGAAAGCTTTTGACTAAAACTCTCGCCTTTCAGATTATTTGCCAATATAAAGCTCTGAACTGTTTTAGTCCGTGCTATGAAATTGTCAAAGTCAAGTTTTATTGGCTTATATAAGTTATAAGCTCTTGAAACTTTGACTACATATAAATATTTTGCTGTTGTGACGTATGGGTATGGCAAATGCTAAATGCAAGGGCTTTCCTATGTAGTACTAGTATTGTTTTCTTGAATACAATAGTATTGTTTTTTAAAAAAACTTTAGGTCGGTCTCATTGAAGTTTTAGGAATGTTTCATGCATATTAAATGTAGCGTCACATCAGCAAAAAAACTTTACTTGTTGCATTAAACGCCAAGGAGAGAGAAGGAAAAAAAAGTTTCACTATGGTGAAACCTTTGGGCACAATTTCACATGCGTTAAAACGCGGTGAAATCCCCATTGAGACAGAAAATATCGTTTCACCATGCGCAAGCAAAGGAAACCGCAATGAGAAAGAGTTTGTAGGACCTGTGAGCCTATGAAACCGTGTATTGAAACCGCGCATTGAGAGAGACACCTATTTCATACTAAAGTTTTACATTTTTGGAAACCGGGAGGTGAAACGCCTATTGAGACCGGGTCATGTTGGTTCGCTTATTAGTTGAGTCTGCCTCTCAGATCCGGGAGGCGAGGCTCACATGAGAGCAAAGCCGAGTGCATACAACCTGTCGTGTTTGGTTGCCCGCACATGTTTAGCTTGGCTAAGACGAGATGATGTTTGGTTGCCCTATCATGAAGACATGTTGCATGAAATAAAAATATTATAATCTTATGATTAGAAATTTTAGTTTGTGCAAATACACTCTTAATGTTCTTATTTTTGATAATTATGCCTTAAAACATATTAATATCACTTAACATTCACTAATTATAGATTAATACCATCATTAGCGGACTAAAGCGCTACACCGAGCGAGCCAGGCCAAAAAAAACGGTCGAATATGGCGTTTTTCTAAGGGAATCTTGCACGGGAATCTTAGCCGAGCATAGCCAAGTAAGTCCAGGCAACCAATCAGAGCTAGGCTGCATCCCGACTGGCCATATACAGGCAACCAAACGGCAAACGCCCCCATAACAATTCTGAGGAGGAAAATGGAGCGCACCCAGGAGCTTTTTCCGGTGAATCCACGTGTGGATTTTGCTGTGGTTGGGTTGCCACGGGCTGCACGGCCACGGAAAAGGCGGTTCCACGCCGTTGGGTCGGTAACCGTCCGGAGAAGGAGGCACCAACCAACCAACCATCGCACAATAACCGAACACATTGGCTCGGCCGGAGCCAAAAGAATTGCCAGCCATCTTGCGTCTTGAAACAAGCTGCTTGGTGTGGTTACTGGTTGGCGCACCGCGCATGGTCGCAGTCTCGCAATGGTGAAGCAACCCCTAGAATGGGTTCCTGTGACCACTGACCGCTAGTTGAGATCCTTATACTATGTGTGTTATTAAAAGGAAGGAGTACTTGGGTAACTGGGTTTTGAGTTGAAGCAGGCTAAGCACTGCTACTTTTTTTTTCATTTTATTAGTTTGTTTTAGGCGATTTCATTTTATTAGTTGAGTACTCCACTCGATTTGCATGACTGAAGTTGTTGGTACACACCTGGTCCGGCCGGTCGTTATCGGTCGGGCCGGTCGTTATCTTCAGGCGTCAGCATAGCCTTGGCTGAGGCAAATGGACAGCCACCAGCGCCGGCCGCCCGGGCCGTCTCTTCACTCTTGTGCAGTAGCAGGCCAGCAGGCCAAGCGTCGTCGTTCCGAAAGGCTCGAATGCGTGTCCAGCATACATCCAGGTGTGCGTGTTCTCACGGTGCAACACATGGTGACGTGACACTGACAGCAGGGGGGCCGGTAACAAGGAAACGAAATCTAGTTAGCCCGTGGCTGGGCGCCCAAACGTGGACTTGGAAAAAGAAAAACCACCGAGCAGTTGCCAGTTGCCCACCCCCTCCACCACGTCCAGACTCTCGGGGAAAACGGAGCGTCGCCTCCATCCATAACTCCATGCGGTTATTAACAAGAAGGGAAACAAAACGCCGAGAGGCTCCCTTCCCCTCCCCTCCAGAACCACGTCACTCCGCCGATCGCCTCCTTCTTCTCGGGCCTCTTTGCTCGGCCATCGTCGTCGTCTTCGGCTTTGGGGAGTCCTGCTCTTGTCCCTTTTAGCTGCCGTCTCTTCGTCAAAAGGCCGCGCTTCCTTTGGAAGTTTCCATTTTGACCACTTCCTCAAGCAATTTACACGTCCGTCCGTCTGTCCTTGTTCAGATAAGGTTTTCCACCATTCTTTCGTTTGTTTGGGGGTCCTCGGCTCATCGATCGGCCCTCTCGCTCTCTTCTTCCAACTCCAAGACTGCCGCCTCTCGTGTTGTCCTGGCCAGCTGCTGAACCCTGGTGCGGTGGCGATCATCCTCCACTTGCTTCAATAAGCTTGTAAGCTCTCTCTCTCTCTCTCTCGATTTGTTTCGTGCCTGCTATTTGGGATATTATGCTACTCAATTTTAATCTTTGTGCTAAAACATGCGATTTCTGCCTCTTCATATACTCACCAGTTTTAGTGCTAAGATAATAACGATTCGATTTCACACGCAACATCTGTTCATCCCCAAAAAAAAAAAAAGAGAACTGAAACGGTAAAAGAAACAGCAAGAGAAACAAGGGACAGCTACATGGTGTCTGTTGGATTCTTAATCAGAAACCAGAAATATATACCAAAATCACTTCCCAGCGTTTGTTTAACTGTATATTTCCTGTATTTCGCCGCATCAGTCAAGTAGTAATGGCTAATTCGGCCAGTGCATTTTCGAGAAATCTCTTTCGTCAGTTTCATACTTGAACTCCAATGGAAACGCGCTCATTTTGTGAGACATATACATAACCGTCTTGTTTTTGCAATCGGCAGCAGGGAACAGAGCCAAGGAGCAAATTTTTCAACCGCACCACGCAGCCAGCCACTCGATCCGTCCTCGTCTCGTCTCGGCAAGAAAGACTGATCGGTGATCGCCGGTCGGGATGGAACAGCTCCGGCAGCTCGGCGAGGCGGTGGGCGGCATCAACGCGCTCATGGCGTTCGAGCCCGACCTCCGCATCAACCCGCGCCAGTGCCGTCTGCTGGCCGACGCGTGTGGGCACGCGCTCGCCGCCGTTACGGGGAGGTGCGCGCGCACCTCCGCTTCGAGGAGCGCGGTGGCGCCAAGTGGCGCGCCGTGGAGCCCGCGCTCCGCGAGCTCCACCGCGCGTTCCGTGACGCCGAGGGCTACGTCCGCTACTGCCTGGACCCGCGCGGCGTGGGCGGATGGTGGGCGCGCGCCGCGGCGGCGGCGCACGGCACCGAGTGCGTGGAGCAGTACCTGCACGGCATCCTCTGGTGCGTCGCTGTCGCGGTCGAGGCCGTCGAGGCCGCCGCAGAGATGGCTGGTGACGACGCCGACGAGGTCGCGAGGAGGCGGGTTGTGCTCGCCAACAAGTACGACGGCAGGTGCATGCTTGAGCCCAGGATGTTCCAGAACGCCTACAGCAAGCTGTACCTGGTGTCCCAGGAGCTCATCGCGCGGATGGACACGGCGGGGAAGGAGGACAGGTGGCTGCTGTCGCAGCTGCTCGACGAGATGAAGTCGCCGGCGGCGCCGAAGCCGCTGACGAAGAGCGAGCGCCGGCTCGCTGATGTCCTGTCCGCGCCGCGGGGGACAGCTGCACCCGGCGTCGGTCCTGCTCAACGGTGACTACAGCGTGCGGAGGCGCCTCGGCGGCAACCTCAAGGAGGCGCATTGGATGGGGAGAGCTTCGCCGTGAAGCATTTCATCGGGGACGCCGATGCCGAGGTCTCCATGCTCTCGTCGGTGGCGCACCCGAACGTGGCGTACGCCGCCTACTGCTTCCACGACGAGGACAGGAAGGAGTACTTCGTGGTCATGGACCAGCTCATGGCCAAGGACCTCGGCAGCTACGTCAAGGAGATGAGCTCGCCACGCCGGCGAATCCCGTTCCCCTCGTCGTTGCCGTTGACATCATGCTGCAGATCGCGCGCGGGATGGAGTACCTGCACGCCAACAAGATCTATCACGGCGAGCTCAACCCGTCCAACGTGCTCGTCAAGCCGCGGCAGCCCGATGGGTACGTGCACGTCAAGGTCGCCGGGTTTGAGCGGCCGGCGGGCACCGTCACAAACGGCGCAAAGGCGTCTGCCAATGGCAATGGCAACGCAGCCGGTGGCGGCGGCGGCGACGACACCTGCATCTGGTACGCGCCGGAGGTTCTCGAGCGTCAGGAGAGCCGCGACAGGCACACCGAGAAGGCGGACGTGTACAGCTTCGCGATGATCTGCTTCGAGCTGCTGACGGGCAAGGTCCCGTTCGAGGACAACCACCTGCAGGGCGACAAGACGAGCAAGAACATCCGCGCCGGCGAGCGGCCGCTGTTCCCGTTCCAGGCGCCCAAGTACCTGGTCGCCCTGACCAAGCGGTGCTGGCACGCCGACCCGGCGCAACGCCCGGCGTTCGCCTCCGTCTGCCGCGTGCTCCGGTACGTGAAGCGGTTCCTGGTCATGAACCCGGAGCAGCAGCAGGGCCAGCAGGCGGACGCGCCGCCGGCCGCGCCGACCGCCGACTACCTCGACATCGAGGCGCAGCTGCTGAAGCGGATCCCGGCGTGGCAGCAGCGGGGCCAGGGCGCGCCCCGCGCGTGGCGGACGTGCCGTTCCAGATGTTCGCGTACAGGGCCGTCGAGAGGGAGAAGACCGCCGCCGGCGCGCATGCCAGCCGGGACAGGGCCGCTGATTCCGGCAGCGAGGAGAACTCGCTGTGCAGCGACGAGAACGGCGTCGGGGTGACCACACCGGACGACGACGCGTCCACCGTGTCTGGCGGCACCGTGAGGTCGCGCCCGGACAGCAGCGAGGGCAAGAAGACTCCTCCGGTCAGGAAGGCGCCGCCCAGACAAGCAGGTGCGTTGCATTCTGTCGCCACATTTTCTTGAAGAAAACTCGATCGTGTCCAGCTCTCAACGAGGTGCCTTGAATTCTCTGCAGGGTCCCAGCAGAAGGTGAAGTCGGCGAGCGCGGTGAAGCCTCCGCCGGTGACAAGGAAAAAACGGTGGGCGTGAAGCCGGAGCTTCCGGCGCGGCGGCCGACGTCCGGGCACGGCTCGGACTAAAGGCAGCTGCGCTTGTAGCTGTGTGGACTGCTGGAAACCGCCGCCAGGAGGCTGTCACATGTTTGCGTGAGCGTGGAAATTGGAATGGTGTGCGTTCCAGTAGGTCGCTTTTTGTGAACAAGGTTTTTGCATTGGTTGCTTTGTTCCATAGGTTCTTGGTTAGTCTTCGGTCTTGCATTTGCATAGATCATCCGCCTGCAAGTTTGATTGTGGCATCTGGATTGTTCTGCCACTTTTATAACTTTCCCTCTCCCAGTGTCCCGTGAGAGACATTTTAGGCCTTGGCATGGTGGATTCGCTACCTATCATCCGGTTGATTTGCATCTAGTTTTTATTCACATTTTGGACCATGTCCAGAAGTCCACGCTGGCAAGGTGCCATTGTATACGCAACAAAGGAACAGTGAGCCACATGGGCTGACACGACCCATCAAGCCTACTCCAGCCCAACTACACCAGTATTCAGCCTTGTAATTCTCTTGCGACGGTCTGACGACGATGCTCTGTTAGGCTGTAGCGTTCTACTGAACAGGTTCAGCAATCCTGGGTTCCAGAAACTGAGCATCATCGAACACCAAACTGATCCTGCTTGTCAAACCATGGGCTGAAACCATATTTTTTGAGGGAACATGAAGGGGTGCCCCCACTGTGCTTTTATTGAAAATAAGAAACAAAGAAAATATGTGAAATTGTACAGAGGCTTCTAGCCATTGGGTGAACAACGGAGCTATACTGTCTTTTGCTCCAAGAATAACTTGAGCAAACTATGGTCTTGTAGTGAATAATCGAGGGCTGAACTTGTCTGATAGTAGCATCATTTCTAACAGACCAAATAGCCCAGCACATAGTTACAATAATTTCCATGAAAAAAAGAAGCTGCAACTGATTTTTGAAGGACACCGAAGGTTCCAAGGGGATCTATTGGTTGAAACCATATGAAGTCCATTTCCCAACATCGGTTTCAACACTGACAGCACTATAGGGCCCTATCCCAAACTGGCAATGTGACAGCACTATAGGAGCAACACAAGACTACAATAGCAGGTGACGCAGCATACCAACTTAGTTAGCTAGCTAAATTATCATCAGTGCCTAGAATACCATCTAACCTCTACCAAACATAAAACATGAACTATATATCTCCATCCTTTCCACCAAACAAAGAGATGAGATCGCCCATTCTGGAAATTGAGAACGGCACATCCTATCCTACCTTATCTCCAAACCAAATACAGCTAGTGCAACTCGTCACAGATTCACAATCACGGCATCACTAATATCTACGACAAGAACAGCTATTCATGTGCCTGCGAGACCACACAGCAAAGGACAGACACTTCGTCATATAGAAGGAAAGAAAAAAGAAAACAAAGAACAGAGGATGACGTTGATGATCTTCTTGGATCTTGTTCTTACACGATGATAGGTGACCAATGATAATAACATACATAGTACATAGACAAGCCGAGCGTGTTATGCATGTGTGTGACGAACAAACGATACAAAGCCAGTGGAGAATATGTACAAAACCTGGCCAAACTTGCAACAGCCCCATATTTGAGCTGTTTTAGCACCAATAACACGTGGGGAAAGCGAAGGCACCAGCGCGGTGCAGCTGTGTGCGGTACAGTGGAGCTAGCTGCTAATGGAAGTAGATATCAGACAAGCTAGGATCTACAATAAAAGGCATGTTAAGATGGATCTACAGTAAAAAGCTAGGATCTACAATAAAAGAATCTTAGTTCCATCTAAATTCTAAACAGGTGAGATAATAGATATAGATAAAATCTAGCACTTAGATTTTAAAAATCTCAATATCTACATCCATCATGATATCTATATCTATGTGTACAATAATAAAGAGGCAAAATCTTCACGGTCCATCCATTTTTGTGGTCTGTCGACTATTTGACTACTTCTAATTAAGTGCCGAACAATGGAGATTTTCTTATGTCTTGAGATGTATATATAATCCATGCTCGTACGAATTAGAATAGCTCTTGTTTAGCGTGATACAAAGTCTGGTTTCAAAATGTATTGTCTTTTTTTTTTTTTTTTTTCTGGACAAAAAAATGTATTGGGTCATGTATGTGATCGAGACTGATAAGCCAAGCTAATAACATGTGTTCGAACAACTTGCATCTAGCGATGCGTCTCATTCTAATATATATTCTCGGTTCCATTAAAAGGTAAGTCATGTTTTTCATATAATAGAAAAAGAATATATCAAACAAAGGAATAGTTATGGAATCCATCATAAACTCCCTCCGTTTTACTCAGATGTGCAGGAAAAAAAGAAAAAAAAACAATGGTGTATATAGGGGAAAAAAAGAATATGGATAAAAAGGAATAGAAATGGACTCTGTCACGGTCTCCTCTGATTTGTAGAAAAAAAAGTAATGACGCATATTGTAACACCCCAGTGTAAAAGTGTCGCCGGAGGTTGCTCGGCGGCGAGGAGCGATGCAGCTGCTAGGGCAACCGTGCGACGGCGTGGGGAGCCGACAACGTGAGGCGGGGAGAGGCGCAGGGTGGCGGCTACAGTTAGGAGAGGGAGGGGAGGAGGCTTGAGAGCTAGGGTTTAAAGTCTTTCACTATTCCCCGAAGTTGCCCTATATGTGTTGTTATTTTTCATATTTATTTTAAAAAATGATTATATATAAATTGAGTTATACTCCTTGCTCACAAGATTGAAGGCATTAAAACAATAGACCCTTTCAATCAACAAACTATATAATCTCTGATTTCGAATCAACAATTCCAAACATGACAGCTCTAATTGATTTAAGAATCTAGATTAGTCTCTATCTAGAATTATGATTCCCATAACCCCTGGTCCATCAAAACATATACCAAAACTAAAGTGAAACTACAAACTAATCCTCCGATTACAAATTATTACGCATGGCTAGTAATTGATTAAAAGAAACATGCTTAAACGTAAAGATAAAATTTTTGTAGACACATTCTCGTTTCGGGAGACATCTCGTAAAAAAACTCGTTTTGTGTACGATTTTTTGCGTAAAGTTCAGTCCCTAGGCATTTGGAGGGTGCCACTTTCGGACCCCGTTTTGTGTGCTCTGAGTCGCGGGCCCGTCCACTAGCTACAGCCCGAGAAAAGACAAGTGATTCGGATGTGCACCGGGAGCGACCGATGATTCCCTGTGTTTCAAACTTGCCATTTCCATGCCAAGGCATGCATGTTTTCCCTAACACTAAAGGCGACACCCGGGTTGCCCTTTCGAGAAAAAAGGAAAACGTTGGGTGATTCTGAACCACGACCATGTTCCAAAACCTTAGTGGTGGCCTTATTAATTATATGTGACGTTCTCCTACATTTCACATGAAAAGCCTTTGAACGGCGCATAAAAAAAGGGCTTTCTAAGTAAGAAGGTATAGATCGGTATCATTGAACCCAAAAAAAGGTGACACCGTGTTGGTTATCTCTATGAAATACTTTTAATTAGTTTGTTTAAAGTTGTTGTGTGTCTTACACGGCATGGACCCCTCAGTCCGATTTCCACCGAATAGCCCAATATTTCTTTGTAGAAGAAAAGATTGTTTTAACAAAACATCATGACAAAGGCCATGTTTAGTTCCTACCCAAAAATTTTACACCCTGACCCATCGATTATTTGGATACATGCATGCATCATTAAATGTAGATAAAAAAAAATTGCACAGTTTGTATATTTTGAGAGATGGATCCATCTTTTTTGCCTAATTAGTCTATGATTAGATACAAATTACACAGTACATCCAAAACTTTACACCCACCTAACTAAGCATAGCCATAATGCACAATTTTAATAAACTTCGGCTTAAAACAAGGGAACAATTTGAGGAAAAGAAGTTGCATAGAGAATTGTTAGAAAGGCGTGAAACTCCTCTTAAGCTTCATCATGCATGGGATGTCTTCTTCTCTAGCAACTAGCAAACCCATTATTCTTTTTTTAGCTTCTCTCTACCTAACAAAACTTGCCGAACGATGCATCAAGTCGCGTGCAGTGCTGATTGTCCAAATCCAATCCATTGTGAATTGTCCACTTCATTCATGTTATAGTCTCTCATGTTCCTTCGCCGGTGACTTCTTCAACTTTATTAGCGAGGTCTTCTTTGCCATATCACCTTGCCTCAACATCATATTCACCACCAATGCTTTGCGGCCTAGAGGAGCTCTGCGGTTGCGGTGCCCTATTGCTTGGTACATTCATATATATCCACTCCCCCGAGATTCTTGGCGCAAGACTTTCTACCTACCTATGTATACACAGTTTCAAAATGAATGATGATCTTGAGTCCATATCAACACAAACGGCCTGTTTTTCGTTTTAAAAAAATGTCTATTTCAACAAACGGTCACAATATATGTGACTATATGAGATGACCTATTTTATTTCCTTGGAAGGGTCTATCTCGACATAATTTAGGTTTTCCGCGTCACATCACACTAAATGGTCTCGTGGCTTTGTGTCACCGATGATACAATTACATGCAAACACACACCCCTCCACTACGGGCCTTCTCGGCTCTTCCACCGTCAACACTTCTCCGGCCTATCCTCATCCATCGTCATCCCGCCTCCTACCTCCATCGCTTCTACTTGCCTTCCTCCTCCCGACGCCAATGCTAGTTAGCCTCTACGCCACATGGAACATCACTTCCTCCCTTTGTGGAATCGTCTCTTCCGATGTTCCGCAATCCCAAGGCCAAGATCATCACTATGAGCTCAATGCATCACAAATGGATCTTGGTGGCCCGGTTGGGCCTATTTCAAAAGCGTGACAATGCTCGAGGAAGTGGTGACATCCAACTATGGTGAATTGTTGGCGCCGCGTGGCATGCCCATGTTATGTGAGAAGCGGATGAGATTGGTGCGTAGTATTGGGAAAGTCCATCTTCCTCTCTATTTGGGGTTGTTATTGTGGCCATCATACAAAGGAAATGAGAAAGGGGGTCTATTGGAGCAAGAAATTAGGCTCAACTCTTCCGTTAGCGGTTATATTGACGATTGGGACATTGAGAAGATGTTGTAAGGGACCAAACTTTCGCAACAACATGCCTTATGAAGATAAATCAAAACCACAATTATGGATGTTGCAATGACATTTTATCTTTTTTTCTCTCTAGAGTAAAGTCCAATTTACCCTTAGAACTATTTGTTGAAATTTGAAAGACCCTTCAATCTAGTACAAGACAATATCTATATGAATACAAATTTTATATCAAATTTATAGAGTTTGACATGTACCACTTTATAGTCAATATTTTTTTTTGATATATTTTAGAGGTTCAAATATTTGCTTTAAGTTGCCAAATTCTAGATTTCATTTTTTTTAAATGATCTTGGATGTTGATATCGTCTACATCTAAGTTGTAGTTTCGAGTAAGATCTACAATTTTATGTATGACAACATTTTTCTCAAAGATTGTTTAAAGGATAAAATATTTATAATAAGTTCAATAGTTTGTTTTAAAAAAGAAATCAAACTTTTGATATGGTCTACACCAAAGTTATAGATATTAATAAGTTCTACAACTTTATATTTGATAATATTTTATATGGGTCAACTTTAGAAGTGTTATGGCAATCTCTGATGTTATTTTTTTTTTATATCTAGTAAATTCAAATGAATATTTGAGCCTCAAATATATTAAATAGTGAATTTATCAACTACATCAAGCTCTATAAATTTGATATAAAGTTTATATACATATAATTTCACATGAAAAACAATGCTTTATATATATAAAAAAAAAAGATACCGAGTGAAAGGTGGGTCCCAATTAGCAAAAATATGCGCTAGACACGTTTGAAATGGCCAAGGAGCTATTTAATCTGATTTCGAAAGTTAATAAGTATGCATGTTCAGCAACTAGTTCAATAGAGTGAATTGGGCTTTGTTTTTTTTTCATCATGATTAAAAATTTGAAAAATTGTTTTACGATCGAGTTGGTTCAAGTCCGTCCGTGTTGAGCAGCTGCCGCCGCCGGGCAGCTATAAAAGCAGCGGCAAGCTCCTCGATGCCTCCTCGTCCCCAGTCCCCACGCACGCAGCAAGCATCCCCGGTTAGCGTCAACTAATCCGCGACAGCTTGACTGCTCTCCGGCCACCTCCAGACATCCGGCTTCCTCCCCATCACGCAAGCCGCCTCTTTAGCTCCTCTGCTACTCGGTGAGTGCATGCCTGCCGGTCCTCTTGGAGATAGGGTTGGAATTTGCTGGTTCAGGCCCTTCAGGGTGAACTTTAAATGATTTATTACCGATCATACTTTTCTTAGAGAGGAATCTGAAAAGTTCGATTCTTACACTTGGGATTCTCAACTTTCTTAACGGTAGTCAGAGGGAGGCGATATGCCGATATCTGTTCGATGCATGAATATTCAGATTTTGCGCTGTTGATTAGCTCTTGCCCAACCGTTTTTTGGGCGCAACAGTTCCGAACACTGCCGATACCAGGGAAAAACACTTGGGGACGGCCCTGCTTTGGATCTGAGCATGCTTTTTTCTAACTCTTGTTGCAGTAAACGCCCCTCTAGTCGAGGAATCCCATCGCCCAGGGTTGCCGGAAATCAATCTCCTTGATTTGGGTTGGGATTCAGGGTTGTCTATCTGTCTCTCTTCTTGTAGTGGCGTCGCAGTTCTATGGCCTCCTATTGTGGGTCAAAGCAACGACCCATGTTTCTGTCGAGTTTTTGACGGCGGTTCATACTAGGCCTACATGTTTCCTCCACTCGGAATGAATAAGGCTTCAATCGTCTGTACCTGTGTACCTCCCTTGCCATTTGGGTTGCATCATTGCTTTGAATGGGGAAGCAATCTTTGTACTTAAGTCATTTCTTTGACTGCAATTTTCTCAGCAATCCATTAAATGTGTGTGACTGCGGTCCGTGACAATCTGCTTCACCAGAAGCAACTACAATCTGCTTCATGATTGTGTTTGCTCATCCAGAAATGCAGAAATAGTTCACAAATTTCACGCTTAGGTGGGTTATACTGGGATGATGTGTATCATGGTCGATTCAGTTAATTTGCCTCTGACATAAGTAGGCCCATTATTACTCTTGAGCAGTAACTCATAGATAGTTTTCAAAAGAATTTGTCAGTACTTTTGCTGTTTGTCTTGTAAAAATGGTGGCCGAAGTAGACTTTATGGTTGCTCACCATGAAAAGGGTTGACTCGGTGTTAAGGTAGTTAACATATAACCACTGAGACATACCTAACATAAGCACTCTTGTAATCATCAATATTGCTGGTCAAAAGTTTGGGATTATCTATTCTTGGATAGGAGGACAGCGTGAGATCAAGAATCACCCTTCATTATAAGTGGGCGTCCATTTCTCCCTTTATTTTTGTATATGTCAAGAAGACTCTACTTTTCTGTCGTCCACTGACATGTATTCATAAAGATTGCCCTTTTTGGTCGTTGCCTTGTTGGCTTTGTTAGGTATCCACATGTTTGTTTCCTCCACCCATTTCATGGCAAAGTTCATGATATCTAGCCTAATTTGTCGGTTATGAAGTTGCTTGTACTCCCTAAGTATACTGCTGGATACAGCTCAGTCTCAGATATGTGGAATGATGCACATGAATAACATAACAAATAAGTCTAGATGTCCCGCATCGGTAGTCTTTCCCTTAATAACTTTCAGGCATTCGATTTAAATTTTCTTCGCGGCGATGCTTCAAGTGTTAGTGGTTGTTTATTCCGATGTGGATATTTGCAGAGCTTCCTCTTCAGCACGAGCAGGTGATAAGGTTCTGACCTACAAGTTCCAATGACAATATGCAGCAGTGAAGAAACCATTGATGAGTTTGAGTTGCTAACGCGTGATGCTAGACGCGTGCAACAGGATACACTGAGAAAGATTCTTGAACTGAATTGTGATGCTGAGTATCTGAATCGCTTCAACCTTGGAAGGAGAACAGATTCCATGAGCTTTAAATCCTGCATTCCTCTATGTGTGCATAGTGACATAGAGTCCTACATTCAAAGGATTGCCGATGGAGATGACTCACTGGTGCTAACTGGGAAGCCCATCAGTTCCCTCTCCGTGAGGTACTGGTTGGACTTTTTTTTCTCTCTTGTTGCATCAACTGGTATCTGAATTAGGCGAACTCTAAATTTCATTGCTTCTGAATTATTGTTTCAGTTCTGGTACGACGCAGGAAAACCCAAGTTTTTGCCATTCAATGATGAATTGCTTGAGAGTACAATTCAAATATTCCGAACCTCGTACGCTTTTAGAAATCGGTAAGAACTTTTGCTTATATTTGTGACATTCTGCTTCTTATATAAGTTATATTATATCCTCAACAGTCATACTACTATATGATAATTTTGAGTCTGCAAAATGTTCCTTTGGTGTTATGATCCAGAGTTCCAAAATAATGTTTGGGCCTATTTGCAGTGAATATCCTATTGGGAACGGAAAAGCCTTGCAGTTTGTTTATGGCAGCAAGCAAGTCTTTACCCAAGGGGCATTCTTGCTACAACAGCGACAACAAATTTGTACAGGAGTCAGCGTTTCAAGGAAGCAATGAAGGATATCATGTCTCAGTGCTGCAGTCCTGATGAAGTCATCTTTGGTCCTGACTTCCATGAGTCTTTGTACTGCCATCTATTATGTGGGTTAATCAACTCAGATGAAGTTCAGTTTGTTTTCTCACCATTTGCACACAGCCTCGTCCATGCATTTCACACTCTCGAGGAGGTATGGGAAGATCTATGTGCTGATATAAGAGATGGCGTTCTCTCAAAGAGAGTCACCACACCATCTATCCGCCAAGCTGTTTCAAAAAATCTTGAGGCCGAATCCTGAGCTTGCTAGCTCGATTTTGATTAAGTGCCAGAATCTGAGTAATTGGTATGGGGTAATCCCAACGCTGTGGCCAAATGCGAAGTACATCTATGGGATTATGACAGGGTCCATGGAACCATACCTGAAGAAACTGAGACACTATGCTGGTCACTTACCACTGATGAGTGCTGACTATGGTGCATCTGAAGGATGGGTTGGTTCTAATGTAAACCCAACCCTGCCACCTGAGGAGGTGACATACGCCGTTCTTCCTAATATCGCTTATTTCGAGTTCATTCCTCTGGAAAAACCGAAAGGGGGAGGAAATGGAGAAGAACAGTTCCTCTATTCACTACATAGAGTCAGAGCCTGTTGACCTAACTGAAGTTGAGGTTGGCAAAATCTACGAAGTTGTAATAACAAATTTTGCAGGTACATACATCTGTTTCTCAAGTAGCATTCAATCACTGCAGTTCCAATTCATGATTTTGCATTGGAAATTTGTATGTTTCCATCTTCAGTACTCTAGTGTTTTGTGTTCAGAAGGATATCTCGGTTAAGGTTTGAGCATATTGCTTAGTAGTATTAGTGATCAGAGCTCTAATTTCCATTCCATCGAAAATTCGAAATGGCACATGTTTGATGTTCTTGCTTTTCCCATGGGCCATTGGGCCGTAGGTCTATACCGATACAGACTGGGAGACATTGTGAAGATAGCGGGCTTCCACAACTCGACGCCCGAGCTCCAGTTCATCTGCCGCAGAAGTCTAGTCCTCAGCCTCAACATCGACAAGAACACAGAGAAAGACCTGCAGCTGGCCGTCGGAGCGGCGGAGAAGCTCTTGGCCGCGGAGAAGGTGGAGGTGGTGGACTTCACGAGCCTCGTGGACAGATCCAGCGACCCAGGGCACTACGTCATCTTCTGGGAGCTGAGCTCCGACGACAGCGCCAGCGAGGATGTCCTGAGCGGCTGCGCCAACACCATGGACCTGGCCTTCGTGGACGCCGGCTACGTCGGGTCGAGGAAGATCAAGACCATCGGCGCCCTCGAGCTCCGGGTGCTCCGGAAGGGAACCTTCGGGGAGGTCATGGACCACTACCTGAGCCTCGGTGGCGCCGTGAGCCAGTTCAAGACGCCGCGGTTCGTGAGCCAGTCCAACAGCAAGGTGCTGCAGATACTGAGCAGGAACGTCACCCAGAGCTACTTCAGCACTGCATATGGACTTTGATCGAGATGCTGCACACCAAGTTCTATACTGGTAGTGGTAGCTCAAAGTGTTCCGTTTTGCTTCTAATATTGAGAAAGTGTAAACTGATAGATTATCATATATATTGTCAGTAGCTCTTAATTATGTAAATGTATCAATGTATGTAGACGTGATGCAAGGCTGCTGAATTCGTAGCATTGCATTTAGCAGCCGTGTCTGTCATTGCTGAAGAAATTCAGAAAGGTCACATGTGTTGTGATTTCTGAATCAAAAGGTTGTGTACAAGAAGCAACTCTCAGTCAATCGTATTCCCGCCACAGCCTTTGCATGATACAAACAAAACGCCAAAAAAAAAACTTCATGTACTTTATTACATACAAAAAAACCTTTGCTTCAGAACATGCATGCTGCCCCAATGCTAGAACAGATGCAAGAACAGATGAGCTGAAACAGGGACGATCAAAGTTGACCACGGGACGGGAGATCCGGCTCGACCTCGGCACCACCACCACCACCACTCCGGTCATGGACCATGCCACCAGAGCAAGCACAGGCGAGCGGCGGCGCTCGGGCGGCCGGGCCGCCCAGGTAGCCACCGCCCTGAAGAGCGCCCTCAGCGTGACCTTCCTGTGACGATGGACCCTGCTGACCGGCACTACCTCCGTCGTGCTCTTGCCCCTCGTCGTCTCTCCAGCGGTGGCCGTGACGAGGCGCTTGTCGAGGAGCCGGCGCACGGCGGCCAGCTCGTACGAGTCGTACAACGAGCTCCCGGTGTCCCACACCGCCTTGCCGCTGACTACGCCGTTGCCTGCTGATCCCTCCGGCTCGTGGCCATTCCGAGACATGGAGGTGCTATCTATGGTCGGTCGTCTGCTGGCAGGCCGGACTGCAGGCCGGAGGTTGAAGATGCAAATGTGCAGCACGATGGAGGAGAAAGAAATGGCCGTGCGCTGAAGTTTTCTGTCTGGCTTTTTGTGTTTTATTTTTTTTTTTATGATTGATGAGTTCTTCTCGGCAACCAAAAATCAAACACATGCTAGCTGTGTGTTTGGACTTTTGGTAAGGCTAGGCAGGAAACAAATGCGATGTGCGAGCTTGTCCAAACATTACTCCAGCGAACACGACACGACGACGTACGCACCAGTTGGGCATAGTAGGTCAAATGGAAAGGCGCAGCAGAACCAGCTAGCTGTTCACCAACCTCAAAGGACGTTTGGACATCTCCAATCCACTGGCCAAATGTCCCCCTTTTGTTGGAAACGATCGAAGCCTTCAAACAGGGACAAGCAGATGTACGGCATCTGCCCTGCCGTGGTGGTGGGGGTTTATTTTCGCGTCGCGCAATGAGACGAGACGGACGGACGGCGGTCGACGGAGAGGTCAGAGGATGTAGTAGCGGAACAGAGGAGATAGTGGCGGATCAGACAGATCTGTCAACGAGTATTGTTTCGGGGCTGGGCGGCTGGCCGGCAACGGCAGCGGCAGGGCACGACGCGGCAGCGGCCACCAGCCGGGACGCCACCACCAAAGGCAACCATGGCGCGCACGCACGCACGCCGACGCGCACCGAGGTCAGGTAGATAGCGGCGGCGTGGCGGAGAAAGCGTGCACGCGCACGCGCACAGGCGATCTTCAGAGGCACGGACACGGCACATGCGCTCGCTTGGCTTGCTTGGTTTCGTTTCAGTGGAGGAGCAGAGGACGACGGACGATTCGTGGTCCAGCTCCAAGCCTCAACAAGTGGTGCGGTGAACAGGGCCGCCGGCCGGCCTCTCCTCCACGGAACTGCTTCGCTGGGCCCGTTGGCCACCGCGGCCTTCTCGATCTTGGGACGCCACCGGCCCACGATGCGTCTGTCTGTCGGCACCGCGGCACGCCAAAAAGTCTGTGTTCAGCCCATGGCGCGACCAGCAAGGGCGCTGCAGCGTGGGAGCGCAGGCCAACTCACCGGAGCGACGCTGTGGGTCCTCGGGGACCGCCTGGAATCAGGGGTTCCTAAAATGTGCACAATCACACAATCCATTTTTTTTTAAAAAATAGAAAAATGGAGAGAAAAAGAAAAAATGACCTGCCTCCATCGCCACTCACACACTCTATTTTTTTTTTATTTAGGTTTAGCGTTAGTGCTGTTCAATGACAGTCACATAGGTTTTGTTGAGTCATGTGTAATTTAGTGTGTAATTTAGTGCAACGTTTTTGAGGAAAAGATGCAGACTAATAAATAACTATGCAACATCGAGGAAGGTGGTGGAGGACGAAAAAATTTAAGGTATGGCTAAGTCGATAACATAGCTAAGCTAATAAAAGTGCAGCATGTACGAACACGAACAACGAAAGTTCAAACATCACAAGGAGTTAGCTAAATTTTTATTTGTGAAACACAAAGAGTTAGACAACTAATGGTTCCTGTCTCATATACTTCTGACATGGTCATGTTGGTGGTAAGCCAAAAGGGCCTGAATCCCCATACAAAAATGACTCATTGCTTTTCTCCTTCCTGACTAGTAACCCAGACTTCGACGAAAACTTCGTGTTCCTTAATTTGTTCATGGTACAGAGTGATTTAAGGAAGATAATCGCTAAAAATTCAAGTATGGCGACCGCCACGCCTTGCCACTGAAGAGCTCCGCCCCTGGAGGAATTGTTCGTTTGAACTTATTAGCCTAACTTATCATCCATGATATAACGTTTTTTTTCTTACAAAAAACAACATTAACGGACCTATTAGTCGTGAGAAAACATCAGCCAAACAACATGAATGAGTCACACATGTAAACTGTAAAACAAATGATGGGTCCGTGGGATTTAGAAAAAAAAAAAAAAAAAAGGTGTAATATTGCCAATACTTTGAGGTTCAAAATGGTAAACCTTTAAAATGACCGAAACTGTTATCATTAACTTTTACATTTGTTTCCGGTTCAATTTTTCTCATTAACTTTTACATTTGTTTCTGGTCCAAGTTTTCCTAAAATACAATAATAACCTTGAAAAGTTGCCTCGATAAATGATACTCTCTCCGTTTCAAATTATAAGTCATTTTGTTTTTTAATTAATTTTACTATGTATCTACAAGTTTTGTGCGGGTCAAACTAACTTGACTTTTGATTGAGACTACACTTATGAACGTTTTTTCTATGAAATTTTCTTTGATAATTAAAAAAATTAATTTAATGATACTTCTTTTGTATCGTAAATGTTCGTGTATTTTTATATAGTTTTGATCAAACTTAAAAATCATTTAGCTTCTAAAAAATATAATTGTGTTTTTTCTTACGGAATGTCAGTGTAATACGAAGTTAAACTAGTTCTGAGCCTGCAATACCAACTAAGTCACTGAAATTCTGACGAAATGTTCTACTGTATTTCTTTGTACAAAACGCATGTGTTTGACTGATCGGCCGGTATGAGTTGGCTATGACTTTTTTTTTTTGTATACTGGAGGGTACTATGACTTTGAAGCGCTGAAGCCGGCAAGCCGTTACATAAACGTTGTAGTACAGTCTGACTGCTGACTTTGGGTTAGGGGATGATGGTCTTTGGCTGGCTCGTTGCAATACAATTACAGGCTGCAGCCTGCACACTTTACGCGTCCTGCGCTGTAACCCTTGACTAATTTTCGCCTCTGGCTGCTAATAATATACACTTACGGAGTACGGCCAGCTGCACACTGCCTCCACCGTGCGACGCGCCTACCATTTGGCCGCTCGCGCGCGTTCCACGCCACGCTAAGCTACAGCTTAAACGTGGAGTCAGTCACACACACTGGAGTCGTCAGTGGACTTGCCTTGATACTCCAAGTTAGGTAGGCTCTTGGCTCATGTCACCTGATTAACACGTTTAACTTAACGTGTTGCTTATTGGGGAAACCTAAACACAGTCGTGACACTGACACCATGACGCGGCTGGGGGCTTGCCGCTGCCGACACATCCGGCGTCCCGGCCGGCTGGGCTGGTGGCCGGCCTCTGTGAAGGGACCCTTTTTCCTGCTGTTCCTGCTGCTGCTGAATGCTGATGGAGGCGATCGAGCACTATAGGAAACGCTGATGCGAGCGAGCGGCAGGCCAGGCCAGACGACGAGAACGGGGCAGATCCAGCGGTGCCCGGACAAGCATTGACTCCGCCCACGGACCACGGGTACCACGTACGGGGAGGCGAGAGGACATCAGCAGCAGGAAAGCAACCGCACCGCTCTCCGTCCTACCACCTGTCGGTCCGGTGCCTTCTCTTCCTGTCCCGTGTCCGTCCGTGTGACCCCGTCCCCTCCTTTCGGCCGCGGCAAAGTAAAAGCTGCGTGCCTGCGTGCGTGCGCCTCCATCTGGACGGTTTGCCGTCCCCTTCCACCTCCGCTATAGGAGTACAAAGTATAGGAATCTTATATCCCTTGTGATTAACAAGTGATGAAGAGATGGATGGATGGGCGTTTGCGAGGGTGACGGATGTTGGCGTGATTCAGATCATCCACAAACACGGTAACGAATAACAGGGACGGCGAAAGCATGTCCACCAAACGCCCTGAATCAAACATTGATAAAGAGCGCACGTAATCCAACCAGGAGTTACTATATATTTATATATATACCTGTTTGTGTACTATGTATGTGTGTGGTTCACACTAGTACTAGATGACTGTTGCCGGTCGGGACAAGTCGATATTCAACAAAGCAGAGGAGGCTGCTTTTTACACCTCGTTTTCTTCCGTGTCTGATCTCAACAAAGGCAGAGTAAGCTTCTTGTCTTGCCCCGTTTCTTTTTTGTTGTTGGAATCTACCTTGTCAGTCCTTGCCCAAGTGAATGACACGTCTCCACTCTCCACCACAAGCGCGGATCAGCGGAGGCATGCAATTGCAAACGACAATCGGTGGCGCGGCGAATAAAGCAT
The DNA here is from genome assembly GCA_015847255.1 of Hyparrhenia diplandra. Lineage (NCBI taxonomy): Eukaryota > Viridiplantae > Streptophyta > Magnoliopsida > Poales > Poaceae > Hyparrhenia > Hyparrhenia diplandra. The sequence continues at coordinate 162,655 of JADLZK010007575.1, read as the reverse complement.
CCGCGCTACGTTGCTCAGGAGTCCGGGCACGGAACGACCAAGGCGACACGGAAACGTTCGCGTCCATAGGACTCCATACGTCACGGTAGATGCTTTTTGGTTTGTTAACCGGCCGGCTCTGGAATCTGGATCGATACATGCCAGCCACAGAAAGATCGGCTTGTCTAGACTCTAGAAGCATGGGTTGCGATTGCCAACCTGCGATAGCACAAGGGGAGCGTGTCATTAGGCACAATTAGAACAGCGTAAAGACAGCATGTGTGTTGAGCGCTAGAAACAGCAACTTATTCTATCAAGTTTTTGTTATGTCAAACATTTTTGTAATAGTTGGTCTGACTCTCTTCCTAAGAGCAAGTATAATGGAGGTGAGTAAGCCGGCGACTACGGAATCCACGTCAGGCTATTTCTACGTGGATGAGAGAGAAAATAGGAGAGAGAACGGTGTTACCGATTTACCAGTCGCCGGCTGAGAGCGGGCGCATGCGGAGCATGCAGCTAGGATTGGCTGTTTGCTCTACCGTTTGCAGGGAACCGTATTAATTAGATGTAGGGCCCTCCACTACTTCTGCATGGCTTGGATGAGGTGGCGTGTGAGTCGCCGACGAGCAAGCGACTTTATTAATCTTGCTCTAACAAGAGATGATGTTGGATTTTATTCATTATCTATGACTTTATATCATTCTCTACACCCCGTTCACTTGAACTTATCGACATGCTTTATCACTTGTATGATTGTTAATTTCTCTCACAGCAAACATCGGCAGGCTTATGAGCCGCATAAACCATACCTTGATTTTTTGTGTGTAGTGTGAATTAGGTATGCTATTTTACCAGCTTCCAACCCTCTAATTCATTTCAGAGAACAGATTCGATGCTTAAGGAGCTTTGCCAAACGTGCCATTAGAGCTGATCATCGGAGAAGCCATTAGGGCATGAGTATATTCTCAAATGCTCCATAATTTTTTAGGATGGTGGTGTGTGGTAGTACTCCGTACTACTCCGTTTGTAATACTTGGGATCAAGGAAACGCTGGAATTAATATTGTTCAGACAGGCCCATAAATGCCTTTGTTCACTGAGACGATGCCGATGCCACCTATAAAATTCGGCGTTCTAGAAGTAAGGTACGTAAGGGCATGGCATGGAACTGGACGCACGCCACGCACTAACCAGTCTTTCCAGCAGCCTGTGCACGAAAAACAGTGGTACAGCTACAAAAGGCCATGGTACTACTCATGTCACGTCGAACGGCTCACATGCATGCGACCTCCACTCGCACGCATATGGCCGGCCTCGCACTCGCACATGTGCAGTCCGGTCTCCCGTGAGGCCGTGCCACAGTGTGGTCCAATGAAACCTGTTGCCTATACACTAAACACTACAGTACCCGCTTTCAATTTCAACACGGTTTATTAGTTGGAGCAAAATTCTGGTTGAAAATGAAAAAAAAAAAAGAATTGAACTGAAGATGAATGCATTACCCGCCTATGTTTAGTAAGGAGTATTGTAGGAGTACGTGTAAGATTCAAAAAAGGAGTACGTGTAGATTTTCAGTCATTTTTCTTATGTGAAACTGTGAAACTGCAAGGGTATGTATAGACAGACTATCTGGCCTCAGATCCGGTACATGCACCATACATACATCAATACAGCTACTCCGTGTACAGTACGTATAATTCTACCTACACAATCTGTTGTGAAAGCACTATACCTCCTTCAACGCCCAACTAACACATGCAAGGCCCGAGTCCCTTTCATCGATAACCAACTTCACACCATATTCCCTCCTCCAAGCAACCCTATTTAATTCCCCGATCCCGTTGCGACGTTTACGTTAACAGGTTCGGAGGATTGCAAGGTTTACCGAACTAATCACCGTACCACATGTTCATGTCCATAGATGGGCAAGTCGTTGATAAACAAATTTTTATAGTTACCACCATTTTTAAGTGTTTTTCCTCGTGGAAACGCTTCGTCTCGGAGAAGAAGAAAGAAGAAAACCCAAGAAGCCACCACGCACGCCTGCCTGCTCCCCGCCAGGCGGCGCCAGCTGTGAGCCCGTGGGCGCTCGCCTCCAGGCGGGCCCGCGTCTTTGACCCCTCGCGTCAGCGGCGCAGCCAGATCGTTCCAAAAGGGCGGACCACATCCCCACGTAACTCCGCGGCGCACGCCAGGGGCCCTCCGGAAACCTAGATATCGCGGAAAGGTCCCTGGGGAGCCCCGTGGCTATATAAAAGGTTCTTTCACTTGGCTCCCTCGTCGTCTCCGTTACAACGCACAAGACACTGCCGCCCGCCGCCCCCAGACACTGCTTACACTGCTCTCAATCTCTCAACAATCTCTCTCATGGCGGGCTTCGACCCACGGGACGAAACCCTAATGGGCAACCGGCGGCGCCGCCACTCCCCCGCGCCGTAGCCTCGCCGCAGCAGGCTCCGTCTCAAGGTAAGAGCCGTTCCCCATCCCCCGCCTGTCTCTCTCTTTCTCTCCCGTACAATACCGACAGATCTTACTCCATTCCCCCACCGCCCCCTTGGGACTCCTCTGATCTGCTCGTTCGCTGTCCTACAAATTTCGCTCCGCGTCGCGGAACTTCGTGCAGGGTTACGCCAGTAGTGCTTGCCGATCCGGTGGGGGAAGAGTGGGAGGACGGAGCGGCCTCGCCTCGGCGGGGAGGCGGCTCCCCACCATGGGGAGCGATCTCAAGGAGATGAAGTACAGGCGGAGGATTGGGGTGGAGGAGCGGCCGCAATGCAGCGACCCGAGGGGCGGCGCGGACTGGCCCGCGCTGCAGCAGGACCCCGTCGAGCTGCTGCGGAAGCTGGACGAGCTCAGGGACCAGATCACGCGCTCCTGCAACGTCGTCGGCCAGCCGCGGGAGCACCGCAGGGTCAGCCGCCGTGCGGTCTCCATGCTCCCCGAGCAACTTGAGCCACCGCCTCTGCCAGGGTACCACCGCTCCCGCTATGGCGGGCGGTATGGTCACGGCTTGCCACCACCGAGCCCATACGCCCCGCCCCGCCCTGAACATGGGGACAGGTATGCGAGGCAGTCTAGTGCCCACTACCGCCAGTACCCTGGCAGGCAGTGGGAGAACGGTGGGATGGGGCCTGGGAGCTACCATCACTATGGGTGTGCCTGTCCGCACTGTCTGCATGGGCCGCAGAGGGCTGTGCCGCAAGAGGAGAACATCCCAATGGAGAGATACTTTGCTGGGCAGCATGAATCATACCGGTTCCAGAGGTCACCATCTGTGTCTTCTGATTATGATCGAGGTCTGTGGCGTCATCACTTTACTCTCATCGGTCTGTATCGAAGAGGAGGGCAGAGTACTTCAGGAAGAAGGCAGAACATATCTGCCGTCCCAGTGGATGGTGCTGCACCTTTCTCTGTATGCAGTTCATGTTATAACCTACTGCAGATGCCTATGGGAAAATGCATAGGGAGGAAGCAGAATCGGTTTCAATGTGGATCTTGTTCTCAGATAATTAGTTTGAAGCGTGAGGAAGAAAATGGTACTCCCTTTGCACCATCATCATCCTTGTATGCGCCTGAAATGGAGCAAAGCTCAGGTGACCAGATGAGGCGAGATCCTGTCCATCAACGCCATGAGGATTTCAATTCAATGTTCTACAATTCAAATGATCATAGCAACATGCAAAACAACATGGATTTCACCGATGATAATTCACTTTCTTCGACCATGAGTAATGACAGGATTGACAAAGAGTGTGGATCAACTAGAAGCATTCAGTCAAAAGCCGAGGGTCTCTCTTTCTCTCCAAGTAGGTCTGTAGACATCGGTAGCCCAAAGGATATATTGTGTGAGAGGGATGCAGACTGCAAGGTGGAGACTTCTTTAGATGGTCCACTTGGCCCACGATCTCCAGCTTTAGAAGACAAACTTGTTGACCCATTGTGCCAAGAAAAGGTAACGATGAGGATGATCAAGACATGCCTTACAGATCAGACCTAACTTGCAAAAAGTGAGTACAGTGTTAATGATGAGTATGATGGGGGCATTAGTACAAGAAGTAAACTGAGAGCAATGAGGATGACAAAGATGCTACTGAAGATGAAAGCTCATGCAGAAGTTATGAACAGAAGAGCAAGAGTATGGAAGATAACTTTTGCAATGTTGAGGATAGTAGCAAAACATATGGGCAGAATAGTGGAGAAGATGACGCTAGTAATCTTGTAGATGGGAGTGAAAAAGTACGAGTGTATGAATATTAAAGATGATGATAGCAGCCCCGAGGTGAGGACACATGCAATAAATATGAGCCAAAGGTCAAAGGTGATGAAAATTGTGTTCTTGGAGCTGAGACCATTAGCAACAATTGTGATGAAAATAATAAAGATTTCATAGAAACTGGAAGCATAAGTGGTAGACATGAAGAGCTGAAAATTGAAGAAGATAATGGGAAATTACAGCAGCCATTTATTGAAGATGCCAGTTCCCAAGCAGGGAGTGGTTCATCAATTAATGAGCGGACAAATTCTGGGTTTTCTCGTGGTTCATCAGAGACTGGGTTGGATGAAGATCAGTCCTCAACTGGTAAGAGTGGGGATTCATCATTTTTTGCTGGTTTCTTGAAGAAGGGTTTCAAAGACCTTTCTTTGTTAAATAAGTCCATGGACAGTGTTAAGGTTTCAATTAATGGTCATCCAATCTCTGAAAGAGCCCTTAAGAAGGCAGAGAAGAAAGCTGGTCCTGTTGACCCAGGTTCATATTGGTAAGTGTTATTTTAACATTTTAATGATTTACAGTTTGCAATGTTGGTTTTAATTTACATCACTTGCACTAGTTTATTCTATTCTGAAATGGCGTGGATTCATAGTGAGGAGAACCAAAAAACATCGCCATCTGTTCCAAAATCTGATTTATTGACAGAAAATCATGGTGAAGGACATAGAGAAGATGTTATGAACATTTAGTTCTGTAAAGACTGGCAAATCCTTTGCGATTTGTTCCCAAGTTAACTGTGCAGGCTTTGTTTCTAGTTCTGCGTGCGGTTGTCTGATCTTGATCTTGATTCTACTTCTAAAGCAATAAGCTCAGTTTTTAGCAATCAGCTCATTTTTCATATTGAATATTTGATATCTAGGCAGGATTTTGCCACCCTGCTTACTGCCAAAGGATCATAGCACTGCCCCCACTAAATGCCTGTAGCTCAATGCAATACATCATAGAACTTGCAAATTGCTCCCTTTATTCCCCTATTATTGATTGTGCCAAGGGCGTACAATCACTGCCTCTCTTCTTCTCATGCAAATGTTTGCTTGGATGCAATCTCTACTCTTCCTGGTGTCATTGTCATTACCTCCTAAATTTCTTTGATCTGTTGACTATTATCATATTTTTATCTAGCTGACATTATATTTTCTAGTAGTCATGTTGTATTTTAAATATGTTCTGTGCAGGTGTAGCTGTGTAAGCCTGCTGAGCTTCTTACCTTTAGGTTGCATCAACTGTGACACAGTTCAGTTAACTGTTGGATGGATGTTTACCTGTAGCTTTTTTAATATGCTTTTTATCTTGGCTAGAGAATTATTTTGGCATGGATAATGAAATGCATTGGTTGTGTATCAATCTGAAGCATGCACTATTGAACCTTAATAATAATTACTGCTGTATAAATGTTGATGTGTTTTGGTATTCTTTTTTTTTGAGAAAATGCTAAATGTTGACATCTCTCTTCTGTTGACAACTTAGGTACGACTACCGTGCTGGTTTTTGGGGTGTCATGGGACGAGAATGTATTGGCATTGTCCCTGTAAGATGAGTTCTTTCTACATAAGGATGTTCTACTGCTCTTACATTTTTTTTTCTTCTTATGAATATGCTTGTTGTTTTGCAGCCATTTATTAGGAATTTAATTATCCGATGGCCAGAAATTGTGCCGGTGGGGATACTGGTGTTCTTGTCAATGGCAGAGAACTGCATCAGAGAGATTTAGATTTACTTGTAGGAAGAGGACTACCGCGGATATCTGGGAAGTCATATTCTATTGAGATGTCAGGAAATGTAACTGATGAAGCAACTGGGAAAAAACTACGCAGTCTTGGAAAACTTGCTCCCACGTAAGTTACTTTACATTTTATGCATGCTACTTCAAAAATCGTGTTAATCTTGTGTTGCACAACCTAGAACTGTCAGATAGATCATAGATCTAATGACAAGCTCCCAAACTTACCCTCCCATAAGCTTCCACGTTCATTCTCTATTTTAATTGTGCTAGAAAAAACACTCCATTACCTAGCCTTCATGTCTTCAACCCCAATTAAAACATTGGCTTTTGTGTACCTATTCCTAGTTATTATCTTATGAATTCTTTTGCCAGTTCAAATTATTGGACCACAAATGGCATGCTGATCCATATTTAAACCACATAGAACGAAACAACCAATGTGGAGCCTCTCTTATAAATTACCAAACCCAGCACAAGAAGTGAAATATCACCGTGTTGCTGCCTAACTACCAGCTAGTCTAGGATCATTGAACGGTTGTTTCTGAGGGCATGCATCTTACTATTTAACTTCCAGCACATGCTTGCTTTTTTAGGTCTGACTATTCCAATATGGTCATCTACTTACATTTATCTACTTGTTATTGAATAGGATTGAGAAGTTGAAGCGTGGTTTTGGCATGCACGTCCCTGAAGAGTTTAGATAGCTGGTTCTAGTACAGGGTCTTGGCTTTGCTAATAATACACTCTTCAAAGCTGACCATGGGGGTGCCAAACCAATGATTTCTGCGGATTGTGATATTGAATCTCAGATTTCTCTGAATTGGACCGGAGCTGTGCAAACACTACTTAAGATCCTTGGTCTGCAGCGAAGGTTGGCACTCAAGAAGCCAAGATACTATGGTCTAATGACTTAACTACCAATAGTATCCCTCCTGCTAATTCCATTACTTTAATGGAAGTGACGTTTGCTAGCGACTCTAGTCTATCAGGCAGCTCTTAACCTCACTGCTCTGCCTGTACATGCTATTCCTTAAATGTGATCATTATCGGTACATTGCCCCATCACAGGCACAGAAGTATTGTTAGATGTATGAGCAATTGTCGGCTTGTAATATATTGGTAGAGCTATATGCTTCTCGTAACATTTAAATTAAATGTATATACGTGCTCTTGATTCTTGAAACCATAGCCGATATGATTGGCTTTCGGCTCTCCTGAACCCTATGAAACGCCCCATTGCCATCTGTCATTCAGGTTTGGATGCATGTATTCACCTCCATCCATGTGTCTTGGGCATCCAGATAAGCCCACAACTGTATTCAGACCCCTTGCAGATATGAACGAAGAACCAGTGTATCGAGAGCATTACAGGGGACTGACTTTTAATTCCTGCTGACTGGCTACAATACAATTATGCAAGTACACTGGTGTCTGGTTTGCTGCTGGTTTGGATGCTGGAGTTAGTAGGAGCCATCTGCTGTACTTGCACTGATTGAGTCGGGCTGATCTTTCTAACTCTTCTGATAAGCCTCTGTCCCCCACTAAGATACTAGCTGTCATTCCTGTTAAGCAACCAGCATTGCCGGGACCAGGAAGTGGCGATTCTTTTCGTAGGAATACTCGGCCTCAGTTTCAACGCAGATCCAACGCAGATCAGCGATCTCACCTTGCAGCGCCTCGACAAGTCATACAAACACAAGTGCGGTGGTTCTTATTACCGATCCGGCGAGTTACATCTCCCGTGTTTAAACAAAGGTTATCGGCAGGAAACATGGCATCGCCGTTTCTTCCACGGCTGCACTATCAGCCTGCAGCTAGTGCGGACAGACTCGAAAGCATTAGCATTGCCCCCTCCGATTCGTACACCAAGATATGCCGTTCAGACTTCCAGTACACAACGCTGCTAAAGTGCCAATCACAGCGAATCTACGGCCAGGGTCAAATCCAGTGGAAATACGCGCCCCATTGTCGCTTTGCAGGGATTCTTCTTGGCATGTTCTGCTCGTCTTTTGTCAGTTTTTTTTTTTAAAAAAAATTAAAACTATCAATCCACAAGCTCGTCTTTTGTCTATAAACCTTTCGATCGTGAACAAAGTCGTGCAATGAATGAGCAGCAACATTCGCGGTGTGCAGTCTGAAGTAGTGTCACGCTCCCATTCGCCAAAACACACACATGTGCCACATTTGACACCCCGTAGATTTTACATAGGATCCATATGTCATAAAGAAAACCTTTATCAATTCCATATCATTAAAATAGTTCGCTCGTGCTACACCGAGCCAAAAGCAGTAGTATCAACCACTCAACAGTCAATGGCTAGGGAACTTTATGTAATCTCTTTAATTTTATTCTTGACATTTTTTTGTTTCTTAACTTTTGTATCTTTCCTGTTTTCTTATTTATAAATATGCAGGATTGGTAGGGTTAACCCTTTCTGTTTTCACAAAAAGTATATTAAATAAGTAAATTCAGGGCGGTCCTTGAATGGCACATTCAACTCTCTAAATCTTCATCCCGTTCCTGATATTTTCAAAATAAACACCAAACTCCCTAAACTTGTATTGTTGTACCATCTCAGTGTTGGGTGAAAGAATCACACAAGCATCAATTTGAACACAAACAGAAAGTTGTATTAATTTCATGGTCGCACGGTATATGACAAAACGGGTATCTATAGAGATCATGGCCTTTGTAAACTATAAACAAATGGCCTTTTTTACTTCTCTATAATTATCACACCCTTTTCACTACAAGGGTGAAGGGGTCATTTTATCTTCGCTCATTTCTCTTAGTTTCTTTCTAGTCTTGGACTAACTTTGCTTTAATTCTTTTTTTAAACTTCACTTCACCATGCGTTGGTCTCTTTCTAACTTCAAGCTTCTACCATCGAAACCATATTCCTAGACTTTTTTTCAACTTGTTTTTTTTCATGGTTAAAATTTTGCCTTACGCTTTTTTTCCTATAAACAAACTATACCAAAGTTAGTTGTTCAACTCCAAAGTTTAGGAGCGGAGTTTTCTGGCGAAGTCAATCCCCATCACTTGGTCCATCCATCCCGGTCCCCTACACTGCACTGCATGTACCCACCACACTCATGTGACCACATCACGCAACACCGTATTCGTCCACCCATGGTGGTGTAGCTTTACGAGGGCCAGGTTGTGCTGTAGGAGCTTAGGAGGGACGTGCAAACTAACTTATTAGGACCTACTATGCCGCTTTTGGCCACCATTGCCATACTTGCCCTACCTCCCTCATGGCGGTCACTTTCAACACCACCACCACCACCACCACACTCCTTCCTCCCTCCCGTCGAAAGCAAAACCTCATGCTCATTCAACAAGGTTGCCATTGTAGCATAGTAGGGTGAGCATAGCACATGACATGGAGGCACAATTTATGTCCTAGTGTGTCAACATGGTACGACACACGCATCGACGATGCAATATAGACAAGTGCAATAGTAGGGCAAGCATGGCGCAACGTTACATGGCTATGTGGTAAGGCGGGCATGTATGGCATGACGCAGTGAGGATGATGGTACGGGAGAGGATGAACCATAATGGTGCAATAATACAAATCTAGGGAACTCTGTGCGTGTATTTTGAAAGTATTGGGAGTAAGATGAGAACTTGGGACAAGTTTAGGGAACTAAATGCACAATTTAAAGTATCGGAACTTAGATGAGAACTCGTGGACAAGTTTAGGGAGTTGAATGTGTAATTTGAAAGTACCGAGACTTCAATGAAAACTAGGCACAAGTTTTAGGACCGCTTGTCTCTTTTGATGACAATGTGAATGAAATTGGCTACATCGAAGTTTTTGAAAGATGAATATAGAAAACAACACTATAGGCTTCAATGTTTACAATAAACTACAAATCTAGATCATATATTTGAGAGGTACACCAAATACTTATGACTCCAACTTACACATGACACAAATTAAATACCTTTTGTTCCAAATTATACCATGTGGCGTTGAAAACTTGAAACGGGAAGCCAAAATAAAATTTAGTAAAATATGACAGGCGGGCAACAACCAACAAACCAAAAGTACATGTTCACATAGCTAATAAAAGCTATGGTTTCAATTAATAATATCATATACATGTGGATGAATAACAAATACGCCCATAGTGACTCGATGAATATCTCAGCTACGAAAAACTTGCAGATTCACCCGTCAATCCTCCAGGGACCCAAACAACTCACTTTTCACCCATGAACCGTTGTGTCAATGGATTGGTTTGATAAAAAACTTTTTTTTTTTTTTTTTTTTTTTTGTGAATGTCCGATAAAAAAAATACTTGAGCTAAGGGATATTTTCCAGTCTCATATGTAGTTATTAATCAAAAGATAGGAGCGCACCCCTTCTTCCGGTTAAGATCTCATTTTCCCGAGTTCCTTCGACATGGTTCTCTTTGACGCGCCGCAGTATACTCTCTACCTGTTCAGCTGCGTCGGTTTGGGATACGGTTAGTTCATCGGGAGGATTGCCCTCCCAGTTTGAAGGTTTTTCCCTAGAAGTTACAACCGTCATTGACTATGACAACAGTCGTGACGACTCTTTTATATCCTTTTCTCGATTAAACTCTCATCGATAGATTGATTTAGTTAGCTAAGCGAGTACGTAGTGAGTAAGTAATATGGGCAAAGGAAGCTTCACTGAAAGTGCTGTAGAGTAGACATATCATAGAAAATTCAAATTGAAAATATTTAGATGGCAAATATTCGGAGATAACTATGAAAACACCTCTCTGGATCATCGAATTGATAGAAAGATTGAGGGGATCAAGAATTCTAATTCCAGATATTTGGAGCGGATCCAATTCTATTTAGTCAATATATAATAATTTGTAACACGGGTCAGTCAAACATTCGAACAAAATAAAGACTATCTATCATATGGTATTGCATTTGAAAATCAACAAATATATGAGATAGCACAGTTGAAGCTTCGATTAGGTAGGTCATGCAAAAGCACTTGGTAATGGATTACTAATCTGAGTTGATAATAAACTATCGGAAAACAAGCAACAACAAGGTGACTTGCTAGTACCGAAGAAACAGTACGGTGTTACAATTGGCAAAACGGGAAACTAGCGCCTGAATTCTGCAACCGCAGTACCGGAATTCCTAATGGGTGGGGAAAAACCCGCAGTACCGGCAAACTGCCAAGGTTTCCCAGAGCTGCGAGACCGAGGGCGACACCATGTCGGATCTCGCTGTCGCTACGACGCTTCGCACCACACGCGGGCGGACCTCAGGCTGTCAACCGAAGCCAGCCTCGGCCCTCGCCGGCATAAATATGGGGGCCGTCTGCCGTTGCCGGCACTCGCTCTCCCCGCCCGCCCCCACAAAACTCCAACTGCAGAGGCGATCCGACCAGCAACGGAGAACCCCACGCCACGCCCACGCACGCTCGTCTCCTCGATCGCCTGGTTAACCGCTCTGCGCACCGGCACCGGGCGCGAAATGGATGAGTAGCCAGCCGGTAACCAACCACTGCGCGTCGTCCGATCAGATCGTGCAGCCGTGTGTCAGTCTGTCTCTGTGGGGTGTCCACGTACGAGCACCGAGCGGGAGGGGCCGGCGCGCGTGGCCATGGCGCCCGCCGCGTTCGACGCCGAGGCCGGCGGCGCCACCAACGGCAACGGCGTGAAGCCGGGCCCTGGCACCTCGGCCGGGGCCGATGCCGGCGCCGCAGTCGTGCTCGAGTCCAAGGGTACGCACGCATGCTCGAGTTAGTTGCGAGCCGGCGAACTGATCATCGGCGAATTATGCGTGGATTTCTGACGACCGGGCGCCGGCTTTGATATGCAGGGACGTGGTGGCACGCGGGGTTCCACCTGACGACGGCGATCGTGGGTCCGACGGTGCTGACGCTCCCCTACGCGTTGCGCGGGATGGGGTGGGCGCTGGGCCTCACCTTGCTCTCCGTCATGGCCGCCGTCACCTTCTACGAGTACTCGCTCATGTCCCGCGTCCTCGACCACTGCGAGGCGCGCGGGCGGCGCCACATCCGCTTCCGCGAGCTCGCCGCCGACGTCCTCGGTAAGTACACGCACGTACGTGCTGCGCCGCGCTTCTAGCTCTCTCGGCTTGCTAACTAACTATCAACCACCGCCATCCACGTCCTTGTTGCTCATCCATCCCCACGTGTTGGGTGCATCGCCCACGACAGCGGCGTCAATTCCGCACACCCCACACTCTTGGTGTCTTGGCCCGGTCTCTCGCCGCTCGCGCAAGTTGCGTTTGTGTGCACGCCATGGCCGGCAAGCCACTCACTGCACAGTGTCATATCAGCCAGCGTTGCTGTGCTGCCGTGCTGGTGCCGCTGCCGCCCGGCCCTCCTGTCCGGCTCTCCGGCATGCCAGTTAGTTGAACCATTAAATTAGCATCGTCGGTGCGTTGCTGTGCTTGTGGATTGCGGCGATTGAATTGTGATTTTGTGTTTGGTGGAGATCGATGAACATGATGTGTTGTCCCGTGCCGTGCGTGTGCAGGATCCGGGTGGATGTTTTACTTCGTTGTCACCGTGCAAACCACCATCAACGCCGGCGTCAGCATCGGCGCCATCCTGCTCGCTGCTGACTGCCTCGAGGTGCGTCGCCGTCTGTCGTTGTATCCAAGAATCTGAGAATTCGTAAATTTATGTTGTCCATGCTAGCTTATTATACAATACAATGTAGTTGTAGGGTTAGTTTACTGTTTCTAGTGAGCTGTGTTGTGTGTGCAATTTTTGACATCCCCTTATATGTCGTTTCCAACTTTAGGCAACTCTGACGTCTACTTACATGTCGTTTCCATCTTCGAGCATACGGACTAGTTAGTTAGACTAGTCCCAACTGTTTAAACTATCCGTCTCATATACAGAATATCTCCACGGTTTTGCCGTCCCGAATGTAGAAACGGTCTCCGGACCGAATATATTCTAAGTACTAGCTCCATTCTAAATTGTAGTTTGTTTGACTTTTTTATCTTAAATTTAACCACTCAACTTATTTTAAAATTTGTGCATAGTTTAACTTCTTTTTGTTGTGGCTTGCTTTAACAATAAAAGTTGTTCAAGAATGATTTAGATTTGACTATAATTGTACAAATTTTTTAAATAAGATGAGTGATCAAATTTTGGAGTTAAAGAAGTCAAGCGCACTATAATTTGAAATGGACGGTACAATTTATCACCTATCACTCATTTTTTTGTTCCTAGAATTTTTTCGAGTTAACATGAGTTGGACATGATAGCCTCCGTATCTCTATTGATGACTTTATCCGCACGCACATCCTCCTACTTGGTAGGCCATAGCAGTTCACACTAGGAAATTCTTCAAAAAGTTCACACTAGAACATCCGGATTCCGGAAGGAGGCTGTTCTTACCTCTTACACGCAAGACTGACGTGCAAATGCTTTGGAGGATGATTTGAAACATTGCATATGTCCGATTGCCATTGCTTGTGGGATTTGTAAACAAAAACAAGTATGTAGTCACAATCAAGAAGCTCATCCTAAAGGCCCCAAGATAAGAATATATTCCATGTGAATATCCTCCTGATTCGTCCTGTGTCCTGACAAGGACAGGACCAGGCCAAAATAACTGATCATATTCACAACAACAACCGATCTTCAGTCCTTCTGTCAGGAAGTGTTTCAGTACTTGTTTCTCACTAATTACTAACACTCATCAACAGACTCTAGTCTAGGGAAGTTAAGGGAAATGATTTTGCAACATCAAGTTACAGTCACACTTAGTACGTTTAACCACACAAATATTCTTACCTTATGTCAATAAAATCAAAAAGATAACTTATTCTCTGTCAGAAAAGTAGTTCAGTACGTAGTAGTTTCACACTAGTTGAGAAAGAATCTTGGAACAGCAATTTACAGTTACACTCAGTGCATTTAATAGCACAATATTCTTACCTTACGTCAAGACAAGAAAATCAAACGACAACTTGTTCTCTGTTGTGCCCAAATGCTCACATCATCGACTGTATTTTTTCTGATCTTTCATGGTGCCCAAACAGATTATGTACACCAGCCTTGCTCCTAATGGTCCCCTGAAACTGTACCACTTCATCATCATGGTGGCTGTGGTGCTGGCCTTCCTCTCCCAGCTACCGTCTTTCCACTCGCTGCGGCACATCAACTTCGTCTCACTGCTCCTGAGCTTGGGTTACACCATCCTTGTGGCAGCTGCTTGCATTCGTGCAGGTAATACTTCCTGAACCCTCCTTGCATTGTGTACATGCTCCACTGTCACTGTCGTCAAATCCCAGTACCTTTGTAGAGAACTAATTGATCCTGATGGGGGATTATATTCCTACAAAAAGGCCAAAACATTTAGGTTGTGATATTAGGGGAATCAGATGCTAGTTACACCAGCAGCTTTTCCATTATGCTTAGATGCTTCGTCTGCATAAACTCACTTGCAATGGTATGTTGACACCTTAGCACCGTGGAATACTGGAATCGTTAGTCTGTCAGTCTTTAAGAGAACACAAAAATGCTGCTTAAACAATGTCGGTTTCGTAGTAAATGTTGATGTTACAATTGTTAGCTACAGGGATGTCTGCAAGATTTGAATTGAGAATTAGGAAGGTTTTTGGAGAACACTTAATAATTAGGGAGGCTCATGTCTAGGAATTGAAGTAGTTGACAAAAAAAGTAAGAATTTAACCAGTCTTGTTACCTGTACTTCACATTTTCAGAGTTCTGTCAGCAAATTTTATTATTATTATTGCAAAACTGTCAGCGATACCTGATATCTCTATGTGGGTCTCATTGGTGTTCGTGGCTCTGGGTTTTAGAACACCGTTTATTTGGGTGTCTTTTGGCCAATGTGTTTCATGGAAACCATTACCTTTCCCAGAGCCTGTTGAGTGGTATGCTACTACTAGCGTTTAACTATGTATTCGTTAATTCTGACAGGCTTGTCCAAAAATGCTCCCGCGAAGGACTACTCGCTAAGCTCGTCCAAGTCCGAGCAGACCTTCGACGCTTTTCTATCCATTTCCATCCTTGCCTCCGTCTTCGGCAATGGCATACTGCCTGAAATCCAGGTATATTTAGCATTGCAATTTCTGAGATAGCTTCATAGCTCTAAATAACCTGAGACTTGGACATGATCAGCTCTTGCTTCCTGTTAGGAAATTGAATAAGTTAGGGTGTCTTTCTTGTCCCAAACAGCATGATGATTGGGCTGTGGTAAACTGACAAACCGGGCTGGGCTCCTTGCTCATTGAGCTGGAATCAGGAGGCCCATGACATAGGACGAAATCTTACTCCCGGCCCAACATATTTGAACTACTCGTTTCTGCAGGCGACGTTGGCGCCACCGGCAGCGGGGAAGATGATAAAGGCGCTGGTACTGTGCTACTCCGTCGTCATCTTCACCTTCTTCCTCTCGGCGATCACCGGGTACTGGGCCTTCGGCAGCCAAGCGCAGTCCAACGTCCTCACGAGCCTCATGCCGGACTCCGGCCCCGCGCTCGCCCCGACGTGGCTGCTGGCCGTCGCGGTCCTCTTCGTGCTCCTCCAGCTCCTCGCCATCGGCCTCGTCTACTCCCAGGTGGCGTACGAGATCATGGAGAAGAGCTCCGCCGACGCGGACCAGGACCGCTTCTCGCGCCGGAACCTCATCCCGCGCCTGCTGCTGCGGACGCTGTACCTGGCCTTCTGCGCGCTCATGGCCGCCATGCTGCCGTTCTTCGGCGACATCGTGGGCGTAGTAGGCGCCATTGGCTTCATCCCGCTCGACTTCGTGCTCCCCGTGCTCATGTACAACATGGCGCTCGCGCCGCCGCGCCGGTCCCCGATCTTCCTGGCCAACACGGTCGTCATGGTCGTTTTCGCCGGCGTAGGGGCTATTGGCGCCTATGCCACCATCCGCAAACTCTTGATGGACGCCGACAAGTTCAAGCTCTTTAGCAACAATGTTGTTGACTGAACTCTGAAGGCATCTTGCTCTTGAGTGCTATGTACGTGAAATACGGAATGGCCCGATCTTAAAAAAAAAAGAGTGTTATGTACGACGTCGTCCATATTATGTACATAATTGTTGCATCGTCGAGTTCTGTTGTAGTTTTACTGTACGTAAAACAGTGTGTACTCTACGTTTGCAACTGTGCATTCTCCATCCTCCATTCCCTATCCAACGACTGAGCATGGATTCAAAGCTTAGCAAAAGCTTGCAACACTAAGCATTTTTCGTTCACTCCAGCAGTCCACGGCACGTCCATGCCGGAGAACCGGCGGGCCAGTGGCGGAGGGCAGAAAGATCTTTAGGCGAAATTGACATAGATAACAAGGTATAAGATACACATAAAGGCTGTTTGGTTTAGGAACTTTTTAGCCCTTGGAACTAAAAAAAGTCCCTTTTAGTCCCTACCAAACTAAATAAGAGGGCTTTTTAAGACTTTTTCTCCATTAGTCCCTAAAATACTCTCTTGGAGGGATTTTTTTTTATTAGTCCCTAAGACAAAAAAAAAGTTTAGTCCGAACCAAACAACACCACAGAACTGCCATCATAATCAAGTATACAATGGCAGAGAATGTTAGAAAACATTTAAGATACTATTCTTGTACAGTATTCAACCTTGCCACCATGGTCCTCCGCCCCCTGGGGGCGGGCTACCTTCCCTTGCGGAGAGGGATGTGTGACAGCCGGCCACTAGAACCCGTGAGCCGAGGCCGTAGTCAACCATACGCAGTGGCCTTTGCCGCCGGGCGGCGCCATGGATGCTCCTGTTGGAGAAGATGAGGCCGCTAAGAACGAAGCGGTAGCTCGTGGCCCGTGGTCGGGCGCGACGGCACGCGACCGACATGGTGAGCGTGGCCAAGGCGGCGGAGTGTGCAGCAAGAGTGCGCGCCACCGCGGAGGGAGGCGGCCGTGCGAAGAGCGAGCGCAGGGGGCGCGGTTGGTACAGATGGCGGTCCGATTGAGCTCGTTGAGCGAGCCGCGACCATCATGAATGGCGATGCGTGCACGGCCAGCGCAGGGCGCGACGAGCTAGCAACTAGCACTACGACGTCCGCGGCGAGCCCGGGCGGATGGTGCGGTGAGTTCATGGTGATCGCGGCGAAGCGCCCCATGCCACGCCGCGTCACCGCGCATGAGCGGCCTCCAGGTGGCGCCGACATGCGGCATCCAGCCGGGGCATGGCGCGGCTTGCGCCGCCCCCAAGGCGAGGCACGCAGCCAGCCTCCAAGTCCGACGTGGCCGTCCTCGTCGCAAAGGCGGCGCAGCCGTCCTCCGTGGCGCAGCCAGGGCGCGGCTCGTGACGTACCCGATCTTAGGAGGCGTGCGGCGTCCCGCAAGGTGCGACGCGGCTCTCGGCCGGCCCCGAGGCGGCTTGCTGCCCTCGGGGCCGGCTTCGATAGAGCGAAGCGGAGGCCCGTCAGTGCACCCCAAGGATGCTCGATTATGTGTGTGGGGGGTGGGGCGCCCATGGTACGGCACATATGCTCTTCTAGGGTAACTAAATGCCCCCTCAAGGACAACCCGCCGCCGCAAATGAGTAGATGTCATGAGTTTTTTCCTTTTTAGGCAAATACCATCCTCCTATTATATACATTATTCTATTTATATTAGGCATTGTAGTAGTCTTCATAATACTAGTTGTAGTTGTCTAGGCCCTAATGACAGAATTAACCGATGCCACCTTTGTTAAATATGTTCCAAATTTTATATGGGTTGACCGATCCTAACAGAGCGGAGCGGAGGCCCGTAGAAGCATGGCCCATCAGGCGCACCCCCCGAGGACGCTTGGGGGGTGAGGGGCGGAAGCCCCCTAGTACGGTACATGTACGATACATATACCCTTCTAGGGTTTCCACTCAGAGTACCGATTGGAAAACAATTGTTCTCAACTTGCCAACAACTTTAGTACTACCTTCAAAAAAAATGTTAAGTAGTAGTTGAAGATCTCTAGTTTGGTTTTGGATAATTAGTGACACCTAAGGACTAATCTCTCAATGCCAAGTGTTTGACTAGGATTGAGATTGGTCGTGCCAAAGTTGGAACATGGTGGTCATGATGGATGGATCGAGGTGATCCAATTGGTGATCAAATGTTCAGCATTGGTGGAGTTTGAAGATCAAATGGGCTCGAGGCAAAGGTATAACCATAGGGTCGTTTGATTTTGCACTCAAGACACCATAGAGGGTGTGAGTGATTATAGGATCGATAAGCCGTACTATAAAAGGGGGAAAACTTATCGTACACATCGGTCCTCATGTGCCTCTAGGTTCAAAATTCATATGCATGCATTCTAACCTAGAGAGCTAACTCCGCGCTTGATGAAAATGGTTTTCAAAATGCTAACATAAGTGCTCGAGGTGTTCTTCGACGTGTTGGCAACAAGAATCAAGTGACGGAAGCCGGTTTGGAGCAAAGGCGAAGGAACAACAACAAAACGACGATTCGACGCAGCTCGGGACCGACCGGACCTCGCGACCGGACGCTTGACCGGACGCATGGGATCCGACCGGAAAGCCCCGGCCGGGTGGATCCGGCCGAGTCCAAGAAGCATGTTTTCGGCTGGTCTTCTTCCTTCGACCGACGACGGGCCGGATGGGTCCGGTCACCACCGGATCCTTCGACCGGACGCATGCATCGTGGTGTCAACGAAAGGCCGCCAAGCTTGTCGGTTGTGACCGGGAAGCTCGACCGACGCATGGGCGCCGTCCGGTCGGAAGCGTCCGGCCATGAAAGGTCCTAATGGCTAGAGGGGGGGGGTTGAATAGCCTATTAAAAATTCTTGCAACAACACTAAACACACCGATTAGTAAATAAGATGGCGGCTAAATAAGCGGTGCTACAAGCTAGCTATGCAAGCCACAAGTCAATTTTATAGTCTCTACTTACAAGCAATAGCTAGGTTGCTAATTTACTCCTAGGTGAACAAAGTATGCTAACTAATTTTACCACTAGGACCTAACAAGTCTAAGCAAACTAAACAAGCTACACAAGCTAACAAAGTAACTAACTAAGCACTCTAACAAGATATACTAACAAAGTAATGCGAAGAGGTGCTAGAATACAATACCACCGGTGTAGTGTCATGGTTGATGCAAATCACCAAGTCAATGAGAAATCTCCAACGAACAAGCACACTTGACAAGAGATTTTTCACCGAGGTTCACGTGCTTGCTGGCACGCTAGTCCCCGCTGTGGCGATACACCCACTTGATGGTTGCTAAGCTTAATGGCCGGTGCCAAATCCCCGGTGGGAGCTCAAGCACACCAATCACAAGAGGGGATCAAACAAGCCACGAGCAATCCACTAGTGCTCCTTTCGCGAATCTCCCGCGGGGTAAGAAACGACCCCTCATAAACCACCGGTGTGGCCTCGAACAAGCTCCAATCGAGCTCAACACCGCCTCTTGCTCCAAGCCGCTAGGGAACCAAGCAAATTCCCAAGAGAAATGAAATCACGCGGCTTCTCCAAAGATGAAGTGCCTCTAAATGCAACCAAGCAATGCAATGCACTTCTATCACTCTCACAATAGAGTTAGAGTGTTCAAATGTGCAAGAGAGACTCAAATGAACCGGCCATCCAAGTATATATAGAGCCTCCCACGAAATAGAGCCGTTGGTGCTGTTCTGCGCACTAACCGGACTCACTGACCGGACGCACCAGCAGGTCCGGTCGAGCTTCCGGTCGCAGCCGACCATGCGCCCTGGCCGAGTGGACAAGCACCCCTGCCCCACACGCACAAGCTTCCTCGTGCTTCCGACACGCCCGGCCACCACCGGATGCTTCCGGTCCATCGCGCCCGGTCCGTTTGGCCACGATCAAAGTCCCAAAACATGCGTCATCGAACTTTGATCGGACCCGGCCGACCGGACCGGCCCGGCCAAAATGCCCAGCCCGGCCGAAAGTCCCCGTCCGACGCTTCGTCGCCGCTTCTCGCGAAGTTCGTCATTTTGTTGTCGCCCTTTGCTTCAACCTTGCTTCGCCTCTTGCCACAAGTTGCCAACACGCCGAAGATGATCTCAAAATCACGTATGTTAGCATGTCGATCGATTAGGCAAGAACGAAGTTAGTGCTCTCATGTCCTAAATGCAATATGCAAGTCAATTGTACCTAGAAGCACTTCACCAAAGGATTAGTCGCGGCATCCCCTCTTGATAGTCGGCTATCTATCCTATAATGTGATCACACACTCTATCGTGTCTTGATCACCGAAAGAAAAACCCTATCAAGTATACCTTTGCCTTGATCTCCGGGGTTCCTCTCAAACCGACACGCCGAGCTTGACGATCCATCATGTCCATCATCATCGCCCATGTTCATGATCATCATGCTCCATGTCATCCATGCAATCCTATCTCTTAAGTCACACTTAGAGCAAAGGATTAGCACGACAAGTGTGTCATCAATTTCCAAAACCAAACATGAGATTTCAATCTCCCCTTTTTGGTAATTGATGACAACCAAATTCACAAAGATATGAAATAAAATTCAATTGAACTTGAATTGCTTGTCCATAGCATTTTGGTCAAGCGACAAAGTTTGGACAAACATTTCAAGGTTCGGTTTTGGTAGTAGTAGCTCCCCTACATATGTGCTTCCATGTGTTTGGATCAATTTGGCACATATGTATGGATAGAAATTCGGGGAGAGATGCTAATACCAAAAGAGATGCTAAGGTTCTAGAATTCGACCTTTGAAGCGTGAAACCAATCGGAGTCCTTAGCATCATTGTAATTAGACATTCATCAAAAACTCAACATACCCCATGAGATCATCATTATAGGCTTAAATGTGAGCAATGTCTAGATACATCCTATGCATGCTAGTTGATCAATACATCAATCAATTTTCAAAAACTAGCATACACCAAGCAATCATGTATATTGAATTTAAATTGCTCAATGCAATATTTCATCATGATCATGCACATACAAATGCACAAATAGTCTATGAGCTTGCTCCCCCTATTTGTGTGATCCTTTAACAACATCTTTGTGACTTATTTCTCCCCCTTTGTCAACAATCACCAAAAAGGTGTAAATGAGAGAAATCAAGTCAATCAAAGGATCAAATGTGGTCTCATCTAGATTACTTGCCTTAACATGTATTCAAGTTTGAACCAAGGACAAGCTTTTTCACACCTCATATGCATAAGGGTTATCTTGCACCATGTTAGAATACACATCATGAGCTTATTTTCTAGAGTTGACACTAGGATTGCAAGCACATAAACATGTCATATGCCACCACTAGTTCATAAAACCATTCAAAGCAATAGTGGTGCCACACATACATTGAAAACATTTGATTTTCATGAATGAGCCTATTAACATGCATGATGACTAGATGCACTAACAAGTCCTTAGCATAATATGAATGCCATGTCAAACAACTTTTACCTTTGTGTTTGTCGCAGAGAGGCATGTTATATAAGTGGGGTGCATCAACTCAAGTTGGAGAAGTCAATAATGTTCAATTCTCCCTTTAGCATGCAAAACCTCTTCTCATCAAGTGGCTTGGTGAATATGTCGGCTAGTTGATCTTCGGTGCCAATGCCCATGATACAAATGTCACCCTTTTGTTGATGATCTCTTATGAAGTGGTGCCTTATATCAATGTGCTTTGTTCTTGATGTCGAACCGGATTTTGAGTCATCTTTCTAGCACTTTCATTGTCACAAAACAATGGAACCGTGTCAAATTTGAATCCAAAATCCTTCAATGTAGACCTCATCCAAAGTAATTGAGTGCAACAACTTTCCGCACTAATGTATTCGGCTTCGGGCGGTAGAGAGAGCAACACTATTTTGCTTCTTTGAAGACCATGATACTAGTGACCTTCCAAGGAATTGACATGTGCCACTTGTGCTCATTCTATTTATCTTGCATCCACCATAATCGAATCCGAATATCCAATAAGCTCAAATTTGGATCCCTTTGGATACCATAGTCCCACATCTTGTGTGCCCTTCAAATACCTCAAAATTCTCTTTGTTGCCTTGAGGTGACTCTCTCTAGGAGATGATTGATATCTTGCACACATGCCCACACTAAAAGAAATATCCGGTCTTGATGCGGTTGCATAGAGTAAACTACCAATCATAGACCTATACTTCTTTTGCTCAACCATGTTGCCAAAAGGATCGGGGTCTAGGCTTCCATTGGTTGCCATTGGTGTGGACATTGACTTGGCATCTAGTAGATCAAACTTCTTGATCATATCCTTGATGTACTTGCCTTGACTAACAAATGTGTCATTCTTCAATTGCTTGATTTGAAGTCCAAGAAAGAATATGAGTTCTCCAAGCATTGACATTTCAAACTCATTGGCCATCATCTTAGCAAACTCTTCACAAAACTCTTGATTTGTTGACCTAAAGATAATGTCATCAACATATATTTGCAACACAAACAAGTCATTCCCAATCTTCTTGGTGAATAGAGTGGTGTCCACCTTGCCCATCTTGAACCCTTTAGAGAGGAGAAAATCTCTCAACCTCTCATACCATGCTCTAGGTGCTTGTTTCAAACCATATAAAGCCTTCTTCAACTTGTAGACATGGTTGGGATACTTTTCATCTTCAAAGTCCGGTGGTTGTTCAACATAGACCAACTCATTGATGAACCCATTCAAGAATGCACTCTTCACATCCATTTGATAAAGTTTGATATCATGAGCACATGCATAAGCAAGCAAGATTCTAATTGCTTCAAGTCTAGCAACCGGTGCATAGGTCTCTCCAAAGTCAAGACCCTCTACTTGTGTGTACCCTTGAGCTACTAGTCTTGCATTGTTTGTAACCACGATTCCATCTTGACCTTGCTTGTTCTTGAAGACCCACTTGGTTCCAATCACATTGTAGTCCTTTGGCCTTTCCACCAATTCCCAAACATCATTTCTCTTGAAGTTGTTCAACTCTTCATGCATAGCATTTATCCAATCTTTCTTTTCCAATGCCTTCTCAATGTTCTTTGGTTCTTCTTGAGATACAAAGGCATGGTGTGCACAAAATGAGGCTAAACTTTCTCTTGTAATCACTCCACTATTGATGTCACCGACAATTTGATCAAGTGGATGATTTCTTGCAATGTTTGAAGGTTGCATCACTTGCACTTGATGACTAGGATGAGAAGGTGAACTAGCTTGTTGCTCTTGATCTTCATCTTGAGTACCACTAGTGCTTGCTTCATTAGCTTCAATCTCAACCGTAGTGGTAGGCAATGGAGTATCATCATCATCATCAACTTGCCTTGGCCGAATGTCACCAAACATCCATGTTTCTCATTGCATTCTCCAAGTTGGAACCACTAACATCATCATGATTTTCAACTTTACTTTGAGATCCTTGGGTTTCATCAAATTACACATCATGAACTTCTTCAAGTTGGCCACTACCCAAGTTCCATACTCTATAGGCTTTGCTTGTGGTTGAATATCCAACTAGGAAACCTTCATCACATTTCTTATCAAACTTGCCCAATCTTGTGCCTTTCTTGAGAATGTAGCATTTGCATCCAAAGACTCTAAAATATCCAATGTTGGGCTTCCTTCCATTTAACAACTCATATGGTGTCTTGCCAAGCATTTCATGGCAATAGAGACAGTTGCTACAATAGCAAGCCGTGTTGATTGCTTCGCCCAAAAAGGAATGACTAACATTGTATTCACTATGCATTGATCTTGCTATTTCAATCAAGGTTCTATTCTTACTCTCAACTACACCATTGGATTGAGGAGTGTAGGTTGGTGAAAATTGATGTCCAATTCCAAGCTCATCACACAACTCTTCAATTCTTGTATTCTTGAATTCACTCCCATTGTCACTTCTAATCTTCTTGATGGATGTTTCAAACTCATTTTGCACTCTCTTGACAAAGGTCTTGAATAGCTCAAATACATCACTCTTGTCATGCAAAAAAGAACACCCATGTGTATCTAGTGTAGTCATCCACAATGACAAAACCATACTTGTTGCCACCAATGCTAGTGTATGTTGTTGGCCCAAACAAGTCCATTTGCAACAACTCGAGTGCCTTGCTTGTACTCATTGTGCTCTTGGATGGATGTGCATTGCCATGTTGCTTGCCGGCTTGACATGCTCCACAAGGTTTGTCCTTCTCAAACTTGACATCACTCAAGCCTCTCACCAAGTCATGCTTCACTAACTTGTTTAATTGCTTCATTCCAACATGACCAAGCCTTCTATGCCACAACCAACCCTTGCTAGCCTTTGAGAGTAAACATGTTGTCAATTTGGCTTCTTTTTGAGTTGAAGTCCACTAGATAGAGATCACCATATCTAAATCCCTTGAATATCATGTTTGCACCATCACCACTAACCACTTCAACTTCTTGACTAGTGAATATGCATTTGTAGCCAAGATCACAAAGTTGAGAGACCGACAATAGATTGTAACCAAGATTATCAACTAGCAACACCTTTGACAAGCTCTTCTCTTAAGTAATTGCTATCTTGCCAAGCCCCAACACATTGCCTTTCTTGTCATTGCCAAATGTGATTGATTCATATGCATCTATGCCCTTGATGCTAATAGACTTGAACATATGTGAATCCCCGGTCATGTGTTGAGTACACCCACTATCCATTATCCAATGCTCTCCTCCGCACGATAATTGACCTACAAAAAGAGATCAATTCTTCTTAGGTACCCAAACTTGCTTGGGTCCTTCAAGATTAGTCACCAAGGCCTTTGGTACCCAAATGGCTTTATTCCTTGAGCCCATCCATGGTGTACCAATGTACCTAGCACGAACACCATTGTCCTTCTTCACAAGCATATATGAATGATCAAGCTTAATGGAAGAGACATTGGTTTTCTTGTTCATGCACTTTTGCTCTAAGTGACCAACTTGTTTACAAGCTTTGCAATAGCTACCATTGTTCTTCACAAAGCGAGTCTTGTGAGTAACAAGGGTGGCCTTGCCTTTCTTGGGGATATAGCCTAAGCCCTCCTTGTAGAGAGATACTCTTTGGCTACCCAAGCACATAAGCAAGCGGTCCTCACTCCCACTTTGGAGTCCGGTAAAATTTTAAACCATGCTGACATTGTACAGCCTGGAGAGGAAAGTGGTACTAATGAGAACAAAGAGTCCGATATTAAATCTAAAAATCACCAAGTGTCTAATTTGAAAGACTCTTTTATGCTTGATAAAAAATTTGATATTGCTGAAATTGGTGTTGATGTGCTGAATTTCTCCTACACTCATGCTATAATAGATCAACATTTAGAGGACACCAAAGCTGAATTACCTTTGTCACATGATGAATGTTCTACTGATTTTTGTGATAAAGGAGAGTTGTGTGATACCGCTATGTTTATCCCTATGCCATAACTTGTGAAGGAAACTAATTCTTTTGGTTTTGGAACCAAAGACTAATGCTGAAAATAAACATTTACTTCCAATTGCTACCGAAAAAGATGAATTAAAATTATTGTCTTCCTTAAATACTTTGGGTTATCTTGAATTTGATACTATGTGTACTCTTAGTAGTTTGGAAGAGAAATTCAATTGTACCTAGAAGCACTTCACCAAAGGATTAGTCGCGGCATCCCCTCTTGATAGTCGCCTATCTATCCTATAATGTGATCACACGCTCTATTGTGTCTTGATTGCCGAAAGAAATACCCTATCAAGTATACCTTTGCCTTGATCTCCGGGGTTCCTCTCAAACCGACATACCGAGCTTGACATACCTTTGCCTTGATCATCATGCTCCACGTCATCCATGCAATCCTATCTCTTAAGTCACACTTAGAGCAAAGGATTAGCACGACAAGTGTGTCATCAATTTCCAAAACCAAACATGAGATTTCAGTCCAGTCGGTACGCAGGAAACACAGTTTTCCTCCCAACGGATGCATTTCGTGATGGGGGTATTTATACTTGTTTGGCCGGCTTGTGCTCTCTCTCTTGGTCATTTGAATCACTCCTAACATCCTAGAGCTGAGCAAAAGCCCTCCCCTCTCTCATTCTTGCTTGTGAGCTTCAATCTTGAGAGTTGTGGAGATCCAAGTGCATTTGCATTGAGTTCTTGCATCTAGTGGCGGTTGGGGATTGTTGTGAGCCGGTTGGTTTCTTGTTGCTCTTGGAGACACCGCTCCTAGCCGGGCTTGGTGATTTGGTGGAGGCGTTGGCAAGAGAAGATGATTATTCTTGGCCACCTCCGGTGATTGTAAGAGGACCACACATTCCTCGTCGGGAAGACAAAGTTGCAAGTAATACATTGCTCGTGTCGGTGAGTACCTCCCTTGTGCGTGTAGTGTCTTGTGGTGCCTTGCGGGGCGTGTCTTGTGGGACAAGTGGCTTGAGGGTCACACTGAGGAACCACCCAAGGTGTTGGTCGACACAACGGAGACGTAGCTTGTCGGTGTGCAAGTGAACTCCGGGGATAAATCGACTTGTTTATTGTCTCCTTGGTGATTGGCTTATTCATCGTATTGTGATTGCTCATCCTCGACATTGGTGATTGGTTCATAGCCTCTACACGTCGGTATATCAAGTTCACCTCTCTAGTACTTCTTTCCTAGCTTACTTTGTGTAGAGAGCTAGCTCTTGCTTGTGTAGTTGCTCTTGCTAGCCTAAGGATCATATTTAGGATTGTTCACTAGATAGAGTAGTGACATAGCCTTTGTGTGTCTTAGAGATCATAGTTATATTTAGACTTGTCACTAGAAGGCTTGCAAGACCACTAGAGCTAGCACAAACCGCTTAATCGCCATTTGTTATACTAACCAGTTTGTTTAGTGAAGCTTGTAGAAAATTTTTATAGGCTATTTGTCGGCGTTCCGAGAACCGGGGTGCCTCGGGTGCCTAAGCAATAAAGAATTTCTAGGCCGCGTGCCTCCTCCCCAATGGCGTAGCGCAAGATGGACACGGACACGGCGGGTTTATCCCCGGTTCAGCCAACGGGGCCCTACATCCAAATGGGTGGTGTCCTCGCTCCTGTTACCTCACGCTCAAAGGAGAGCTTGTAGTAGGGGTTACAAGCAGCGTGAGGGAGAGATGCCGGTCTCAAGCCCCACGATCGTGGTAGTGGTGGTCGAGTTTTTTTCTCGCTCCTTCGGGTTCGGATCCCCGCTAATGGGGCATTACTCCCCTTTTATAGGAGGAAGAGGGAGGTAATGTTTACATATGTGGGTGCCTAGGTGGCTAATTCCCCGAGGCTATACTTGTTGCATGTGCTTGGCCGAGGGTTGGTTGGCTTGGGTGTCGTTTGATGAAGACACGCTGTCTTGATCCGATGGCGGGCGTGCCGCTCCCCCCGGGTGTGGCCCCGGGAACCGCGTGAGGCGTCCCTCACGGTCCGCATGGCGAGGGGCGCCCCAAGGACGCCGGGTTGCGGCGTGTCATGAGCCCGAGGGTCCGCCCAACGCGGGCGTCTTGGGCGTGTTTCGGGAAATGAACAAAGTTGTCCCGGTTTCCCGTCTTTGGGCGGCGTAATACGCCACCGCTCAGCTTTTGTGTCCCATCCCGGATTGGGGGCGATTTGGCGAGCCGATTTGATCAGGCGTGAATCGATGGCCCCGCGCCTCGTCTTCACTGCAAGGTGCATTAAATGCAAATTGCTTCCCTTCCTAGAGACCGGAACCTCCCATGCCCGAGGGTCACGACCCGGGTGAGTGGAATAGCCACCTCGCCCGAGGATAGAGAGCTGGGTCTCCCTTCGCGGGCGGATTTTTCACCGGATGGTGAGCTAGGCCACCCTCGGGCGAGGCGGGACCATGCGCCCGAGGGTGGTGAGCTAGGTCACCCTCGGGCGAGACAGAGATTTGGGTAGAGTCCGAGCCCTAGGTCGGCCGGGTGATGACGTGGAGCGGGTTCGGTTCTCCGTCTTGTAAAGGTCCCCGACCTTGTCCTTCGAGCGTAGCGAGCTCCTGTCGACGTCCTTGGCCGTGGCGACTCGTGTGGGCGCTCGCGGGCCGGTTTCTCGCTTCATGCATGCGCCCGTGGCTCTTGGCCTCGTCCGTCGCTGTTGGCCGTCCTTCTAAGTGGGATGATAGCAGGCTAGGTTTTACGGGCCCCGATGGGTCGGCAGATTCTCGTTGTTTGGAGAATGTCTCCGGGCCCAATATTTAGGTCCCCGACAAGTAGCCCCCCGAGCCCCCGAGCGAGTGTGGGACTCGCCCGGGGTTGTGCCGCCGCCACGCCGCCTTGTTTTTTTCTCGGGGTGGTTCGTCTACAATGGGTGCGCGAGCGCACCCAGTTGGGTGTAGCCCCAAGGCCTCGAATGGAATGGCGGATTCCTTCGAGGTCTTTATACCTCGACGCACGGCAAGGCCGAAAAACAGTCTTAAATTGCGCTTTGTTTGTGCGGTCTGTTTTGTTTATGTGTGGGCGGCCGAGGCCCGCGCTTATGTGTGCAAGGTCGTCCCAGGCTTCCTCGACTTTGAGTATACGCTCCTCCGCCTCCCGGAAGGGAGGAGGAGGGGAGACGTGCCACAATGCCCTCGTGAAGCCGACCGTGACACGCTCCGGTGAGCGCCGTAGCGGGTCGGGCTTAGCGGGGTGCCCGTGCCTCGCCGAGCAAGGGTCGGCCGTGTGTGATCTAGGATTCACCCCATGAGAACCTACTGACCGTTTAGCGGATCCCGGGGTTTGACAGGTCAACCCCCCCGAGAGCCTGTAGGGCCTCCCACGGATGGGACATCTCTATAAACAAAGACCCGCGGGTCTTAAACACGTTCAGAAAATCCAGAGCCCCGGAGGGCCCGGTATAGCCGGTTGTGCATTTCCATCCCGTCCCCTCGCTCGGGTTATCCCGAGGCGATCAGAAACCCCGTGGGGCCCAGCTGGCAACCTGCGAACGTAAGGTGCACGCGTTGGCGTCGCGTCCGAGGCTCGTTTGGTTCCCGCCGGAAGTAGGAACCGTCAACGGACCGACTTTTTTGCCCCTTAGGGTCGGGCGCCCGGCTGGATATGGATGGCCTGGACGGTTTTACCCCCCCTAATGGAAGACGAGGCGTCTCCTTGCCGCGCCCGAGGCGGGCGTGACGGTTCCAAATCCGATGGGACGCGGGCCCTGTGGCTCTTTTGTCGTGGGCAAGAATCGAGCGCCCGTCAAGGTGCATTAATGCTCTTGATTGACGGCTCCACCGCGGGCCGAGCCGTTGGATGAGCGGTTCCGTTCCATCGTAGGCCGTCCATTCCAGGCGCCGGTTCGTTTGCTCGGCCGGGTGGTTTGCCTTCCCTTCCCTATAAATATGGGGGGGTCGCCGGGCGCGGCGATAGTTGCTCCTTTGTTCTTGCCATCGCTTTCTTGCCTTCTTGCCGCAGCAATTAGAGATAGAAAGAAAGATAGGGAGAGATTAAGGGAGAAATCCACTTGCCTTGTGCTCGTGTGAACGGTGTTGCCACGGTTGCTTGTTCCTCGTCCTCCCGCTCGTCCATGGCACAATCCGGTGGCGGTGACAACACGAGGGAGGTGCTCGATGCCGAGCCGTGGCCGAGAACGACGGCGATGGAGGAAAAGCTTCAGCGCCTTGTCGAGGAAGGGCTTCTTCGCCCTCGCACTCAATGCCGAGCGGCCGGAGTGGATAGCTCCGGATTGGACCGAGGAGGAGCCTAACCCTCCCGATGGCTACGTGGTGAGCCCGACGATCTTCACCGGCGTGGGTTGGGATGCGGCGGGGCCGGTTTATCCAGCGCGATCCTTCATTACTACGACATTGAGCTTCACCATCTGCCCCGAACTCGGTCTCGGGCCGCCATCTTCGTCACCCTCCGTGGGGATTCCCGGGGATCGAGCCGCATTGGGACCTTTGGTTATGGTTTTTAAGGCGGACCTTACCACCGCCCGTGGCGAAGGGTGCGCCGCGGAGGGCGTTATGCGTTGGTGGTTGCGCGCTCCAAGTCCGATCGGAGCAGCCGAGGCCGAACCGAGCTGATGGGTACATCCTTTCCAAGCTCACCTCCTCCAACAAGGGGTGGCAGGACCAGGTGGTTCTACCTCCGCAATGACGGAACGCGCTTCCTGTACACCGGGTGCGTTCTCAAGCGGCGTCCGGATAAGTGGTTACAGGGTCCCCCTCGGCGGATCATCCTCGGTTGGAGGGCCCGAGGCGAGCGATCTTGCGGCTCGAGATGGGGGTGTGAACGCAGCGGCGTGGTCGCCGCCTTTCATCGGCGTCGGGTGTTGCCATTGATGGCTCGCCCTTTGCTCATGTATCGATGACCTCCTCGGCTGCCGGCCTTGAAGAGTCTCGGATGTCGCCCCTTCGCTTCCACCGATGGCCCGGCCAAGAGGGTGAGGGAGGCATTGGGGTCCAACACCCCATCCCGCATCCCGAGATCCCTATGCGCCCCTCCCGTGGGTACATCTCCTTGGTAAGTGCCTTTCGGGCGTTCTTGTATTGTCTTGTCATCGCCATGTTGTTTGCCACGGTGGTTCTTACTCCATCTTCTCGCAGGTCATTTGAACTACCACGACTCTCCTCCGCCTGTGCCCCACTGATGGATGCCGCGGCGGGCGGGCGAACCGCGCTTCGGAATGAGCGGGAGAGAGCACCGGGCGTTAAAGAAGGAGGAGAAGAAGAAGAAGAACGTGGCCCGCGCCAACCGTTGGGCCGAAAGCAACAGGCGGGCCAATCGCTGATACCTCGACCACCGAGGAGGACGTGGATGAGGAGGAGGATGAGTTCGTCGTGAACTCGTCGGACGATGATGTGGGGGCTCGTGATGACCGAGCCACAGGGTTGCCGACCCACTCGGGACTTCGCTATGAGCCCGAGCCCGAGGCGTCGGGGTTGCTGGTACCGGCGCGCCCGAGTTCCTCGGCCCGAGGCCCCAGGACCACCGGTGGCTCGGGGTTTTACCCGATGTGGGTCACCCGGTGCTACATGGCGAGGCTCGGCGGGATGAGCCGGCGCTTCCCCGTGGAGCACCTCGCGTCGCAAGGCGCGGTTCGAGGTGAGGAACCGGTGACCCCCGTCCCGAACCGGCCTCCGTGCGTCGAAACCGTGGAGGAGACGGCCCGTCGCGTCAAGCATGCGACGCCTGTGCGCAGATCTTCCCGCGCCTCGGCCACACCTGGGGCGATCCCTCGGGCCTCGTGAGTCCCTTCGTGTTTCGCGAAGATTAGCTTCTTTTTCTGGTATTTTTTGGCTTCTTTAGCGACGCGTTCTTGGCTTCGAGGAAGCGGGGGCCCCACTGTCCTTGCATCCCAAGAAGGCCCCGAAGGCCGGTCTGCGCAAGCCTCGGCCGGGCCTAGGAGCCGGGGTCGTCTCACCAAGACGTCGTCCCACCCGTTGGGCTCCCTCGTGGTGTTAGCCCCCGAGCCTCGGGAGGGGTCGGGCCGGCCGACGGCCGAGATCTCCCCCGAGGTGGTACAAGCCCATGGCGGTGATGGCGGGTCGTCCACCCAGCCGATGGTAATCGACTCGGAGGGCTCGGCCGGCCGCGTGGCGTGGCCCCGGCGCGGAGCGGCGGTTGGTGCCGTTTGAGGGGACCCATGACGCAGCCGCCCTCCCGAGGGGAGCCAAGCTCCTTCGTCCCGGAGTTTTCTCGGGAGGAGCTCTTCGAGGGGCGGCGAGACGCCGAGGCCCCCGCTTGTGCCGGCTCTTGCCAACTGGGGCTCATGAGGCGTACAACCCCGACTTCCCGCTACTCCATGTGCCCGGCTTGACGCGCTCTTGGCGGCGTCGTCTTCGGCAATGGTGAGGGCGGTGGCACGTGATCACCGTGAGGGACCCCCGGACTTCTATTGGTCCGGGTTCCCCGAGCCGCGGGAGTTCTTGGGTGGAGGCGATGTTCCCTCCCGAGCCGACCACTGGGCGGTCCCCCCTGACCTTGGGTGATGTACCCGGGGTCCGGCCGCCGCGGTGATCGATGACCGTCCCGAGGTCCCGCGTGGAGGACTCATGAGCGGATCCGCCAGTGGGCTGCTGATGGCCTTGCGAAGATTGGTGACGCCATAACCGGGCGTCTCGCCGAGGCCGACGCGGTGAGTGTCTTGGCTGTTATTCTTCGCCGTATTTTCTTTGTGTGCGCGTCGTAATCCGTGGTGTCCTTGTTGCGGAATCTCCGGGCGATTCGCCGGGAGAAGTCCGAGCTCCTTCGCCTGAGGAATGTTACGAACCGGACCGCCCTCGGGCAGACGCGGTGAAGCCGATCAAGCCCGGAGCGAGGCGTCCGGTGGGACTACTCTTGCCGAGGAGAGAGGGAGTCCCAAATGCGACTGGAGGCCGAGCTCGCCAAGGCCAGTCCGAGGCCAACAAAGTGGCGGGTGAGATGGCTCAAATGAGCCAAGATTTTGAGGATGCTCGAAGCAGGTCCCTCCAGGCCCCGGAGGAGGCCCATGGCGAGCGGGACCGATCCCGGGAGGAGGCGAGGAAGCAGCGGAGATGTGCGACGCCTTAAACACCTGCATCGGGGGAGCTGGTGTCCGAGGGGAAACCCTTAGGAAGGAGAAGGACCAGCTCCAAAAATCGCCATGAGGAGCACGGCGTGATGCCGGGATGGCGGCTGAAATGCCAAGGTACATCCTCTCCCTTTGGTAGGTTTTACCGCCTTTGATAGCTTCATCTTGCCGATATCACCTTGGTGCCTGTCGCCGCAGAGGCGAGAAGGTCCCGACCGAGGCCGTGGAGACCGCGGCTACGCCGCCCAAGGGCCGGAGCAAGAGCGTAAGTCGTACCGGGAGCTAGAAGAGGCCCTGTCGGACTTCATCCGCCGCCCGGGGCGGACAACCCCGAGGTCGGGCCCTCGGCTCGCAGTCGCCCGCTGGCCCGGGCGGCTTCCTCGGTCCGAGCTCCGAGCGCCTTCCGGACGTGTGTGCGGACGTGTATGGCGCTTTTCGCTCACACTTCCCGATGGCGTCCGAGACATTGAATAACGCCGCGGGTGGCTTCTTCCTTGGCTCCGATGACGGGGCGTGGTCGACCCCCGCCGAGAAGGGGCGCCGCCGACGCCGCCAAGACCCGGGAGTTGTACGAGTTCGTGGATGGTGCCGCGACTTACCCGGCCTCCCGTTTTGAAGACGAGGTGTGCCCTCCGTATTCCCCCCATAGAGTCAAACTATGAGGCGGACACGGAGATGCGGGACACCTGAGATTCCCGAGGATGCGCCGACGGCCCGACGTCCTCGCTCCGGGATGCTTCTACCGGGATGTTGCCTCCGCATGTGTCGCTTGACGGCCGATCGTGGAGCGCGGGTGGACGAGGCTCGTGACGCCCCCTGATCTCCCCTTGTATGAAAAGTCAAGTGTGTAAGAGAAGTATGCATAAACAATGGTGCTACCCAAGGCCTGGGACCTAGGCAGGTGCGTTTATGATTGTGTTGTGTCTCTCGAACTTCTCGTTTATTGTGTGGCCGGGTCGCTTGCTTTCTCCGCTCGCGAGATAGTGAGCATGGATGCCATTGGGGGCGGTCCGTACGGGTGCCACTAGGGGCGGTCCGTTTGACTCAGCTATCTCACTTAGGATTTGTAAGGCAGTCGCGCAACCTTCGCAACTTAAACGATCGATTCAAGTGTGCGCAGGAGAACTTTTTTCCTTGAAAAAAAAGTTTCGAAAAAAGAAAGAGGAGGGGGTCCCCCGTGTAGCCCCCGAGGGAGTTTTAGTCTTGTGCTGGACGAGGCTAAGACTCCCTTAAGGTATGCACAAGAAGGTTCTCTTCGTAAAAGATGTAAACCTTTTATTGAGCGAAGAAGAACATAAGTGTTTGACTTCTAGTGCGAGGTTAAGGGTAGAAGCGACGTAGCTGTTCTATGTTCCAAGCGTTGGAGTAGACTTCGCCCTTCTCATTCTTCAACTTGTAGGTTCCGGGCCTTAGTATTTCGGCGATGAAATATGGCCCTTCCCAAGGTGGTGTGAGTTTGTGGCGCCCCTTGTTATCCCGTCGGCTGAGTGCGGGGTCGTTGACTTGGAACTCCCGAGGCTTTAGTCGCTGGCATGATACTTGCGTAGAGCTTGTTGGTATCTTGCTGAATTTAAAAGTGCGACGTCTCGGGCCTCATCGACTTGGTCGATGGAATCTTGCCTTGCTCGCCGGTTGCCCCCCGCTCGGTGTAGGCTCGCGGCCTTGAGGACCCATATTCAATGTCTCGTGGGCAAGATCGCCTCGGCTCCATAGACTAGAAAGAATGGGGTGAAGCCCGTGGCTCGGCTTTTCGTTGTTCGAAGGCTCCATAGTACCGACGGTAGTTCCCGTAACATTTCTTCCCGCATCGGTTCAGCCGATTGAAGATCCTTGGCTTGAGTCCTTGTAGGATCATGCCATTGGCACGCCCACTTGACCGTTGGCCCTTGGGTGGGCTACGACCGAGGTGTCAACCCGGATGCCGTGAGTCGTCCACAAAAGTCGAGGAACTTTTTTCCCACGGTTGGTTCCGTTATCCGTGATGATGGAGTTCGACTCCAAAACGGGCAATGATGTTCGTAAAGAACTTCACCGTTTCCTCCGTCCGAGGGTTCACCACAGCCGGGCTTCGATCCACTTGGAGAACTTGTCGATGGCGACTAGGACATGAGTGTGTCCTCCAGCGCCCTTTTCGTGAGGACCGATCATGTCGAGCCCCCACACCGCAAATGGCCATGTCGAGGTATGGTCCGGGGCTTGTGCCGGTAGGTGAGTCCCGCGCGCGTAGAACCGGCACCCCTCGCAGTGCGCACGACTTCATTCGCGGCCCCGTATCGCCGAGGGCCGCAAAAGCCCCGTCCAAGACTTTTACCGACTAGAGTCCCTCGGGCGGCATGATGGCCACACTCCCTCGGTGGGTGTCTTTAAGCAACTCTTTGCCCTCCGCCGAGGGTATGCATCGCATGTATACTCCCGAGGCTCCTTTCTTGTAGAGTTCTTTTTTTGTCTCCGATTAGCGCAAAGGATTTTGCCCTTCCGGGCCAACTGGCGAGCCTCGGTCTTATCCTCGGGTAGTTCTCCCCCGGAGAGGTACTCAATAGAGGTTCTCTCCGGTCGTGGTCTCGGTGGTCGATCGCCATAGCTTCGGGCGCGGTTTGTTCCCGAGTTGTTTTCGCGAGCCCCGAGGGTATTTCAAGGGAGTGTACTTAACCGAGGGCTCGTTGGGATCTCGGGTGAGTACGCGTTCGGGGAACGGTACCTCGCGTCGCAGCCTACCTTGGCGAAGTTCGTCCGCAGCTTCATTGTAACGCCTTGGTGTGTGCTTGTGCTCAAGCCCGTGGAACTTTTCCTCCGGTTTGCGCACTTCTCGGCAATATGCTTCCATCTTGGGGTCGTGGCACGCCGAGGCCTTCATGACTTGATCGATAACCAATTCGCGAATCCCCCGGTTTCCAACCGTCGGATCCCGAGGTCCGCCGCGATCCCGAGACCGCTAACTGCCTCGTGATTCTCGCGACGTTGTTGGAGGCCGGGAAGTGCAACCGGATGGCGTACCTTGTGTGAACCCCGAGGGGTGAGATGAAGAGCAAACCGGCCCCCGCACCCGTCTTCATCATGGACCCGTCGAAATACATGGTCTAGCACTCGGCCGGATTGGTGCTTTGGGCGGTTGCGTGTCGATCCATTCGCCACAAAATCGGCCAGACTTGAGACTTTATCGCCTTGCGGGCAGAATGATATTGTCTCGCCCATGAGCTCCACCGCCCACTTCGCCACTCTTCCCGTGGCTTCGGTTCGATGATCTCCCGAGGGGGAATGAGGATACCACGGCGACCGGGTGCGCGAGGAAGTAATGGCGAAGTTTTCTTAGCGTCGATGCGATGGCGCATAACGCTTTTTGCATTTGCGAGTACCGAGTCTTGGTGTCGGAAAGCACCTCAGCGGCGGAAGTACACGGGGCGTTGTGCGGCAACGTGTGCCCCTCTTCCGACGCTCCACTACGACCACCGCGGGCCGACTACCCGGGTAGTGGGCGTGACGTGAGGGAGCAAGGTCTCTCCGGGTTTGGCGGCACCGGGGACTGGTGGACTAGTCAGGAGCTTCTTGAGGTTGCCGAGGGCTTGTTCGGCCTCGGGGGTCAAGGCAAAGTGCTCAGTCTTGCGAAGGAGCCGATAGAAGGGGAGGCCCCTTTCCCCGAGGCGGGAGATGAACCTGCTTAGTGAAGCCAGGCAGCCCATAACCTTCTGAACTCCTTTGAGGTCTCGGATTGGCCCAATCTTCGTGATTGCGTCAACCTTGGTTGGGTTTGCTTCGATGCCTCGTTGTGAGACGATGAAGCCCAGCAGCATTCCTCGGGGGACCCCAAACACGCATTTTTCGGGGTTGAGCTTGACTCCCTTCTTGTTTAGACACTCGAAGGTTTCCCCGAGGTCTCCCACGAGGTCCGCAGTTTTCTTGGATTTGACCACTATGTCATCGACATAGGCTTCCACGATCCTCCCGATGAGTTCTCCGAAGATGATTTGCATGCACCGCTGGTACATAGCCCCAGCTTCCCCGAGCCCGAAGGACATTGTGAGGTAGCAATACATCCCGGCGGGTGTTATGAACGAAGTCACGAAATGGTCGGACTCTTTCATTTTGATCCGGTGGTAACCGAATATGCATCGAGGAAGGACAAAGTTTCGCATCCCGCGGTGGAGTCGACAATTTGGTCGATTCGAGGCAAAGGAAAGGGAACTTTCGGACATGCTTTGTTGAGACTAGTGTAGTCCACACACATCCTCCATTTCCCATTCTTTTTCTCTACTAATACAGGATTAGCTAACCACTCTGGGTGGAATACTTCCTTTATGAATCCGGCCTCCCGAAGCTTGTGGATCTCCTCGCCGATGATCTTACGCTTGGCGTCATCAAACGGCGCAAGCGCCGCATGACTGGGCCGAGCCCTGGCCGGATGTCTAGGAGTGCTCGGCGACATCCCTCGGTATGCCCGGCATGTCCGAGGGTCCCCACGCAAACGCCTTGGCGTTCGCACGGAGGAAGTCGGCGAGCACGCTTCCTATTTCGATCCGGCTCGAAGCCGATGGTCGCCAGCCTTCTCCTTGGTTGCTTGGGATCGAGTGGGATCTTCTTGGTGCCCGAGGAGGGCTCGAAGCTCCGACCCGCGCGGCGCTTGGCCTCGTGCTCGATCGTGATCTCGTCAAAGCTCTTCTTCGCGTCGGCAATGAGTGCCTCGGCAATGGCGAAGCGCCTCGGCCACTCCACACCCTCTACATCGCACTCATATGCATGATGGTGCAAGGGGCCAGTCGTGATGACACCCTTCGGCCCCGGCATCTTGAGCTTGAGGTAGGTGTAGTTTGGGACAGCCATGAATTTGGCATAGCAAGGCCGCCCGAGGAGTGCGTGGTATGTACCTTGGACCCCGAGGATCTCAAAGGTGAGAGTCTCTTGCCCGAAGTTCGAGGGGTCCCAAACAGGCCGGCAGTCGATCCGCCCCAGGGCTTCGGTTGCTTGCCGGGGACGACGCCGTTGAAAGCCGGCCCCCGGGCGGATCTTGGACTTGTCTACCCCGAGGAGGTCAAGCGTTTCCTCGTAGATGAGGTTGAGGTCGCTTCCTCCGTCCATGAGGACCTTGGTGAGCCGGGTATTGACAATGATGGGATCCACCACCAATGGATAAGCCCCTGGGTTTGGGATGTGCCGAGGGTGATCCGACCGGTCGAAGGTGATGGCTTGATCCGACCACTTGCGTAGCTTCGGGATCGCCGGTTACGTCGCGCATACACCTCTCGCCGTTCCTTCTTGCGTTGCGCATCGACATGTTCTTTGGTGTTGCCGCCGAAGATCATGAAGCGATTGTTCACCTTCGGGAAACCCTTGTCTCCCTCGGCCGCGCCCTCGGGCGCTCCTTCCTCCTCCTCCTCGGGAATGGCCCCCGAGTTTGCCGGGTGTTTGCGCACCGTTTTGCACTCCTCGAGGGTGTGCTTGACCGAAACCGCGGGTTCCTCGCACTTCTTGAGCATCTTTGTCGAAGGTAACTTGTGGCGGGGCTCGGGGACCCTTTGCGGTCCGACTGCCCACCATGTCTTCGTCGTCCCGTTGAGGGCTTGGCCCTTGCCCTTGCGGCTCTTGTCCTTTTCTTCTTCTTCTTGCCCTCGCGAGGCCGGGATCCCTCGGGTTCCTCCTCCTTACGCTTTCCTTTGCCCGGTGCCCTCGATTGAACAGAGCCCCAACAACCTCTTCTCCATTTGGGCGAACTTGGTGGCGATGTCCATCGGCTCGTTCGCCTCGGTCGGAGTCCGGCGCCCTAGCTTCTTCACGAGGTCACGGCAAGAGGTGCCGGCCAAGAAGGCCCCTATGACGTCGAATCCCATCACGTTAGGGAGCTCGGTCCGTTGCTTGAGAAGCGCCGGATGTAGTCGCGCAAGGACTCGTCGGAGACTTCGGCGGCGGCCAGAGGTCCCATGAGTTACCCGGCGCGGATATGTGCCCTGGAAATTCCCTCGGAAGGTCCTCTCGAAGTCTGCCCGGTTTGATATGAGGTCCGGTGGAAGGTGTTCCAGCCCGAGGCCCTAGGCTGAGTCGGAGAGGTACGGGGCAAATTTCGATTATTACTTTGTCATCGTGTGCCCTCGCTGACCGGCATGCCGGTAGATAGTCGGCCAACAACACCTCGGGACGAGTCTCCCCCGAGTACTTCTCGATGTGGCCGGGAGGCTTGAAGCGCCCGAGGGTGGCCTAGCTCACCATCCTCGGGTGAAAAATCTGCCCTCCCGATATCCCTTGTGAAGGCCCGTGGCCCCGGGTGGATCCGGGAGTACCCTGGTCTTCCGGCGCGATTGCGCGTCTCGCCCGCCCGGTCGCCCCCGAGGTGAACCGCCTCCGTGGCGAGCCCGCTGCCGCTCGATTTCTTCCCCGAGGTCGGGGCGCCTCGGTTATGGTCTCGGCGGTCTTCTATGTGCTCCCGGGATCCGGGCGGTTCTTTGCGGTTGTCGACTAGGCGTTCCGGACCGGCCTTGCGAGAGGCTCGGCTGCCTCGCTCAGTCGGACGGAGCCCCCCGTCGACTTTGCCCGGACTCCTCCCGTCGTCGTGACGTCGCGGCCCGATCCCCGGAGGCGGAGCTCTCCGCTGTTGTGCACCGCCCCGTCGAGGAGATGTTGTAGGCCCTCACGAATGCGCGCCTTCCCTCGGCGGTAGAGGGTTCGGGCATTTCGCGTTACCGGCATGGCGGCGCCGCCACATTGAGGTCGGCTGCGGAACGGGCCGCTATGTCGGGAAGTGGTGGTACCCGTCGGGTCCGCCGCGTCCGCCGCCCGTTGCGATCATGGGCGCCCTCGCTCGCCTGCCGGCCGGGCTTGCTCCCGTTGGATGTTACGCTCCGATCGTCGGTCGCGCGGACTACGCGCCGGGATGCGGTCTGCGCAGATCCAGCAGCCGCGCGTTTCGGCCGGCAGCGCTGGCGCTCTACGGCCGGATGGGGGGCGGAAGGCTGGCGCGCCAGCGGCGCGGCCCGTCGTGGCGATGCGTCCGCCTCATCTTCGTCGGAGACGTCGGTGAGGCGGCCATCTTGCTCTATGTTGTAGCATTCCCGTGTAGGGTCGTAATAGTCGTCCTCGCCGTCGGTTCGGGGCACCGAACGCGCGGAGGAAGTCCCCTGTTCTCCGGACGGTAGTGCGATTCCGCCCGTTCTCGGGACTGGCTCCACCGTGCCCGGACGAGGAGGCGGGGCGGGTCCCGCAGCATCCTTTGGCGGTCGCGCTCTTCCGCGAATCGTCAGTGGGATAGCGTTCGTGGGACGGCGGAGGTCTGGCCCGTGCTCTCCTCGCGGCGGCTTCGACCGTTTCCGCCGGCGAGGATTTACGGAATCCCCTCCCGTACCACCGACGTGGGACGTTTTCCGCGATTAGGGTTTACGGGCATCTGCCGCGGGCGTCGTCGGGGAAGGATTTTCCCCGTGCCTAGGGTTCCCGGGGACCCTCACGTGAGTCGGCACCCGGGGTGCGTCGTTGGACTTCGAGTCCGTTCGCGAAAATGCGCCCGGCGCGCGGTGGAGTCCGCCTTGCCCGCCTTTGCGGCGGCGGCGTGATGGCGGACCGCGCCCGTATCGGCGATCTTGCCCTTCTTTCGCCGCCGTCATGTCGCAAAAAGGATCATCTCGTAGTTGCGCCGCCGGCGCCACGAACTCCAGGCGTCGAAAGAACAGCGGTGTTCAGCGCGGGAGCTCGTGCTCCGGCGGCGGGTGGAAACGAAGGTGGAAACGCCATGAGGGCCGACGGAGATTTGGATTGCACACGGCTCCTACGGCGGCGCCAACCCCGGCGTTGCCCGAGAACCGGGGTGCCTCGGTGCCGGCAATAAAGAATTTCTAGGCTGCGTGCCTCCTCCCCCAATGGTGTAGCGCAAGATGGACACGGACACGGCGGGTTTATCCCGGTTCAGCCAACGGGGCCCCTACGCCCAAATGGGTGGTGTCCTGCTCGTGTTACCTCGCTCAAAGGAGAGCTTGTAGTAGGGGTTACAAGCGGCGTGAGGGAGAGATGTCTTTGGTCTCAAGCCCCACGATCGTGGTAGTGGTGGTCGGGGTTTTTCTCGGCTCCTTCGGGTTCGGATCCCCGCTAATGGGGGCATTACTCCCCCTTTTATAGGAGGAAGAGGGAGGTAATGTTTACATATGTGGGTGCCTAGGTGGCTAATTCCCGAGGCTATACTTGTTGCATGTGCGCGGCCGAGGGTTGGTTGGCTTGGGTGTCGTTTGATGAAGACACGCTGCGTCTTGATCCGATGGCGACGTGCCGTTCCCCGGTGTGGCCCCGAGGTGCGTGAGGCGTCCCTCACAAATCCGCATGGCGGGGGCGGCCCTGGGGATCTTTGGTTCTTGGCGTGTCATGAGCCCGAGGGTCCGCCCAACGTGGCGTCTTGGCCGTGTTTCGGAAATGAACAAGTGTTGTCCTGGTTTCCCGTCTTTGGGCGGCGTAATCGTCACCGGTTCAGCTTTGTGTCCCATCGGTCGGATTGGGAGCGATTTGGCGAGCCGATTTGGTCGGGCGTGTCGATGGCCCTCCCGGCGCCTCGTGCTGCACGCAATTTGCATTAAATGCAGTTGTTCCCTTCCTCCGGATGGAACCTCCCATGCCCGAGGGTCGACCACGGGTGAGTGGGTTGGGCCACCTCGCCCGAGGATAGAGAGCCGGGTCTCCTTCGGAGGCGGGCGGAGATTTTTCGCCCGAGGATGGTGAGCTAGGCCACCCTCGGGCGAGGCGGAGTCCATGCGCCCGAGGGTGGTGAGCTAGGTCACCCTCGGGCGAGACGGAGATTTGGGTGGAGTCCGAGCCCTAGGTCGGCCGGGTGATGACGTGGAGCGCTACGGTTCTCCGTCTTGTAAAGGTCCCCGACCTTGTCCTTCGAGCGTAGCGAGCCCCCGGTCGACGCCCCGCCGTGGCGACTCCCGTGGGCCGCCGCGGGCCGGTTCTCGCTTCATGCATGCGCCGTGGCTCCTTGGCCGGTCCGTCGCCTGTTGGGCTGTCCCTTCTAAGTGGGATGATGGCGGGGCTAGGTTTTACTTGGGCCCCGATGGGCCGGCAGATTCTCGTTGTTTGGAGAATGTCTCGGGGCCCAATATTTAGGTCCCCGACACTATTCACCCCCTCTAGCCATCTAGGACCTTACAAAGTAGTTTAGTAGGAGAGGTAAACAAAAAAAAGTTGCCTTGTGGAGGATCGCTCTTACATAAAAACATTAGTGAGGGAAAAGAAACACTACGTGGTTTCCTGGTCAATAGCCACCGGACACTTAGGCAACACTACTCATTTGGGTGCAATAGGGGTACTATGGCACCCAACCAGTGAATTGGTAGTAATATGTGTCCATATTGCCACACAAAAAT
Organism: Hyparrhenia diplandra; assembly: GCA_015847255.1. Taxonomy (NCBI): domain Eukaryota; kingdom Viridiplantae; phylum Streptophyta; class Magnoliopsida; order Poales; family Poaceae; genus Hyparrhenia; species Hyparrhenia diplandra. Next base: position 120,992 of record JADLZK010007575.1, on the reverse strand, counting down.
TGTGTTGTGATATTTATTTTTTGGTTGCAAAATGATGACGTTGTTGCACCCATTTTAAGGATTTGTGTGGCAATTGGTGGGGAGTATTGCAACAATAATTTGATGGTGCATTAACATGTCGTCTTTGCAAAAAAAAAAAAAAAAAAAAAAAAAAACTATGGCAACCATATTAGTGTCGGTTGGCTTATGAAGGGCAGTATCACAACTATTTATTTGGATTGCAATTTTGTTTGGTACTTTGTGGCAATAAATAGGTGGCTATTGCATCCTTTGTTGCCACAAGATGTAATAACACATCATCTCGAACTGAAAAACATAAATCACTGAATCCCCTTGGATTTAGACATTTTTTGAGAGAGAACAGTAGGGGCAGAAGAGCCCCTACTGAAAATTTATTCATAATGCAAAAGAACAGTTACAAAAAAAAACAATTACAAATACAAAAAGAACAGAGCAAAGGGGAGAGAAAGTTCCGGGATACACAGAAGGTAAGGAAGAAGATGAGCAAAATTAAACAAAATGCTCTAGCCATAACTCGATATCTGGGAAGTATTTTGGCTTGGCTCTCCATAGGAGCTGCCCAAAAAAAACATTTGAAGAGTTCCAAACCCCGCAAGCTGCAAGCTGGGATGTTTCTAAAGATAACATCATTTTGATCATCCAGATGCTCCAACACATGACTATACTAAATAATAATCTCCATGAAGAAATTCTTATTAATCTGTTGCCTGAAACTTTGGAATCTCTGAAGAGAGCTAGGGAGCTAATAACAGTTAAACCAATGACTTCGGTCAAAAAACAGTTAAACCAATGAGGCTCCAGCAGTCTTGAGCAACTTTCTTTTTTTTCTCGAATACGCAAAAAAAAAAAATTCATCTTTGTATTTAAGAAGAAGAGTTTTTACACACGCGCACGGGGCGCGTTTTGGGAGGGTAAGATTTATAATAGGCCCTGCCTCCCTTGTCGTTTTTACACATGGCTATTACTCGCTTGTTAATTCACCTAGGTGGCGCGCCGCCGCCTCTATCCACAGTCGGCGATCTGCTTAATTTTGGCGAAATTGCACGCCAGTGGCCGTTCTGAGAAGAATCTCGTGTTTCTCTCTCAAAGCTCCCATGCCACCAGGGGCCGAAGAGGGTGTTTGCGCCCTTCCTCTTCTCTCTGTGGCATCTCTGTCTCCACCGCTCCCACCAGTCGAGGATAGATCCCCACCCACCTGTGAGGCATCAACTCCAAGCGTCGCCAGGATCCGAACACTTAGTACTTACAGATCCAAACACTTAGTTGGTGGCCACACTGCAGCATGGAAGAACCACCAGTCATGCACCTGGCAGTGGTACAAGCTAGCTCGGCTATCGGCTAGTCAGCGTAGGTTGCTCATCACCTCGAAGTTGAAACAAGCTAGTGAATGGCCACTAGACCTGTCTCCAGCCGCAGTATCAGCCACAATATATGATAGGTAGGGCATCATCAGAGACAAAAAAAAAAAAAAAAAAAAGAGACAATAATTTGGATAGCAAAACGAATTTGGACAAAAGAAACTAAATACGCTATCACCAAATATAAGTAAAACCAAATATGAAAATCAAGATATTCTTAATGCCATCTCACTTTTACAATGTGGCAAAGAGAAGAATGCAGGCATTGAGGTCAAATGGTTGGGATAATTTTCTTCAGAAGGTTACTTCTTTTTGTACTAACCATGGTGTTGAAGTTCCTGCTATGGATGGTGCTTATGTGCCTTATGAAAAGTCAGCAAGGTATGCTGATGCCCAAACCAAACAAATGATGACCATTTTCAAAGAGAAGTATACATATGTGTCATTGATCAAATGGAAAAAAGTCTATATCACACCCCACCTATGAGAGGTGGACTACATAACCCCTTAACCTATGCAATAGTCTACATCACCCCCCTACTTTCCAACCGATCGAATTATCTCCCTAACATATTTTTTAAAAAATTATAGTAAATCATAGAAAAATCATAAAATAAAAAATCCAATTGTGCTAGACTCTAGATGAGTAGATCTACACAATGAATATATAATATGATATGCTTTAGTATATTTTTTTACAGCTATGAAGAAAAGCATAGATCTAAAGCTACAAAAAAAAAAAGAACTAAAGCATACCACATTATATGTTCATTGTGTAGATCTACTCATCCGGTGTCCAACACAATTGGATTTTTCATTTTATGATTTTTTTATGATTTACTATGATTTTCAAAACTGCTTTAGGGGGTAATTTGACCGGTTTTGAAAAGTTTAGGGGGGATGTAGATTGTTTTATAGATTGAGGAGTTATGTAGTCCACCTCCCATAGGTGAGGGTGTGATATAGACTTCTTCCTTGATCAAATTAGTCAAGAGCTTGATAATAGGTTTGATGAGATCAATATGGAGCTACTCTCTTGTATGTCAGCCTTCGGTCCTTTCAACTCCTTTGTTGTGTTTGATGCACGAAAGGTTCGCAGATTGGCTAAACTTTATCCTAAGGATTCTCCAACAATGAGTTGTTAAAACTTGAATTGCAACTTGATAATTATACTGGTGACATGAGATAAGATGCTAGCTTCCAAGGTCTAGACAACATTATTGATCTCTCAAGAAAGCTTGTTGACAAAGAGGCATAAATTGTATGACATGGTGTACTTCCTTCTCAAATTGATATTGTTTTTTTACCGATAACAACTGCGAGTGTTGAAAGAGTACTTTCTGCATTGGTCGCAGTGAAAAACAAAGTCAAGAAATATGATAGGTGACGTTGTTTTAGATGATTGTCTAGTTACATTTATTGAGCGATATTTTGTTCCAAGTTAAATGAAGATGATATAATTGAGACATTCATGTCATTGAAAAAGCGGGATAAGCAAGTAATATTGCAAGTCTCTCCTATTGAACAATGTATATCAAGATTTAACGTCGTTTTACTGAATTATAAATTTACTAGGAAATATGCAATGGAAATATAGGTGATAGCCTGTCTCAGCTGAGACGAATCAGTTTCCAAAATTATCCCTGAGACGCCAAGGTATTCAGCTGCTTCCAACGCCTGCTTGCATGCTATTGTCTCAGCAAACAAAGCATCATGTACTGGACCAAGCCTCCCAGCCCCTACAAGGCTACAAGCACAGGCCACAGGAAGGCCCTCATGGTTCCTGATAACAAAGCCCCAAGCGCCGGTTTTAGCATATATTTTCTATATGTACTTTTATTTATCATAAAAATCGTATTCAAATGAATTTCCCAAATCTGGCTTCAGAATAGGAAAAAAAAGAGAGATAGCATTTATACTGATAGTCATAGACATATCTTTGAACTCGTCATAGCGTGCTGCATGTTGATGTGAATTACAACATTGAGGTGACCGATAACACACCGCCACAATGGCACAATGGTTCATCCGTGAAGGAAAGCATCCGCTTTAGAAGCTTCTTTGTCTTGAAATCCGAGTCAAACTGGAGTTAAAGTCAAACATTACATGAATAGGAATTGAGTCGGAGTAGCAATCCAATCCTGATTCCGACTGGAACAGCGCCCGCGCCGCTTAGCAGCGGCACGGTGCGGCGCCGCGGCCGCCGCGGCGCGGTCATCGGCGAGAGTGACCCCCGGCGGCGAGGGCTTGGCCGTGGCGGCCTCCGGCGGCGTGGCCCCTGCCCATCGGGGCGTGGGCGTGTCACGCGCGGCCTCCCATGGTGAGAGTCGCGGTGCGGGCGGCGCCAGTGGCTTGGCCGGCGGTGAGCTCGGCGGCGGGGGCGCCGCGCCGAGCTCCGGGCAGGGTTGGACCCATTCGGATGGAGTGCGGGTCGGCGCGGGGGAGCGGGGAGGTCGCGGAGTTGGAAGAAGGTCGTCGCCGGTTAGGGGTTTCGGAGGAGAAGAAGGGGGAGGGGAAGGGATCGCCGCCCGCCGGGCGCCCTAGGGCCCGCGGAGCTCCGGCAAGCCCTAGGGGCGGCGGCGGAGGCGGCGGGCGGGGGCGGGGCGCGGAGGTTGAAGACGACCTAGGCGGGCCACTAGGCGGGTGATAAATACCGATTTGGAATCGGCAAGGGGTGGCCCGATCTTCACGACGATAGGTTCAAGAACAAGATAACTTGATACGGGCAGCGGAGATAACTTTGGTAAAGACGGCAAAGTGAAGATAACTTTGCGAAGATCAACGGATAACTAGCTTTATACCTGGCCAAGGTTGGATGCGACCAAGCGGCGGGGGAGAGGCACCAAAACCGCGAGGACTTCGACTCGATCTCCAAACGACCGCAGAACCACAATCCGAGCTAATCCACACAATACGGCGCAACCGAACGGAAGCCATAGAACACGGCGTAGTGGATCCCGGAGGGATCTCTTCACAAGTACAAGAGGAACAAGGAAGAACAAGGGTGGAGTAAACAACTCGGCAGCTCGGCTGCAATATCACTGGGGATAATCTCAATTCATCAAAATCTGTTTTTCTTGTACAATAGATGTGTTATTTATACTAGGAAAAGGACTCTTGGATAGCTATGAACTGAAGTCTCCACGTTTGAAGATGAAAAGCCAAATGGTGAAGCAATCACGAAGTGGTCTTCAGTTCTCGCGTGGCTGTTGGCCTCCAGAGCAGTCTTCAATGTTCTGGTCATAACTCCTTGCTCAGAAGTTCAAATGACGAACCGTTGGATGAGTTGGAAAGCTAACTTGATCATCTTTCTAACCATGTATGCCATGCACCACGAAACATTGGAGGATGGTACAGTATTGAATGAGAAGTTGCACCAACATCCTGTCCCGAGAAGACTGTTGACCTTATGAGCAGTCTGCACTAATGCGATCATAACTCTTTGGTGCAAGGTCCAAATAATGTGGTGTTGACGGCATTTGAAAGCTAACTTGATAAGCTTTCAAACAAGTCCTCATGTACCTCGAAAGCTTTAGATAATCAAGAGTTATGACTATTTTTTTCACTGGTCCGTTTTTCACCGAACTGGTCTGTTCTTGCTGGACTGACTCGGACGTGAATCTTCTCTTTGGTCTCTCCTTATCATGTCCTTGTCATGTTCCTTTGTAAACCTGAGCAATAACATCATGCACAAATTAGGTAGTATATAATTCTCGTTAAGAGCTAAATGAGTTTCACAAAGTAGCGCGTGCACCTCTTGTTGTATCTTATTAGCTCGTCTATAAGTGATCGATCCGATGGGACTCTTTGGGGGTGATGTAGTGGTCGGATAGTTGGTTGGAGATATCGGCGAGGTCACCGGTGCTTTGGCGTGGTCATATCATCCTCCCTCCCTTGAAAAGAAGTCGTCCACGACTCTAACTCTTGTTGTCCAAATAAATGTGCAAGGCAATTGACTTGTACTGTTGTGATAACATCACGAGCTTCATCTTCCATTATCACAGCAAACAGCATGGTGTTTGAATCTATAATCGTATAAACCAAGTAGTAGTCTTGTTGGTGGAAATCTAAACAACTTGAAATCAAGTTTAGCTTTCACCTTGCATTGATGCTCGAACTATCGGTGAATGTCGATTGCCTTGGCATGGTCACATCGGCGGGCCTCTAGCCGGGCCGGCCTGGTTGGCGTGGCCGACCCGGTCGACCCCTAACACGCCAAACAACGCCGCCATCCGTCGGCGATGTCGGCGCGGGGCGAATTGGAGTGTCGGTCGGTGATATTACAGTACGAAGGGAAGGGCGGGGACACTGAAGTGGGCCGATGGACACTGAAGAATTGGATGTCGCGAATGGGCTGGGCCAAAACGTATCGATGAGTGGGCTGGACGGTTGGGCCAGATCACGAATGGGCTCGTCTGAAATTTTCTCGTTTTATTAGTAGGTATAGATAATATGGTTTTACCGAATTCTAAAAAAAAAAAAAAATGCTGCATACCCACGCTAAATTACTAGGTCCACCGCTGCCCTCTACAGAGCGACTTCCGCGGAGATGGGAAGAACCGATGAAAGGACGATATACCAAACGTACAGGATCTTAAAAATGGTGTGTTTTCTCTAGAAAAAAAAAATCTAGTTGGATCGTTCCCAAAATCAGTCGTTAATTTTGATTGATACTCCGCCATAATGTAACCAACAACGACCGCTAAAAATGGACTTGTTTTTTTTCTATATAAAGACCATAAAAAAAGGTTAATAAAACAATGGAGATTTGGTGCCAATCTGGAGAACATAAAGAAGATGCATTATTAGCGAGAATATCGATGTCTATCGACATCGACACGTCGCCGGTGGCAATGTTGGCAATTAATCACACAGACATCGACACGTCACCGTATCACAGGCAAACACACATACAAGCTGATAAGCATGTTCCCAATCATCGTTCAACATGCAGCCTGAGCCGAGCAATCGGGGTTATTAAAAGCCCCTCCGGTTTCGTGGCACCAGAAAAATTGAGGCATGGGTGGCTGCTCGGCGTCGCGACACGCGCCTTCGTAACTTCCGCAAAAGGACCCTTTGTCTTTTAGATAATAAAACCTGCCATCCAACACAGCGTTGCGGAGAGCCCGCAGCCGTCCGTTTCCTCTTTCTCGGTCTCTCTCCCTCGCCGCCGCTGCCTGCATGCGCTGATCTCCTCCCAGCGCCACCTCCTTGCGCTCTCCTCCGCGCTACCTCCATGCCTCTCCCCTCCTTCCCTCTCCTCCCCGTCGGCTCTCCTCCGCCTCCTTGCGCTCTCCTCCGCGCTACCTCCATGCCTCTCCCCTCCTTCCCTCTCCCCTCCCCGTCGGCTCCATGCCGGCACGAGTAGACCTCCTTCACGCGACTACTCGACGAGGGGCGAGGGAAAATAGGGAGGAAGAGGCATCCATGGATACTGCGTGCGGAGGATTGGAGGAAGGTTCCCAATCCGGAATACCCCGCGCACTATCCGGAACTAGGCCCCCACCAAACAAATTCGTCCTCGACAACCGTCGATCCGACCGGCCTCGAGAAGCCCGTCAGCCCGTGTGCACGCGCGGCAAGCCCCAGCAAGCAGGTGAGTGGCGGACTGAGCTTGATGTCCTGGATTCTCCTTGCTTCGAGATTTTTGCCTCATGTGTTGATAGTTGGATCTATGGCCGGTAGATTTTAATTTTACATTTTTTTCAGATGTAGTTGCTAATGTCCTTGTTATTTTGGTGCCAGGCAGTAATGGATATTTTGGTGACAGGCAGTAAAGGATGATATCTTTGCAACGTACATTGGCGTGCAAAGAAATGCCTCGGCGGCAGGTGGTACGATTGCCTGATGGTGGCGACCGATAAAAGGTACAGCACCCTTTACCCTTCTTTCGTTGTTATTAACATTAGCATTATTATTATTTCTACCTCTTCTCTTGGAACCATCGACTTATGTGTGAGCTTGCTCTCCCTCTCAGGTCTGACTGCCTGAGCCATGAGCTCCTTGTTGGAGTACATAACAAAGGGACCTTTGGGGCTGTAGATGTGTGATTGATTGTAGAGGATTAGGAGTTTAGGACTGGGCTACGTACTCCCCACCAAATCAATTCCGACGTGAACCAAATCAATTCCGATGTGAGCTCTCTGTTACAAGACATCCATCTTCGGTCCCAACAAATCTGTTGAACTGGGACTTGGTGTAACCTATATATTGCAATGAAGTCTCTTACTGAGAGAGCAGAACAGTATATTTAAAAGGAAAAATGTTTGTTGTTCTTAAAAAGAATCTCATAGGACATTGTGAGCCATTTCTCTGAAAACTCTGCTGGAATCTTACATTGCTGCAAAAGTTTTATAATCTACGGCTTTCCTATTTCGTTTAAATGTTTTCCTGTTACTATCTGCGCTTAATAATTTCTTCTCTTTTATAATGTAGTTCCCAAAGCTGTAATTTGAGAAGCATTGCTTTAGTGCTTTTTATATTGATTTAAGCGATGGTCCCATATTTCTACTAATGTGGCTACATCACTTCAGGGTATACTTGTTGTACTTATCCCACATTGCTCTACTGAGTACTTATACTCCTCTGCCCTCCTCTGTTTTTCTCTCTCTCTGAATGTTTTGCGAAGGGCTTAATTTGCCACTGTGATGAACAACACTATGTCCTTTGAGAACCTCATAGTTGTAACATGAGGCATTTGGAAAGAAATTATAAGCTACTGGCCAAGGCGCTCTGTAATCATGATTCTAATTATAAACAGAGGTGAAATATGGAAGATGAGGTAGCTTCATAATTTGTACTGTGCATCTGTTAAGATATGCTTGACACTAGATGCTTCTGCTGTGGGGATATGATATATACCAATGTTTGTGCCCAAGTCATAAGTTCATAACCATTTGATTATATAATTATAAAGTTGTGTCTAAGATGTATGGATTGTAGCTTTTGCTCTTAAGGTCATTGTAGGGCGCCCGAAGGGCGCCTAATGATCAAGTCTAATCTAATATTGGCAGCTCAGGTTCTTTCCATTTAGCGACGACGGCCATGAACGCCCTACGCGACGGCCCGTCCGGGGCCCAGGCCTTCGCCGCCGTCCTCTGGAGCTCACGCGCCTTCTCCCGCGCCGCGGCGCCCTTCTCCCCCGCAATCAGCTCCCTTACCACCGCCGCCACCTCCTCCCGCGGCACTACCCCGTCGTCGTCCCTGATGCTCGGGCGCAGCGCCAGCCCCGCACGCTCCGACAGCATCACGGCGTTCATCCTCTGCTCGGCATACAGCGGCCACGCGAGCGTCGGCACGCCCGCGGCCACGGCCTCAAGCGTCGAGTTCCACCCGCAGTGGGACAGGAACCCGCCGACGGCGCGGTGGTTCAGGATCTCCACCTGCGGCGCCCACAGCGGCACGCAGAGCCCGACGCCTCTGGTCCTCTCGACGAACCCCTCCGGCAGGTACCTCAGGGGCGTCGCCGTGTTCCGGCGCCCCGAAGAAGTTCGCGGAGCTGTCCTTGTCGCTCGGGAACCGCACCACCATCAGAAACCTCTGCCCGCTCGCCTCGAGACCGGCGGCCAGCTCGGCCGTCTGCTTGTTGGACAGCGTGCCGCCGCTGCCAAGGCACACGTACAAGACGGACGCGTCCGGCTGCTTGTCCAGCCACCGCACGCAGCCGTGCTTGTCGTCGGCCTCGCCGCCGGAACCGGAACACGGCCGGACGAAGGGGCCTACCGCGTACGCCGGAGGGTACACGCCCTTGTCGGAAAGCGCCTTGAACGCCACCAGAGTCTCCTGCTCGATGGCGTCGAAGGTGTTGACGATGAAGCCCTGGGCCAGACGGTGGTGGTTCTCCCCGAGCTCGACCATGAGGGGGGTACACAGGGTCGCTGCGGTTTTGAATCGGATTCACGAGGTCGGCGCCGCGCAGCGGCACGCACCCCGGCAGGTGGACGGGCTCCGGTAGGTCGCGGAACTCGCAGGTGGTGGTCCTGTCGAGTTCGGGGACGTGGAGTATGCAGGACAGAGCCATGAGGTTGGTCGTGGAGAACACGTAGCGCGGGATGCCCAGCTCCACGGCGACCTGGAGCGCCCATGGGCTGAGGAGGTCCGCGACGAACGCGGCCACGCCGGACGGCGACTCGAGCAGGGAGCGGAGGAGGTCCCGGAGCTGTGGGAGCGCGCGCTTGACGACGGTGAAGATGCGGGTCTCCACGCGGGCGTCCGTGGGGAGGTCATCCAGCGGCACCTCGGGGAGCACGGCGGTGGAGACGGACGGTGGGAGGGAGGCCAGCGTGGGTAGAGGTCGGCCGATGAGAAGTTGGTGTACGTGACGAGCGTGGCCGTGAACTCGGCGCCGTCGCCGTCGCCGTGAGTGGCGACGATGCGGCGCGCGAGCTCGGCCGAGGGCAGGACGTGGCCCGTGCCGGGGCTCGCGAGAAGCACGACGTGAGCAGCTCCTTTTGGGTCGTCGTCGCGGCCTCCTTCCCCATGGAAGCGCTCGAGTGACAGGTCTGACTGTGTGTGTTACCACTTTGGGTTGCTGCAGCTCAGGTAGTAGCCTGCTAAACTTGCACAAGTGCACATGCAATGCACAGGGTCGCAGCAGTGGATGCGTATAAGTAGAGTGCTCTGTGAGACTGCGAGGCAATCAGGCAAGCGCAAGATGATCATTCATTTCGTGTGCTGTAGTGATTGGTACGGCTGATGCTAACTGCTCCTTGCAGCCCAACAGCCCATGAGGTACGTAGTAGAGGGACCCTGACCATTGCTGATCACTATACTAGCTTGAATTAGTTAAACTGCTAATAATCTGAATCTCACTCGAGCACGTTCACGTATAAATGTCATCCGTTTTTCTTGGAAATGAATGAAGTAGTAGTTGTTAGCCAATAAGTACCGTTAAGTAAAGAGAATAATATGGTATCGTAGAGAGAATAATATGTTTTAATCATACTCCCTTAGGCCCTGTTTATTTAATTAGTCCTAAGACTTGTTATAGGACTTTTAGAAAAAAGTCCCTCCAAGGGGTACTTCTAGGGACTTTTAGGCCGAGTCTTAATGAAGAGTTTTCACCTCCTGTTTTTGAGATGTGAAACTTTTGGCGTGAAAATAGTCATCTCCCTCAATGCACAGTTTCATTGCACAGTTTTATAGGTTCAAGAGTCCCACAACCTCTCTCTCTCATTGCATGGTTTAATTGCATAGTTCCATGGTAAAACTCTATTTCAGTCTCAATGGGGGTTTCACCCGTTTTCAACGATATGAAACGGTGCCCAAAGGTTTCACCATGACGAAACTCTTTCCTTCTCTCTCCCTAGGAGTTTCATGCAAAAAGTGAAGTTTTGCTGATGTGGCGCACATTTAATGTGCATGAAACACTCATGAAACCCCGTTGAGGCGGCCTTAGGGAAAAAAAAATTCTAAAAAGTCCCTCCTATTTAGTTTTCTAAGGACTGAAGAGATTTTTAGCCCCCAACTCTAAAAAATCCTTGGAACCAAACATGGCCTTAGTTCCGGACAGCAAAAAGCTATGGATCTAAAAAAACTAAAATAAACATATGTCAGTAGCTAGTCCGGCATGTGGCCGGGTTAGAATGGACAAAGTATTATTTAAAAAACGACTACTTCCTCCCTACTAGAATTGCAAGGACGAGGAACCGTTTTTTTTTCTATCATTCAAGTGGTGCTAAACTTGCCAAAGCTTATGTCAGCATTTATATAGACAAGGCACCACCAAGGACCTCACAGCTCAGTGGAATGGGATGGGTGACTGAGACCCTAAACACTCCAGTGGAATGCCACACATTGCTTCGATTGAACCAGTAAATCAACGCAGTGATGGTTGATTGATATGGTTTGAAACCGTCCCAAATTCATGTGCCTATGAAATGGTTGCAATTTTTCTATTCATATGTGGTGATTGTGAGTCAAATAGAGCAGTGGAATGGGATGGGTGACTGAGACCCCAAACACTCCAGCGGAATGCCACACAATGCTTCAGTTGAACCAGTATATCAACACAGTGATGGTTGATTGGTATGGTTTGAAACCGTCCAAATTCATGAATGCCTATGAAATGGTTGCATTTTTTTCTATTCATATGTGGTGATTGTGAGTCAAATAGAAGAGTGCAAAATAGGCTCAAGCATTCTAGTGAAACCATTAGTAGGAAATTCCATAAAGTTCTTGATCATGTGGTTCCAATTTCTCAAGATTATTTGAGACCAACATATCCTAATTTTTGAACAGTTCACAAAAAAAACTAGAAATGACAAAAGGGACTCTCCTCACGGGCTTGTTAGCTCAAGAACAACAAAAAAAGACACCCAATGTGAAACGTGCTTATCTCTTGGTTACTGAACTGCACTTTGCCAATCTAAAAACCAAGTCGATCTCTAGAGCTAGTGTTATGACATATTACTGACTGTCACTAGAAATTCATCATCAAAAGCAAACCAAATCATCTCAGATCGACACGAGTTTTGATTGATAGCTTTATCAGACTATGTATGCAATTACGGCTGGGCTTTGTTGTTTGGGGTGAAAAAATCGTTTCCTTTGCCAGCCCTTGGATGAGGTATGGACGGCATGAGGCATGGGGCAAGTCAGCTGTGACTTTGCTTCAGTAAGTTAGACAATCCGCGCCGCTTCTTCGATGAGTGTAGTTGAGGAAGAGTTGAGTGAGGTACTTGATCTTCTAGGCTGACTGATTGGAGTGAGGGCTTGGGTGGCTGTAGTAGTGTATCTGCATTTGGAAATTCAATACCTTGTGTTTGTTGGTTGTGGTGTTGCTCTCACTGACGTCGGAATTGCAAGCAGATTGGGATTTCATGTACCTGCCAAGCAGATTAGGCGTGTCAGCTTGTGGGCGTGCAGAAGGGCAGCTGCCTGGTAGTAGATGTACCTGCCAAGGATTTCATGTTTTCCTCTCAAATCGATTATCATTGAGCATGTAGAAGGACTGCTGCCTTGTAGTGTACCTGCCAAGGATTTCATGTTCTCCTTTGAAATTGATTATCACTCCTTGCTTTCCATATGTACCTACATAAATAAGCTATCTCTCTGCCATTGGATTTCTACCAGGTTGGCCACACAAGCAAAAATATGGAAGCAATAAATTAACAAGTTCCTGGTTATCCAATCATTTACAAGCAACAGGATGCTAAAGCACAATAAATAAATTCATCTAGGAACGACATGGAAAGCAATTGCTATGATCTGAATTCATAATGCTCATTTTCTTGAGTCTACATCTTTCAACAAGGATTGATATGTGCATTTCAGAATTTCATCACAAGCATGAATGCTCAAGTACATAAAGTCACAGATCAAGTGGGAAAATATAGGGGTTCACACATCTCGTGGGATTTTTTTTTAATTTTAACCCTTTTTTAAACAAAATTTTAAGTTTAACCCCGGTTGAAAAAAAAATCCACCCGGTATCCCTTTTGGTCGCGCCAGGGGGGATGGCGCGATATTTGTACCTTGTCGCACCACATGCATTGGCGTGACAACGTCCTCCACGCTGGCGCGAAATGTTGACCGGTGCTGGCGTGGAGGCACGTGGAGCCCAGCTTGTCGCGCCATTGCATGTGGCGCGATGGGCTTGTCGCGCCTGCGTTGTTGGCGCGACATCGGGGATTAGATTTTCTTGTTGGCGCGACGGGCCTGTCGCGCCTACGTTGTTGGCGCGACATCGGGATTAGGTTTTCCCGTTGGCAGCAACGTCGTTGCCCGCATCGGCCCACAATTTGTTGCCGCCTTGTGTGAATTCTCAAGGGGCTTTGCTAGCCCCCTTGTGTGAATTCTCGCCGCCCAGCGCAAACACTAGACTTGCCCTTGCTAGCCGCCTTGTGTGAACTCTCGACTCGTTGCTAACCACCTTGTCTGAATTCTGGCCGCCGCGCTGTTCACAGGGACGATCCATCCTGTGATCACAGCGGTGTTGGAGTTTAGGGTGGCTTTGCCCTAACTGCCGTCACCGAGAAGGCAAGTGAAGTGTGGGAGAAGCTTTGTGAGACTTATGAGGGCACAAAGGTTGTGAAAAGTGCCAAATTGTATGTGCTCAAGAGTGAGTTTGAGAACTTCAAGATGAAGAAAGATGAGAGCATACCGGACACATTCCATAGGCTACAAGTGATTATGAATGATCTCAAGGTATTGGGAGTGAAAACCTTGGATCGTGACTTTGGGCACAAATTCTTGATGTGCTTGCCCAAGCGGTTCATGATGTTGAGGAAGATCTTGTTTAGAGGAGCATTGGACACCATGACACCTAGTGATTTGCTTGATGAAGTGTTGACCGATGAGCAATGCGATGGCATGGAAGATGATGATGAGAAGGAAGATGACAAGAACAAGAAGGTTGTGGCATTCAAGGCCGCCACCACTTCATCGAAGGCTAAGGGCAAGGCCAAGGCACAAGAAGTAGAAGTTGATGAGGAGATTGACATGGATGAGGCCGAGCAAGAGTTTGCCATGTTTGTGAGAAAATTTGGTAAGGTCTTGAAGAACAAGAGAATGGGACAAGGCTCAAAGAAGAGAAGTGACTCATCCAAGACAAATGAAGAGCCAAGAATGTGCTTTGAGTGTGATAGTCCTTATCATATCATTGCCGATTGCCCAATCAAGAAAGAGAAAGACAAGATGAAGGCATACAAGAGCGGCAAGTCCAAGAAGAACAACTCCTTCACTTTCAAGAAGGGCAAAGATGGTGCCTTTGTGTGCTCTTGGGATAGTGATGATGATTCCGATGAAGATGACCAAAGCAAGTCAAAGGCAATGATCTCCATTGGTGAATCAAAGAAGCCCTCTCTTTTTGGTTCATCTCCATCATGCTTCATGGTTAAGGCCACTAAGGTATCATTGCATGATCATGAAGAACTAAGTGATAACGAAGTAAAATATGATGATAGTGATGATGAAGATGAAAACTATGAACCAACTAAAGAAGATCTTCTTGAGATGCTTAAGCAAACTCATATCATGCTTAAGGCTAAGGACAAGGAATGCAGAACTTTGGGAAAGAGTGTAAAAACTCTTGAACAAAGTTTTAGTGAGCTAGAAGCCACTCATGAGGGTCTAAAGGAAGACCATGGGAAACTTGAGCTAGCTCATACAAGGCTTCAAAAAGCCCATGCCTTGCTCTTAGAAAAGAATGATAAGGCTAGCTTAATCATCAAATGGGATGTTGGTTCAACATGTGACATCATAGATAAACCATTCTTGGTTGATGTTGAAGAACCATCCATTCCTTCCACATCCACATCAACCCACTCTATTTCTACTAGTAGCGATGAAGTGATTTTTGATTCATCATTGTTAGTTGAGAATGAGACTCTCAAAAGAGAGGTGGATGAGCTCACCCACGCCTTGGGTAAGGCATATGGTGGGGATGCCCGCTTGCTAAAGTGCTTGGGTAGCCAACGGTTTTCCCTTAACAAGGAAGGCTTAGGCTATGTCCCCAAAAAAGGCAAGAAGGCCTTTGCTACTCCAAAGCCTAGCTTTGTGAAGAGCAATGGTACTTATTGCCATAGATGCAGGCAAGTGGGGCATCAAGACCAAAAATGTGCTAAAATGAACATCAACAAGAAAGAAAAGAAAGTACATTCCATTCATTTCGATTCTTGTTATTTGCTTACCAAGGGTGAGAAAGGCGTCAAGGCAAGGTTTGTTGATACACCAATTGTGGGACCAAAGAAGAAGTCTATTTGGGTGCCAAAGGCTTTGGTTGCTAACCTCCAAGGACCCAAGCAAAGATGGGTACCTAAATATTATTGATTTGCTTGTAGGTGAATTACAAGACCGGAGGAAGGCATTGGATACTTGATAGTGGGTGCACTCAACACATGACCGGTGATGCAAGAAAGTTCACATCTATTGATTCAAATGAAGAAAATGGCAAGCCTATTACATTTGGTGATAGCAAAAGAGGCAAGATACAAGGACTTGGAAAGATTGCAATAACCAATGATATGAGCATATCAAATGTGGCACTAGTTGATATCTTGAACTACAACTTGCTTTCGGTGGCACAAATTTGTGATCTTGGTTACAAATGCACATTTAGTGAAGATGGTGTTGAAGTGATAAATGCCAAGGATTCCAACTTGATATTCAAGGGCTTTAGATATGAGAATCTCTATCTTGTGGATTTTGATGCAAGTGAAACTCAAATTAGTACTTATTTGATCTCTCACTCTAGTATGGGTTGGTTATGGCATAGAAGACTTGGTCATGTTGGCATGAAACAACTCAACAAGCTAGTGAAGCATGATCTTGTTAGAGGCTTGAACGATGTTCACTTTGAGAAGAACAAGCTATGTAGTGCATGTCAAGCCGGAAAGCAAGTAGCCAACACACATCCTAAGAAGAGCTTCATGAGCACTTGCAAGCCATTTGACTTGATTCACATGGATTTATTTAGACCAACCACATATACAAGCATTGGTGGAAACAAGTATGGATTTGTGATAGTTGATGATTACACAAGATTCACTTGGGTGTTCTTTCTTAATGACAAGAGTGATGTTTATTCTATCTTCAAGTCATTTCTCCAGAGGGTGCACAATGAGTTTAATATTATAGTCAAGAAAGTGAGAAGTGATAATAGAAGTGAGTTCAAGAACACAAGAGTTGATGAGCTTTGTGATGATTATGGCATTATGCATCAACTTTCGGCCAAGTACACACCACAATCCAATGGGCTAGTTGAAAGGAAGAATAGAACTCTCATTGAAATGGCAAGGTCAATGCTTAGCGAATATGATGTGAGTAAATCCTTTTGGGCCGAAGCAATCAACACCGCATGCCACTACATCAATAGAGTATATTGTCATCCCATGATGGAAAAGACCCCATATGAGCTTTTGAATGGAAGAAAGCCAACTATTGCATACTTTAGAGTATTTGGTTGCAAATGCTATATCTTGAAGAAGGGTGCAAGACTTGGTAAATTTGACAAAAGATGCGATGAAGGATTTCTAGTTGGTTACTCCACTACAAGCAAGGCCTATAGAGTTTGGAACAACTCAAGTGGTCAACTAGAAGAAGTCCATGATGTTGAATTTGATGAAACCAATGGGTCACAAGATGAGGAAGAAAATCTCAATGATGTGAGTGGAACTCAATTGGTAAATGCTATGAAGAGAATGGACATTGGAGACATTAGGCTAATTCAAATTGATGATACAAATGATGACAAAGATCAAGTGCAACAGCTAGTGATACTCAATTGCAAGATCAACAAGCTAGTACATCATCTAATGACACTTCAAGCGATCAACCAAGTTCAAGCAATCAAGCTCCAATACTCCAAAGCTCAAGTGTTGCTAGACATCATCCAATTGATCAAATAGTTGGTGATATTGCAAGTGGAGTACAAACAAGAGGAAGACTTGCGGCATTTTGTGAGCACTTTGCATTTGTGTCACAAGAAGAGCCGGAAAAGATTGATGATGCTTTGAAAGATGAAGAATGGGTCATTGCAATGCAAGAGGAGCTAAATAACTTTGATAGAAACAAAGTGTGGGAATTGGTAGAAAGGCCTAAGGATTACAATATCATTGGAACCAAATGGGTTTTCAAGAACAAGCAAGATGAAGACGGCATTGTTGTAAGAAACAAAGCAAGACTTGTTGCACAAGGATACACACAAGTAGAGGGTCTTGACTTTGGTGAAACTTATGCTCCGGTTGCAAGATTAGAGGCAATTAGAATTCTATTAGCCTATGAATGTGCTCACAACATCAAGCTATATCAAATGGATGTCAAAAGTGCTTTTCTCAATGGATTCATCAATGAGCTAGTGTATGTTGAACAATCTCCCAGTTTTGAAGATTATCATCATCTCGACCATGTGTACAAATTAAACAAGGCACTATATGGATTGAAGCAAGCACCTAGAGCATGGTATGAGAGGTTGAGAGACTTTCTACTCAAAAAAAAGGTTTCAAGATGGGAAAAGTTGACACTACTCTCTTCACCAAGAAGATTGGCAATGATTTGTTTGTCATGCAAATATATGTTGATGATATCATCTTTGGATCAACAAATCAAGACTATTGTGAAGAGTTTGGCAAAATGATGGCAAAAGAGTTTGAAATGTCTATGCTTACTTCCTTGGTCTACAAATCAAGCAAATGAAGAATGACACATTCATTAGCCAAGGCAAGTACATAAGGGACATGATCAAGAAGTTTAGGTTGCAAGATGCAAAGGGCATCAATACACCAATGGGTACTAGTGGATCATTGGACAATGATGTGAATGGCAATATGGTTGATCAAAAGTTGTATCGGTCATTGATTGGAAGTCTACTCTATGTGACCGCTTCTAGGCCCGATGTGATGTTTAGTGTTGGCAAGTGTGCAAGGTTTCAATCCTCACCTAGAGAGAGTCATCTCATGGCATCCAAGAGAATCTTGAGGTATTTGAAGCACACACAAAATGCTGGACTATGGTATCCCAAGGGGTCAAATTTTAAGCTTATTGGATATTCGGACTCCGACTATGGGGGATGCAAGGTTGATAGAAGAAGCACAAGTGGCACTTGTCAATTCCTTGGAAGATCTCTAGTATCATGGTCATCAAAGAAGCAAACCGGTGTGACACTTTCAACCGCCGAGGGCGAATACATTAGTGCCGGTAGTTGTTATGCACAATTGCTTTGGATGAGATCAACCTTGAAGGACTATGGATTTGGTTTTCATCATGTGCCTTTATATTGTGACAATGAGAGTGCTTGCAAGATGACATAAAACCCGGTCCAACACACAAGAACTAAGCACATTGACATAAGGCATCATTTTATAAGAGACCATCAATAAAAGGGTGACATTGCTATTCATCCAATTGGCAATCAAGATCAACTTGCCGATATCTTTACCAAGCCACTAGATGAGAAGAGGTTTTGCAAGCTAAGAAATGAGTTGAACATTCTTGATTTCTCCAACATGAGTTGAATGCACCCCACTTGTATCACATGCCTCTTCATCAAGCAAAGCAAAGGTGAAATTGTTTGACATGTCATTCATGATATCTAAAGACTTGCTAGAACATATAGACGTATAACTTGTTTCTTAGGAAGCATTCATGGAAAATCAAAGAATTTCAATGTATGTATGCCATCACTATTGCTATTTATTCTTGTTTGATCTAGTGATGACATATGACATGTTTATGGGCTTGCAATCTCAAGTGTTGAATTTGGATATCTTTTGACACATATACTTCAACATAGGCAAGATAACCCTTGTCATGAGGTGTGAAGAAGCTTGTCTTTGGTTCAAACCGAAATATATGTTTGGCAAGCATTCCAAATTTAACCAAATTTGAGCACTATTCTTTCCTCCATCACACAACTTGGTCATACCTTTTGTGGAAATTGTCGACAAAGGGGAGAGATTAGTGCATAAAAGGTTTTGCAAGAAATTATTTTTTTTAAGCACACAAGTAGGGGAGCAAGCTCATAGACAAATTGTTGCATTTGGTTGTGCACTAACATATGACTTGCTCATTGCACATGTATTTAAATTCCATATATACATGCTTGTATGGTGCATGCTAGGAGTAAATTGAATGATGGTTGAACAACTAGCATGCATAGGAGTTAGCTAGATTTTAAGATTCCGCTCTTAATTCAAGTACCTTGCTTATAATGTGATCTCATGTGGTACTTTGAGTTTTTGATGAAAATCTAGTTACCTTTGATGCTTTTATGGTGAAAATGGCGCAACTCCGATTGGTATCACGCTTGGGTTTGAAAGGCACCCCCTCCCGGGTCCATTTGGGCTTTCACTTTAGCCTCAACATCATTTTGGCGGTGCGGAGTCGTCACCCTCAATGTCACCATATTCATACATGTATGCAAACCTTCATTTCAAACTCTTGGCATACATGTCTTAGGCGGCTATGCCGAACTACCCTCGAAACCGAACAATGATGATTGTCCAATCCCCCAGCGGATTGTAAGCGGGCATGCCACATTGTCATATACCTACCAACCTACCGATCCCGTTTCAAAACATTTGGTTCATTGGAACCTTCATGACCCTATGGGCGACCCAATGCTTTTCGAAAGGGGAGGCCTCTTGAAGATCTCTAGTTTGGTTTTGGATAATTAGTGACACCTAAGGACTAATCTCTCGATGCTAAGTGTTTAACTAGGATGGAGATTGGTCGTGCCAAAATTGGAACATGGTGGTCATGATGGATGGATCGAGGTGATCCAAATGTTCAACCTTGGTGGAGTTTGAAGATCAAATGGGCTCAAGGCAAAGGTATAACCATAGGGCCATTTGATTTTGCACTCAAGACACCATAGAGGGTGTGAGTGATTTAGGATCGATAAGCCGTACTATAAAGAGGGGAAACCTATCGTACATATCGGTCCTCATGTGCCTCTAGGTTCAAAATTCATATGCATGCATTCTAACCTAGAGAGCTAACTTCGCACTTGGAGAAAATGTCTTTGAAATGCTAACACATGGTGTCGGGGTGTTCTTCGACGTGTTGGTAACATGTATCAAGTGGCGAAAGTTGGAGAAAATCGAAGGCGACGACGAAACGACGTATCTTCGCAGTGCAGAGCCGACCGGACGCAGCGACCGGACGCTGGACCGGACGCTGGGTCTTTGACCGGACCGTCCGGTCGGGCTGCTTCCGATCGATTACAGAGAGGTCTGCATTTGGGGCTTTTGGCGCCTGATGCGTCCGGACGCGTGTCTCTGGGTGTCAGCAGTGGGCCAGTCAAGCTTGTCGGTTGTGACCGGAAGCTCGACCGGACACATGGGCGCGTCCGGTCGGTGCGTCCGGTCAGTACGCAGGAAACGCAGTTTCCTCCCCAACGACTCTATTTCGTGATGGGGGTTATATATACCCCTTTGGCCGGCCATTGCTCTCTCTCTCTTGGTCATTTGAAACATTCCTAACATCCTAGAGCTGAGCAAAAAGCCCTCCCCTCTCTCATTCTTGCTTGTGAGCTTCAATCTTGAGAGTTGTGGAGAACCAAGTGCATTTGCATTGAGTTCTTGCATCTAGTGGCACTTGGGGATCGTTGTGAGCCAGTTGGTTTCTTATTTGACACCGCTCCTAGCCGGCTTGGTGATTTGGTGGAGGCGTTGGCAAGAGAAGGTGATTGTTCTTGGCCACCTCCGGTGATTGTAAGAGGATCACGCATTCCTCGTCGGGAAGACAAAGTTGCAAGTAATACATTGCTCGTGTCTTGGGTACCTCACTTGTGAGTGGTGGCTTTGGAGCTAGCAAGTGCACCGCCTAGCTCAAGCACCATCCTTGTGTTGGTCGGCACAACCGGAGACTAACTTATCGGTGTACAAGTGAACTCCGGGTGAACAAATCATTGTGTTCATTCTCTATTGGTGATTGGCTCTTCATCTTATTGTGATTGATTGTCTTCTCCATCGGTGATTGGTTCATAGCCTCTACACTTTGGTATATTAAGCTCTATCTCTTGCATTTACCTTCCTAGCATATATTGTGTAGAGAGCTAGCTTTGCTTGTGTAGGTGTTCTTGCTAGCATAAGGCTTATCTAGGATTGCTCATTTAGATAGAGTAGTGACATAGAAATTGTGTGACATAGAGATTGTAGAATATATCTAGAATTGTCACTAGAAGGCTTGCAAGATACTAGAGCTAGCGCAAACCGCATTTACGTCATTTGTTATACTAATCGGTTTGTCAAGTTGAGTTTGTAGAAATTTTTATAGGCTATTCACCCCCCCTCTAGCCATCTAGGACCTTTCAAGTGGTATCAGAGCCGTGGTCACCGTTTTACAAGGCTTAACATCCTTCGGTGTGAAGTATGGCTCATGTTGTGTTCAACCATGTCGGGAGAAAGCCTCCTTTCTTTGATGGAGTCAAGAATTTTGATTATTGAAAGAGAACCATGAGAATGTACTTGGGATCAATCAATGACCAAGTATGGGATGTGACCGAGAAAGATTTTGTCATCCTTGATCCCACCAACCTCACTCCCACCGACAAGTCAAACAAGCAATGCAACACCATGGCATTGAACACACTTTATAATGGCATGGATGTCAAAGTGTTTGAAGGTATCAAGGATCTTGAGAAGGCAAGTAAAGTGTGGGAGAAGCTTTGTGAGACTTATGAGGGCACGTGTAGGGTCAAGATGGGGACTAGAGGGGGGGTGAATAGTCCTTTCTAAAACTAATTGCGATGGCTAAACGAATACAATGCGGAATTAAAACTATTCGCTTAGCCAAGACTTCACCCCTCTAACTATGACTCTAAATCACCTCACTAAAGATCCTACACAAGATAAATGAGGTGACAAGCCTAGCTTGAGCTCATAACCAATTCTATTGCAAGGTCACACAAACCTATGCACTAGTACTTCAAGCAAGGGGAGCTCCTACACAATTCCAGTAAGCAAAGCACAAAGCCCCTAAGCTCACTAGATACACAATGGACAAGGCGACACACGCCTAACCCAAAGGCTCAAATTACTTAGCTACACAAACTACGCAAAGTAACTAAACAAGCTACACAAGCTAGATAGTTACAACAACACTACACAATCACAAGCACAAGATATATGAAAGTAATAACAAAGCTTGTGATGAGGAGAATGCAAACCACCGCGAAGTGTGGACACAAGATGACACCGGTGATTTTTACCGAGGTCTCGAAGCTTGCCAACTTCCCCTACTCCTCATTGTGTCGACCGTCTCACGTGTGGGAGCAAGGTGGAGCTCACTCTAGCCAATTGCCTTTAGGCTACTTGCACCCAAGCAAATGAGGGGTAACTCAATGACACGCTCTCGTAGGGTTACCTTCTCACGGGTGGTTCAAGGTGGAGCTCACTCCTAGCCAATTTCCTTTAGGCTACTTGACACCAACCAAGTGAGGAGTAACTCAACAAAATGCTCTCGTAGTATTGCTCTTCACGATCCCCGCAAGGTGAGCTCGAACCTCTCACAAATCCTCCTCCGGAGCACCGCACAATCTCCCTTGCGTGCTTCAATGGAGTCTCTTGCCACCAAGCCGTCTAGGAGGTGGCAACCTCCAAGAGTAACAAGCACACCGGCTTGCAACACGATCACCTAGTGTCACTCGATGCAATCTCTCAAAGCAATCGCACTAGAATCGCTCACTCACTCAATTGGATGAACACTATCAAGTTAGAGTGAGTGGAAGGGCTCTCAAGCACCACAATATCAGCCACCAAGGCTCAAGTGTGCTAACCAACCTCCCAAGGCCGGCCAAACAAGTATATATAGGCTCCCCATCGAAATAGAGCCGTTGGGGTTGAATTCCCACTTTTACGTACTACGGCCCGGCCGCCGCGCCTTTCAAACCCGACGCGAAACAGCCGTTCTTTGCACATTTGACGTGCCCGCGCGGCGCCGTACACGCCAGCGCGGCGGCGTCGGCGTGAACCCCATTTGACAACCTTATCGATCACTGCGTCGGCGCTGGCGCCGCGCCGCCGGCCCGCCAGCGTCGGCGCGTTCCCGTGCGCCAAATTCAACACCGCCGGGCGCCGGGACTCACCAACCCGTCGTCGGCGCAAATAAACAAATCAGCGCGTCCGTCGTGCCCGTGTCGCCAAATTCAACACCGCCGGACGCCCGGGACTCCACCGACCCAGCGTCCGCGCATCACCGACCCCGCGCTTCCGGCGTCCGTAGCGTCTATCAGACCGTTCATCGTTCGTCGTCGCCGCCGCTTTGCTCCAACTTTCGCCGTCATTGGGCGTCCAGGCATTTGAGGATATGATAAGCAAATGGCACCAATGAGGAGGGGCTACGGCGGTTGTTCACGCCCGACCGTCCCGTGGGTCAGCGCAAGCGGCGTGGCTATCGTCGGGTTGCGAGAACTTAATCCCTATCCAACGTCGTAGCCCCGGTTGTCCTTTGTCATATGTAATAGGACAACTAGCTTTTCACTAGGGAGGGCCTGAGCATTCATGTCTTACTCCCCCCCCCCCACACACACACACAGGGCGCCGCTATGGTGCGTTGTATCGAACACTTCTCACTCTTTTAATACGTAAACGCCAAAAAAGCTTTTGCATGATTGAGAAAAAAAATTCACTATTCACGTAAAACAACAGTTAGCATCAAACTTGCACAAAACTCAATAAGATAATTGCATTTCTAAGGGCACTCACAATGCAGACTCTATCATAGAGTCTAAGCTTATTTATTACCATCGTATTATTGCACTTTGCTGATGTGACGCTGATGTGGCAGTATATTTATGGAAGAGAGAGGAAAAAAACAAGACTCCAAGTTTTATTTGGACTCCAAGTCCACGTTACCCAAAGTAATAAATAGTTTTAGACTCTATGGTAGAGTCCGCATTGTGAGTGCCCTAAGTTTAATGTTGATATCGCCATCGATTGACAGATGAGGACTACATGTGAACATGATTCACGTAAGGCAGGCATCTTAAGTGTAGAATCTTACACAAGTAATTACTTCTTAATTATCACTCCAGCAACATATATACCTTCTTGGCTCATCGTAGATCAATAAACTGATTAGTTTCAAAGGTTGCCCATAATAAAATAAAGAAAACATTTAGATAGATCAACCAAGTTAGATATAAGATTGCAGTTTCATAAACATGATATGATACCGAGGAGCCTATTGAACCCTGAACATTGTAAAACCAAAAAGTCAGCAAAGTTGTACCTGGGACGTAGAAGTTAATTACGGAACGATATGGTGTCGATTTTGCCCTCCTACAACTTCCTCGCCGTATAGGTCTGTAGATGAATTGCATATAGGCCACATTGTCCTTGCTAATGAAAATGGTACAAGACCATCCATGGAGCCAACCACATCAAGTGAGGTGAAAAGTCGGCATCAATAGGGAACAGCGTGTGATTAGTGACTTTGTTCTGTTCGCATCTACGTAGCATCAGCATCTCTCTCTCCCATCTGAGTCTCTCTCATCCGTTTCACCCTACATGAGTTTTCCCTCGCAAGTAGAGAAAACGTACAAGAAGGAAAATAGTCATGTGTTGTTAGTGGGAACCGGGAAGGAATTAGAATTCCAGTCTACAGTGCAACTATGCAAGTCAAAGAAGTAGAATATTCACCTCGAGATATCGAATTTAGTACCCTCAACTTCCCATCACATTGTTTGAATTTCCCATCACATCGAATCTTTTAACACATGCATGGGTATGAAATATAGGTAAATAAAATATTTGTTTGGATAGTTTGAATGTACTTTGTAAGACGAATCTTTTGAGCCTAGTTAGATCATGGTATGACAATATTTACCATAAACAAATGAAAAATGCTACAGTGTCAAATTCAGTGCTACATTGAAATTTCTAGGGTACTAAACACACCCTATGATTGTGAGACACATTCTCTCCAATTTGGGACTGATTTTGATTCCAAAGAATGCGGTTGTTGATCAGTTGATCTGTTAACTTCAGAGAAAGCGAAAGGCAATAAAGTATAGGGTCAGATCGATACGATTGATTCATTTGATTACAAGTTGTGTGTTAGTGCGTTGATGAAGAGATAAAGGTTTTTTTTGGTGAGAATTACACATTACAACGCAGACGCTCACAACACGCATGCACACTCACCCCTATGAATACACGTATGCAAACCCTACCCCTATGAGCAACTCTGAAGGGGACCGAGTACCCGGCAGATCTGGAGATTCCCGAAGTCACCATTGGCGCCTCATCGTCGACGGGGAACGTCGTTTACCACTAATGCATAACGCCGGTAAATCCTGGAAAAATCCCAGCAAAAGGTGCGAGCACCGGGATTTGAACCCCGGTGGGTAGCGTCCCCACCGGACCGTCCTACCATTGGACTACAAGCCAATTCGCAAGAGATAAAGGTTTTGGTTGGCACACAATAACGGGCGAAAAGCTCATTGAACAGGTTCTCAAGAACCAAATTCCCCGGCTATGGTCTTTGCTATAGCTCTGGAGCCGAGCTCGAGGGTAGCTAGGTGGAGCTAGCCAAACACCTCAACTCTAAAGAAAACGAACTCCATGGAGTTATTGAAGCTCTAGTTTATTTTTTTGGAGTTCTTGGAGCACCTCTTCTCCTGCTCCAGATTTCCTCAAAATAGACATGGACGTAGAGTTTCGGTAAAATTACCCGCAGTTTCCACTGGTTACACACATCTGAATCGTTTTCTCTCCCCTCCTTTCCTTTTTCCTGCGGTCCCAGCCTCCCACCCGACGGGAATTTCCAGTTCGTAGTTGGGGAGTCACGGCCGGAGCTCGCGGTCGCCGTCGTCGCCCCTTCCCCGCGGTTATTTGGCGCCCCTCTCCCACCACGCGGACCTCGCCGGGGCGGCCACGATCCTCGTGACCTCTGTACCCTCGTGCCGCACCGGCATCCATCGAGAGGCGGTCGCGGCGGCGGCCACCAGTGCCTGTGCGTACAGCGGCCACCAGTGCCTGTGCGTACAGTGGCCACCAGTGCCTGTGCGTACAGCGGCAGTGAGTCCGACGAGCCCGTGTCCACCTCGGCAGCATCGACCCCTCCCTTGGCTCCGTTTGCGGCGGCGTCCCCTGCTTCCGTCACTAGAGCTCTTGCCACGCCAGTACGACGTGCCTCCTTGGCTCCTCTCCGCTGATGTACAGTGGCAGATGACAGTAGTGTATAGGGGGCGGCCCAATGCTGATGTAGGGCCGCCGCGAGGCCATCACGGAGCCGTTTAGGGGCGGCGATGTGCCGGGGCAGGGCGGGGTGGGGCGGGGTCATGCCCTCCAGGACGACGTGAGGATGCGGAGGCCGGGTACACTGGAGGAAGAAGAGGAGAGAAAATAGAGACTTAAGGCTGACAGGCGGGACCCACACAAAAGATGGAGTTGGCAACCAAACACCGTATTTTGACACCTCCAACTCCACTCGGAGCCAGCTTCAGCTGGATTTATGGAGTGGAGCTGCTCTATTTGGAGTAGGAGCCATACCAAACACCCCTTAGTGGAACGAGTTGGTGTGGGCGTGTGCGATTCGGGGGGCAAGCAAACTTGCGTTGCCACTATAAATATTGTCGGGTACCCGCGCCAGACACACATGCAAAATAATCAGAAATCATTAGGTGATCTCCAATCAATCCCTAATCCTACATGCCCGTAAATGTAAAAACACAGAGAACATGAGGGCATGGTAGCGCCACCCATCAATCAACAATAATGCTTGGTCGTGGGCCACTGACGTCGCACTCGGATCCACCTCGGGCAGCCGCTGCCGAGCGTGTGACGCCCCCCTCGATTCTCCACTGCGTGTGTTTCGGCGACCGGGACCTCCATTCCTATATTCAGTCTGCGCCTCCTGAGTATCGGCCTAGCAGTGCTCCATTTCGCCTCGCGTAGTTGTGTTGTGTGGCTTGGTGGAGTCCTCGTCTCCTTCTTGCTCGGGGGCGAGAGCCACGTTAGCGGCGAGGGTGCCAGGCACCCCCAAAATTCAAAAATCACTTATAAGAACAAATTTTCACCATTGTTTTAGAATAAATTTTCATATCTATAAGAGCAAGGCACCCCCCACTATTTTGCTCTAGCTTCGCCCCTGTTCTTGCTCTATGTAGTTCTTGCCGTCTGGGTTGTTTGCGGTCACTACCTCTGTGGTCGAGTTGTGTTGTGTTGTGTTTGTAAGTCGTGTTTGTTTAGCCGGTCTTGGCTTCTCCTCTTAATGAAAAAAGACACATGAAGCCGTGTTCGAAAAAAAAAATCACGCATGACCGGTAATTGCACGCAAGGTCGAGCTGACCCAAACAGGCCCTAAGGGTCAGATTGATATGATTTACTGGCTGCGTGGACGAAGAGATAATAAGGGTCGATTGATATGATTTCTTGGCTGCGTGGGCGAAGAGATAAGGTTATCTTTGTTCTTGTGTGGTACAAATTGGACCATGGAATTGATATGATTTACTGGCTGCGTGGACGAAGAGATAAGGTTATCTTTGTTCTTGTGTGGTACAAATTGGACCATGGAATAGGTTCTGAGGAACCAAATTCCCTAGGGCCAGTATTGCATTGCTAACGAACTTTGCGTTGCGTTGCCACTATAAATATTGCTTGCCCGCGCCAGGCACGTATGCAAAATCATCAGAAACCATCACGTTTTATTTATACTACTACAACGAGTAATAAGAATACCGGAGAGAAACTCTAGCTAGCTAGCTGGTCTGTCTGACTGACACCACAACCCAACAGACGTACGTGCAGCCACTATGTCCGCGACCAAAGCCCCGCACCTCGTCATGCTGACATGCCCCGGGGTTGGGCACGTCCTCCCTATGGCCGAGCTCGCGAGGCGCCTCGCCAAGGACCACGGCTTCACCACCACGATCATCACATACTCCGGCATGTCCAAGCACGCCTCGGCGTTGGCCTCCCTCCCGGCAGGCGTCACCACGGCCGCGCTCCCCGCCGTGGCACTCGATGACCTCCCCACCGACGCCCGCATCGAGACCCGCATGCTGACCGCCGTCACCCGGGTACTGCCGCACTTCCGCGCGCTCCTCGCCGAGCTCGTCACCGCCCACGACGTCGTGGCGTTCCTGGCCGACATGTTCTGCGCACAGGCGCTCCCGCTCGCCGCCGAGCAAGGCGTGCCAGGCTACGTCGCCTTCGTGTCCGGCCTCGCCACGCTCGCCTTCCTGCTCCGCCTGCCGGAGCTCGACGCCGCTACAACCTGCGCGTACCGCGACCTCCCGGAGCATGTCCGGCTGCCTGGCTGCGTGCCGCTCCGAGGCGATGACCTCATCGACACCGTACAGGACCGCTCCAACCCAGCGTACTCCCTCTTGGTCGAGATGGCGCGGCACCTAGCCCTCGCCGACGGCTTCGTCGTCAACACCTTCGACGGGATGGAGCACGACGCCATCACCGCGTTCCAGAAGTTGTCCGACGAAGGCGTGTGTCCTCCTGTCTACCCAGTCGGCCCGTTTCTCCGGGCGTGCTCCGAGGACGCGGCACCAGAGCACGGCTGCCTGCGGTGGCTGGACGACCAGCCGGACGGCTCGGTCCTGTACGTCTGCTTCGGCAGCGGCGGCGCGCTGTCCGTAGAGCAAACCGCGGAGCTCGCCGCGGGGCTGGAGGCGTGCGGGCAGAGGTTCCTGTGGGTGGTGCACTTCCCCAGCGACAAGGACAGCAGCGCGGGCTACTTCGGCGCGGCGAGCAATGGCGGCGACGACGACCCGCTGAGTTTCCTTCCGGAGGGGTTCAGCGAGAGGACCAAGGGCGTGGGGCTCTGCGTGCCGATGTGGGCGCCGCAGGTGGAGGTCCTGCGCCACCGCGCCGTCGGAGGGTTCCTGTCGCACTGCGGGTGGAACTCGACCCTGGAGGCCATGGACGCGGGCGTGCCGATGCTGGCGTGGCCGCTGTTTGCGGAGCAGAGGATGAACGCGGTGATGCTGGAGAAGGCCGGGCTGGCGCTGCGCCCAGCGAGTCCGGGGGCGGGCG
The DNA here is from genome assembly GCA_015847255.1 of Hyparrhenia diplandra. NCBI lineage: Eukaryota > Viridiplantae > Streptophyta > Magnoliopsida > Poales > Poaceae > Hyparrhenia > Hyparrhenia diplandra. Next base: position 92,182 of record JADLZK010007575.1, on the reverse strand, counting down.
AGGTCGTGGTGTCGCGCGAGGAGGTGGCGGCAGTTGCGAACGAGCTGATGGTGGGGGGAGAAGGGGAAGGCCGCGAGGAAGAAAGCGACGGACATGCAGATGGCGGCCGCGGAAGCGTTGGCGCCGGAGGGTCCGTCGCGCAGGGCGCTCGCGGCGATCGTCAAAAAAGTGGAAGCAGGGCGCTCACGGTGCCATAGCAAACGGAACACACTGCACTCTGCCACTCTGAAGCGTGGCCGTTGAAGTCTCTCTTCTTCTTTTTTTTTTTTAAAAAATAGTTAAATGTACGTGCGTTGCTACGGGATAATAAAATTTTATATAAATAATATGGATCGTAGGATAACGTAACAATACTATAAAATTAAACAATAATATTAAAGTGATATTTTTTTTTGACAAGAATTAAAATGACATTTAATCCAAACAAATTTTGTGAAAATAACGCAAAACAATCATGAATGTCGTGGGTTTGTAAACTCTATTTTATAGGTCTTTTACGTAATTCTCCTAATATAATGTTTTATATCAGCTGAAAGAAATCTTCGATATTCATTTATTTCATGCGCCAATAAATCCACGAGTAAGTTCCGACCCATCTTCATACCATCTTGTACACACATGAGATATAACACCTCCGTGTATAGTCCGAATCTTCGATATTCATTATTTCATGCGCCAATAAATCCACGAGTAAGTTCCGACCCATCTTCATACCATCTTGTACACACATGAGATATAACACCTCGATGTAGAGTCGATAACCCATTTAAAAGTACCTAGGAATATCAACAAATATGACATTAGTTAAATAATATTTGTACAATATAAATTGAATTAAAAAATACATTGTATGTGTTAGTAATCTTCTATTACCTCGCCTATTGCGTTAGAACCTTCTTCCATATAATATTCCTTGTGAAAAATCCATCAACTACTTGGGTCTTCTTATCCTTACCTTTTTTACTTTGTGCATTCTTTTTATTTTTTTGACCCCATTCTTTCTAATATATTTCTTCTCAATCTTTTGGCATCCTCTTCCCGTGCGTCCGCGATCGGCGGAGGGCGAGGATCTTGATATTCACTCTTGACGTGGCTCTAGACATCGCAACATACAACCGACCGTGAGAAAACACCGGTCGGCGGCAGATACACACCCATGTTCGGGATAGTTTGGCCCCAGTGACTTGTTGACCGTCATGGCGAAGCTCACCGATAGGAAACTGCTTCCTCTTAAACTCGAACGGGAACATCTCATCGATGGGCACAGGGTGTTCGAGGAAGGAATACCCGCTTCCCAATATCTTTGCCTCACCACGATTTACTCGTGTCGATTGTATTTCTTGGTAATCCCCACACAGCAGCCTTGTACTGTTGCGCAACCTATTGCTAGGATCAATATTTCGATCCTTTTGACTTTGTAACTAACTTTGGACTGATACATTTGGACTATCATATATTTTTTGTATGTAACGACACACTTCGTTTTACATGTGTACATGATCAACGTGTGTTTGTGATTAGCGTGCATGTCCTAATTAGCGTGTTAGGTGAGCTAGTAATTAACTTGAGTGAACAACATATTATTATTTACAGGAATATAAGTGTTATTTTTATAATTATAATTATAATAACATATTACCGTCAATTTTTTTCACACACTACCGAATTGAGAGATATCCCGTGAGCCATTGCTCACGGGATAGGCCCTTACACCCACGGGAACGGCTATCCCGTGAGTTTCTCACGGGATATCCTCGCACGGGATAGAAATCATCGGGATAGCGGGATATCCCGTGAGCTGCGCCTATAGTCACGGGATATCCTATCCCGTGAGCGCATAACGCCACGGGCAAGACTTAACGGGGGCCTCCGCGGCGCCAACGGGGGCGGAGGCAAACCCGTTACGGACCCCTCTATCCCGTGAGCCTAACGGGGTAGCTCACGGGATAGGCGTGCCCCGCTACGGCCAGTGTCCCCGCCACGCCACGGGTGGCGGGGTCCCCACCACCGATATCCCGTGAGCCATACGCTAAGCTCACGGGATATCTTTTGGTTGATATCCCGTGAGTCGTGCATATGGCTCACGGTATATCTGTAGTCGATATCCCGTGAGCCGTGATATATGCTCACGGGATATCCTTTGATCGATATCCCGTGAGCCGCTCACGGGATAGATCCATTAATTTTTTTCTTTTTTTTTTTTGCTAGGTCAATTGACACACATATATATCCATATATAACACGATTATTGCAAAGAGACAATTGACACATATATATGGCACAAAACGACACATATATTACATAACATCCAACGAGTCACAAGTTTGTCGTCCCTCACTAGTTCACAAGTTCAATTCCAACAATTTCAAGTTCACAACCTCACTAGTTTGTCGCCTAAACCATCACAACCTCACCACCAACGGGGCCAGTCCTCTTGTTGCGCCGCACCTCGTTCCCAATTGTTCTGATTCGAAGTTGGGTTCGAGGCATGTGATTGATCCTGCACGTAGGCAAAGATATTGCATTTGTGAGACAAAATGAAAGGTAGATCTATTGACTTGAAAAAAAGAAAAACAAGATAATTCGTTAGAAATTTCGGCAAAGACCTCCCCGCAGAGGGGTTTCCAAAACCTCGCAACAAAACAACGGCTCGATGGCCGACAACCACATGTCCAAGTGCACATCTCATGGTGCATTCCAAACACCATACCATTTCATTTTGGAGTTTAGTTTGAGAAACTCACAGGAGAGGCACCATGCGGTGGAGGGAAGACTGACGGTTGGCCGTCGCCGAGCGGTGGACCGTACATCGGTGGTGGTGGTGGAGGGTACACCGGCAGTGGTGGTGGAGCGAAGAAGATCTCGGGGCGGCTCTTCACCAATCTTGCCTCCAACACGCGAGATCTTGTTGGAGAGCTTCCATGCTCTCTTCCGGTCTGCCAAGCCCTCCGTGCCTCCGCCTCACGGTAGAACCGCTCCCTCTCCCTCTCCCTTTCCTCGCCCTCCTCGCGGATCGCTGCTTCGCTTCCTCTATCTCGGGCCCTATTTGAACACAAAGTTAGAACAGAGAAAGACATATGTAAAGATAAATGAACCTTGAATAAAAAAAGCAGTTACACTGAGTCCGAGACCGTAGCTGGTAAGTGGTTGGCCGCCGCGTATCACCGCCCCGCGGCTTTTTGAGTTCGTAGGGTCTTTGTGGTGCGCGGGTTGATGACGCTATCACCCACATAGTACCGCCTCGTGCTTCTTCCCTCCTCCAGCGATCATGGAAACGTCCCCACAATGTCGTGGCCGTGGGGATCGAAGCGTCTCCACAATACTCCCCGCCACGTCGGTGTACTTGGTGACCTATTTCAACACAAAGTTAGAACACGAGGAACAAGATGTAAAGATAAATGTACCTTGAATAAAAAACAGATTACCTTATCGTGAGGGCGCTCGCTGCAAAGAGGCTTCACGCGGAGCCTCGTGGTTGTAGATGAGGTTGGGATCCGAGGACTTGCCTTGGTGGGAGAGAGTGAAGGCCTCGAGCGTGCCCGGTGACACGCCATGTGTTTTCTCCTGTGGAAAAAAAAAGGTAGGATGGTTAGGAAGTATTCGAGTTGCGCATCGAGAAATAAGAATTGGGTAATACTCACATATCTTTTTTGTAGGTCTTCGATTATGGTTGCCTTGATGGTGTGAAACACCGGGCATCATGGCGCGCCGGTCCTGGTAATCTTTGCGGATCTTCGCCCAATCTTTACCGACCCACCTGTCCACCATCGGCTCCGGGACCGCTCATTCTTGAAAAGCCACTCCGGACATACCTACAGGACACCAAGTTGAAAATATTAGAATATCAACTGAAGCATAATTAAACTTAGTACGAACTTTCAGTATTTACCATCATGTATTGTTCTTTGGTCAGAATCGTAGATTTATACTGCTCCTTCGTGAGGGTTGTGTTCTTGTATAGAGCATAGTATGACCTGGGGCGCCGCGGCCGCGTGCCTCGTACCACATGTCCGACACAAGTTTGAAGCAGCGCGAGCGCCACTTCATTCCCTCGCTCCTCGAGTGTATCCGTCGAGAGCTTGAAGTAATCCCGCACATAGAAGCAATGTATTCAGTCATTATTTCAAACAATGTGAAATTGAATATGCGCTACGTCATCCGACCATTGTATATCCACGCACGGTCATCCATTCTCTATCATATGCGCGCGAATATAAGAATGCAGTGCATCTACACAAGGATCCTACCATCTAATAGGTCAAGATAGGTCCTAATCCCACCCGAGGATGCGTAGATGAGGTCGGTTCCATGCTCCACTCCTATCTGAGACAGAATTTCGGCAGCACCTCCCCGCTGTTCTCCGAATACACGTCCCGACGGGGAGATTGTGTATTCGAAGAACAACAGAGAGATGCAACCGAAACTCTGAATCAGACAGGAATGGAGCATGAAACCGACCTCATCTACGCATCCCTGGCTGTCCAAAAAACGTGGACAATTCGAAACAGATACGGTTATTGGTATGCAGGGATCTGCATACTTCCAACCGTATCTCCTTCGAACGGGAGACGCCTAACTAAGCTGCGCGATCTAACTACGACCATGATACGGAAAGAGGGGTTATACCTTCGCGGTGGAGTCAGGCTAGCCGACGAGGAAGAACAAGACCGCCACGGCACTCCGGCTCGGCAAGGCACTTGGCTCCGCTCCAAAGGGCTCCTCTCTGCATAAAAATAAACATACGGGCTCAGTTGAAAATTTCGACAGAACCTCCCCTGCACGGGGAGGTTACCAATACCTGCAAACTAAACAAACGGCACGATGGCCGACAATCACATTCACATCACGGCACAATGGCCGACAACCACATTCACATCATGGCACGATGGCCGACAATCACATTACAATACCTGCGAAAATGAAGACGACGGCGGGTCGGACGAACGACGGTGGGCCGGTCCTCCTCCCTCTAATCCGCCGGCGGGCGGGCGGCGGTGTGCGAGGTCAAGGCGTGCGGCGCGTAAGCGGCGAAAGCACGCCGGCGTGCCCACTCCCCCTTCTCCTTCCTCCTTCGGCCACCACCTCTGTAACGCCCCGGCTAGGGACACCACCGGGGCTACCCCTCAACACATTCACTAAGACTAAAACAAACCTATTACAGCTGCTATGTAAAAAAATTACGCGTTTATAAAAAACGAAAAGTGAGTACTTGTGATGATGGTGCTACTCCCAGTTCCCATGCAAGCCGTGATGGTTTAGCACCTAAAAACCAAATGAACACAAGGGTGAGTGAAAACACTCAAGCAAGTACATTAAGAACCGAAAAGAACAATCAACTTATGAGAATTCATGAATGAATTACTGGAACTCCAACTAAATAGTAGTTTCCGTGCTAAAACGGACAAAGACTTGAATACTCCTTAGCATTTACCGGTAAAGCCGAGCAAGTGGGGCCAAAGACTTACTCACGAGCACTTGAATATAAGAACCAAATTGCACCTCCCGGATAAACCGCACTTGAATTGAATGTAAATGAAACCTTGAAACTTGAATCTCATGAACAAGAAACTTGAACTTGAAATATAATACTTGAACATTGGACAGCAAAAGAGAAAACTCGAATAATAGGCGTAAAGTCAGCAAAAGATTCATCATGCACTTGCCTTAATTTCGACGAGACCAAAACATCATACGCTTAGCACTTGTAGCTTCCAACCTTTCTCTTTCGTTTACTACACGTAAGAAATGATGCATTGCTTAACATAACGGAATGTATGCCACGATGTATGATGAAAGGCATACAAATGCATAAAAGAACTTAAACAACTTACGAAAGTTGAGTACAACTTTCCTTTTGGTACAACTAGGGTTAATCACTTTCGAACAACAACTCCATCACGTGGTTATCAAGAAAGCAACACATACACATGGAGTTTACATGTGGGTATTCTATTCACTAACCATCTTGCATAACCAACACACTCACTAATCATTTTATCACTAAGAGATCATATATGTACTATTCAAAAAGATCAACTAGAATAAAATGGGTACACAGAAAAAGTTTCATGATCATGGAACATTTATTTTAACCTACAAAAATCATGGAAGGTACATTTTTCCATTAAAGAATGTAATTTTTACTCATGCCAGAACGATTGATTTTCAACATCTCATAGTTTCCATGTGTAAACACCGTCATATAAGAGCTACACAAAAGTTTCAGAATTTTAGAAGCACTATTTGAATTTATAAGAAATTCACCAAAATTAGACACTATTCACATTTGAATAAATTGAATAACAATTACAAAAAGGAATAACATTTGAATAAACCGGCTCAGCAGCGCTGGCGCAGCCTAGCAGCACGAGCTGCCAGCCATGGCGGCATGGCGGCGCGGCAACCCGGAACTCGCCGGCGACCGGCGTTCCGGCTACTACGGCGCGGGAAACGGCAAACGGATGGCACGGGCGGTATTTGGGAGCTCACCGTGACTTGAATGGCAAGGTTGTTGAGATCGGGGACGGAGTGGAGCTGGTTCGACGGCGATACAGCGGCGGTGGCAGCACGAACCGGCAACGGCGACGACGTTGCCGCGACAGAGGAATAGCTCACAGCAGCGCTGCACATCCATGGCCGCTGCTGTGTGCTTGCCGGCCGTGCTTGAGCAGAAGAGAGGGCGCCTGGCATTGCTGTGTTCAGCAGCCGGTCAGCAGCTCGGACAGCCAACACCGGTCCTAGCCTGGTCGTTGCTCCTGCTCATGGCAGTCCGGCGGCCAACCATGGCAGCCACTGCTGTACTTCCGCTGCAGCTTGACACAGGAAGGAAAAGAAAAGGATGACCGGCTGCTACTGCTGCATGGAGAAATGGAGACGGAGGAAATTTGGTGTCGGCAGCAAGGAAGGAAAAGGAAGGATAACTGCTATTGCTGCTGCTTCTGCCCTGCCCGCTGCTGTCCGAAAACAGAGTGAAGAGACAGGAAGAGAAGGAGAAAACGAGAGAGAGAGGAAGAGAAATTAAATTTCTCCACTTCATTCCTGTGAGGCGCAACACGTAAGGAGGGGAGGTGGCGTCGACGTTCCTGGAAGCAGATCGTACACGGCGACGAGCAGGCAGGCAAGCTAACAGCTTGGTGGCAGCTACGAAGTCTCTACTAGTACGTCTTTCTTCCTTTTTCTTCCAATTACTCTCAAAATTATATAGCAACTAGAAAATCTTCCAAAATAAAAGATGTTCAGCTTCACGAGATCTTCACATTTTCTTTTAGGACCATCTCCAAATTCCAAGTAGTTTAGAAAGTAGGATTTTGAATTTAGGATTAATAAAATAATTATTTAGCCAACTTAATTAGTGAACAATCATTAATCAACCATCAGAAAATCACAAAACATTATAACTAATGTTTAATATCAATATATCATGTAGCAAACAAAACACACTATTTGTAACGTATAACTAAAATATAGAAACACGAAATGCGTTATTGCCTTGATACTTGATAATCACACACGATAATGATCATATTTAATATTTTAATTACTTTTTAATATCTGGGATGTTACAGTCTTCCCCGTTAAAGAAATCTCGTCCCCGAGATTTTGGAGTGGCAAAACCCACGGGATAAGTAATGGAAAAGGAAATGTGTCACACACATTGACTTGCAATAAGTTCACGAAATGTCAAGAGTTGATGACAAGATCACAACCTCGACCAAAAGGCAATTACATCAACAATTAGGGTTTTCGGAAATTCAGGAGAAGCACGGATATGAATTTCTAAAAAAGGTTCCAAGGAGAGCGAAAGCACATTAATTGCAGCTATAATGGATCATGACCACGAGCCGTGATAACAGCGAAGCGTCCAGCAAGTAACTTCCTATGGTTGCGATCCATAGGAAACCCCAGATTTCGGCTGTATCATGGTCATGGATCATGGTACCACCATAGAGTACAGTTACAATAGCTTTCAACCAACACATGTTGGTTATCAATTTTATGGAAATAGCATGTGTCATGGTAGAAATGGGTAGGGCTAACACACACATAGATCTAAGAAGTCAAAGATTAGTCGATTTACGTATTGAATTGGCATAGTAAATGAGTGCATCCAGAAGTTCCCCAAGGACTAGGAACTTATGGAGCGAGGATCATCAAAGGAAAATCATTAGCTAAACCTTGTTCAAGATGAGATCTATTACAAGAGAACAACTATAACGAACCATAGCTGCTCCCAGAATATAAGGAGGAAATTTTAAGAACCAGATTATTTCATCATTTTATGCATGATATGAGATATGCTCGTGCTATATGGCTTCACAACGTTAGGAGTATAATAAAGGTACCATAAACAATTCAGATATACATGAAAAAAACAATAAGCGGAAACACAAAAGCAATGCAACCCATGCAGCCCATCCTATAGTGCAAAAGTGTGTCATTTTAAAACTTATTTTCCGAGAATCTAGAACCGGCTCTGGTACCAAATGTAACGCCCGGCTAGGGGACACTACCGGGGCTACCCCTCAACACATTCACTAAGACTAAAACAAACCTATTACAGCTGCTATGTAAAAAATTACGCGTTTATAAACGAAAAGTGAGTACTTGTGATGATGGTGCTACTCCCAGTTCCCATGCAAGCCGTGATGGTTTAGCACCTAAAAACCAAATGAACACAAGGGTGAGTGAAAACACTCGGCAAGTACATTAAGAACCGAAAAGAACAATCAACTTATGAGAATTCATGAATGAATTACTTTGAACTCCAACTAAATAGTAGTTTCCGTGCGAAACGGACAACACTTGAATACTCCTTAGCATTTACCGGTAAAAGCCGAAAGCAAGTGGGGCCAGCACTTACTCACGTGCACTTGAATATAAGAACCAAATTGCACCTCCTGGATAAACCGGCACTTGAATTGAATGTAAATGAAACCTTGAAACTTGAATCTCATGAACAAGAAACTTGAACTTGAAATATAATACTTGAACATTGGGCGGCAAAGAGAAAAATCTTCGAATAATAGGCGTAAAGCCGAAGCAAAGATTCATCATGCACTTGCCTTAATTTCGACGAGACCAAAACATCATACGCTTAGCACTTGTAGCTTCCAACCTTTCTCTTTCTCGTTTACTACACGTAAGAAATGATGCATTGCTTAACATAACGGAATGTATGCCACGATGTATGATGAAAGGCATACAAATGCATAAAAGAACTTAAACAACTTACGAAAAGTTGAGTACAACTTTCCTTTTGGTACAACTAGGGTTAATCACTTTCGAACAACAACTCCATCACGTGGTTATCAAGAAAGCAACACATACACATGGAGTTTACATGTGGGTATTCTATTCACTAACCATCTTGCATAACCAACACACTCACTAATCATTTTATCACTAAGAGATCATATATGTACTATTCAAAAGATCAACTAGAATAAAATGGGTACACAGAAAGTTTCATGATCATGGAACATTTATTTTAACCTACAAAAATCATGGAAGGTACATTTTTCCATTAAAGAATGTAATTTTTACTCATGCCAGAACGATTGATTTTCAACATCTCATAGTTTCCATGTGTAAACACCGTCATATAAGAGCTACACAAAAAGTTTCAGAATTTTAGAAGCACTATTTGAATTTATAAGAAATTCACCAAAATTAGACACTATTCACATTTGAATAAATTGAATAACAATTACAAAAAGGAATAACATTTGAATAAACCGGCTCAGCAGCGCTGGCGCAGCCTAGCAGCACGAGCTGCCAGCCATGGCGGCATGGCGGCGCGGCAACCCGGAACTCGCCGGCGACCGGCGTTCCGGCTACTACGGCGCGGGAAACGGCAAACGGATGGCACGGGCGGTATTTGGGAGCTCACCGTGACTTGAATGGCAAGGTTGTTGAGATCGGGGACGGAGTGGAGCTGGTTCGACGGCGATACAGCGGCGGTGGCAGCACGAACCGGCAACGGCGACGACGTTGCCGCGACAGAGGAATAGCTCACGGCAGCGCTGCACATCCATGGCCGCTGCTGTGTGCTTGCCGGCCGTGCTTGAGCAGAAGAGAGGGCGCCTGGCATTGCTGTGTTCAGCAGCAGCCGGTCAGCAGCTCGGACAGCCAACACCGGTCCTAGCCTGGTCGTTGCTCCTGCTCATGGCAGTCCGGCGGCCAACCATGGCAGCCACTGCTGTACTTCCGCTGCAGCTTGACACAGGAAGGAAAAGAAAAGGATGACCGGCTGCTACTGCTGCAGAGAAATGGAGACGGAGGAAATTTGGTGTCGGCAGCAAGGAAGGAAAAGGAAGGATAACTGCTATTGCTGCTGCTTCTGCCCTGCCCGCTGCTGTCCAAAAACAGAGTGAAGAGACTGGAAGAGAAGGAGAAAACGAGAGAGAGAGGAAAGAGAAATTAAATTTCTCCACTTCATTCCTGTGAGGCGCAACACGTAAGGAGGGGAGGTGGCGTCGACGTTCCTGGAAGCAGATCGTACACGGCGACGAGCAGGCAGGCAAGCTAACAGCTCGGTGGCAGCTACGAAGTCTCTACTAGTACGTCTTTCTTCCTTTTTTCTTCCAATTACTCTCAAAATTATATAGCAACTAGAAAATCTTCCAAAATAAAAAGATGTTCAGCTTCTCGAGATCTTCACATTTTCTTTTAGGACCATCTCCAAATTCCAAGTAGTTTAGAAAGTAGGATTTTGAATTTAGGATTAATAAAATAATTATTTAGCCAACTTAATTAGTGAACAATCATTAATCAACCATCAGAAAATCACAAAACATTATAACTAATGTTTAATATCAATATATCATGTAGCAAACAAAACACACTATTTGTAACGTATAACTAAAATATAGAAACACGAAATGCGTTATTGCCTTGATACTTGATAATCACACACGATAATGATCATATTTAATATTTTAATTACTTTTTAATATCTGGGATGTTACAACCTCCTCCTCCCTCTCCTCCCTTCTCCTTCCTCCTCCTCCCTTCTCCTTCTCCTTCTCCCTTCTCTTTCCTCCTCCGGCCACCAACTCCTCCTCCCTTCTCCTTCCTCCTCCTCCCTTCTCCTTCTCCTCCCTCCTTCCCCCTCCTCCTTCTCCTCCTTCCTTCCCCCCTCCTCCCTTCTCCTTCCCCCACCTCCCTTCTCCTTCTCGCTGGGGCTGGGCCGGGGAGGCCCGTGGGCGGCCGCCGGCGGGGCCGGGCGACGGGCGGCCCGGGCCGGGGCGGCCGATGGCGGATGGCGGGCGGGCCGGCGGGGGGGGGCGGGGACGGGCCGGGGCGGCGCGGCCGGGCGGTGCTCGGGGGACGGCGGCGGGCGCGGCGTGGCGCGGCGGGCGGCGGCGGGCGGTGCGGCGGCGGGCGGGGCGCTGTGTGTGTGTGCAGTGTGTATGTGTGTCCGTGCGTGTGTGTGGGTGGTGTGTGGATAAGGTAGGCAAATGTTGATTTAAAAAAAAATTTACCTATCCCGTGAGCGCTCACGGGATAGAGCTTCCCTATCCCGTGAGCGAATAATATGCTCACGGGATAGGGTCGTCGTAAAATCCCCCAACGGGCGGAAAAATTGCCGCGCCGGGGCGAGGTGGGTCCCACGCCTATCCCGTGAGCGAGTAATATGCTCACGGGATATCGACCACCATCCCGTGAGCCGCTCACGGGATAGGGCATTTTCCTCGAAAATATTTTCCTCTCCCTCCCTTTCTCTTTTCCAAAGAATATTTGTAAACTTTGATCGACTTTACTTCAAAAATACCTTGTCATATTCACTCATCCATACATAAGTGATGCTTTAGTGTAAATTTGACCATTATTTCATGTGGTTTTATCTCTAGTTCTATTTACCTAATTGTAGCATAAAATTATAATAATTATCAAAGTAATCTTGAAAATTCTCAAACTTTCACATGACACAATCTCGATGTACATTTGCATGTAGAAAAAGTTTCATAGCCAAACCACAACTTGACCGCCACAACCACATGAAAACACACTTGATCATTACGAACAAACATGAAACTTCTAATGTAGATGTTGGAGCTTGTGAACATCGTATGTGCCAACTGGTGCGAAACGTTTCCAAACTTTTATCATAGCCTTGGCATAAGATATCATGACATAATATCAAATTTCATGATTTTTTTTCACATCGGTTGCTTTTCTATAATTTTTAAACACCCGAGCACAAAATAGCGCGTTCCTAATTTCGTATTAAGATATTCCAGATTTGTCTTTTTTATATATACAAGGCCTTACTATGTGCTGAGTAAGAGAACTATAAATTTTCTACTATTTTTTTTTCAAAATTTCAAGCACTTGCAGTTCAAATTTGACCTCATTTCAAAATTACCGAAAAGAGAATAATTCTCTAAATATACCAAATAAAGTCAATAATTCACCAAACTTTAACATAGAGTTCCATATTATGTGTAGGGAATGTAGAAAAAAGTTTGGGTCCCAAAACACAAAAAATAAAAAAAAAGGGTTTCCTCTATCCCGTGAGCCACAATGGCGGCTCACGGGATAGAGGCCCTTCCCGAGAGGCCCTCCTTTTTGCCTCACGGGATAGGGCCTCTCACGGGATAGGGCTGGCGGTGCGGCCCCACCCCCCGCCCGGCTTCCGCGGCGCCCGGGCGGGCATCCCCGGCCCCACCTCCACCTATCCCGTGAGCGGGCCGCAAGGCTCACGGGATAGGGCTGACCGCGGCGGCCCCACCCCCGAGTGCTTCCGCCTGCGCCCGGGACGGGCACCCTGGCCCCCACCTCCCCTATCCCGTGAGCCGGGCGCAGGCTCACGGGATAGGATAACGGAGGGGCCGGAGGGGGGAGGGGTGACGGTGGTTACCTATCCCGTGAGCCGGGCCTCACGGGGATAGGTCGATATCTACCCCGTGAGTTGTTGCTCACGGGATAGAGCCTATCCCGTGAGTGGTTGGTATCCCGTGATCGGTCTTGTATGCTCACGGGTAGAGCCCTCCTATCCCGTGGCGTTTTTTCCGCTCACGGGAAACGATTTCCTCACGGGATAGCTCTCGTTTCCGGTAGTGACAGCCCGATCCACACTAATAGCAAGAATACGAAGTTTTGAAATTCTCCACGGAAAAGAAAGGGTGGCCAGGAGCGTACGTATTCAACGTGTGTATGTGCCAAGCCACCGTGATTAGGGGATGCGGCAATATTTTTGTTTATTTTCCTAAATTAATTGAGTAATTAATAAAATCAAAATTCTAAAAAAATCAAGGGCCTAGATTAATTTAAGATATTACCTCCTAGCAAGTAAAAAGTATACCTTAGCATTGCCCTTTACATAATTGAAAAATCAAAAGTGGCAAATGGCTCCTAGGCACGTGAGTGCACCCAAAAACTATTCAATATACATATATACATAGCAATGTATTTGCCCAATCCTTATTTGGCGCACGTGCGCTGCTAGAAATAACGGCGCACGCTTCCTTTTATGGACGGCACGTCTATGTTCTCTCCTTCACTTTCCTTTTTTTTTTTTTCCTGTCCTGAAGCCGTCGGTGTGCGTGTAAATAATTTTAAAATATTTTCAAAACAGTGAACCGCCCGTGAACCTTCCAGTATCCGGACGACCGTTCCCCTTTCCCCTTTCTCCTCCTCAACCCTCGCCGGAGCGGCGATTTGGCTGACGGCGGACCCTCCCCCGGCGGGATCTTCTCTTTGCTGCCACGGGCTTCCTCCTAACCATCGCACACACACAGAGCAGCGAATCCGTAGAGGATGCTTTTGCCCGTCCAGCGGCGTGGGCGCGGTTCGGGGAGAGGATTCGATTTCTGCAGCCGGGCGGATTCGATTCTGAGGAGGCATCGATGAATCCTTGCGTTTGTTGTTGAGATCCGTCGCCCCACCTCGGGCCCCCAGGCGTACGTGTTCCTCGCGCAAGAAGCGGCACGGTCGTCGCGCCGCCGCCCCACCTCGGCCCCCATGCGTGCGCCTTCCTCGCCGCCGCCAGGGTAGCCGGTCGGCATTGTCGGCATTGGGCGTCCCCATTGTCATCGACGTCGAGGTCAAGGTACGATGTCGCGTTTTTCGATTCAAATCGAGTTCGATTCGTCGTCGCGCTTTTCTGATTTGGGTGTAGGTTGATTCGAATTTTTCAGGCTTTGATTTGTGGCGGCACCAACTCATCCCCCCCATCGAGGCGGTTGTGGACTGGAATTCGAGCAGGCTGAGGAGCGAGGGGCCGAGGCACGTCCGCTTCCAGTCTAGATCTGGTGGCCGCGTAGCTGCAGTGAGGACCGATAGAAAGGATTGAAGCCTTACTGCTGCTTCTTCAGGTTTTACAGTTCGTCCTTCTTTCTCCTACACTTAGCAGCTCTGCGTCTGCGTGCAGGACAGTGCTGTGGGGCCTGTCCCGCTGCAGCACCAGTCGAATGTGAGGAGGGGCGATATGGACTTGCGTGGTGTGTGAATTGGTTGATGGTGGGCTCAGCATTCAGTGTTGAGAGGAGATTGAAAAGTAATAATCTAATAAATAATAGGTAGCTCAACCTTCATTAATTCATCCACTACCCATGCTTACTTTGTATACCGAATAAAAACAATTTTGAGGTGTAAGTGTGCCATAGAATTCGCATCGTATTAAGAGTTTTATCTCTTCCCAACAAGTGGATTATTTCTGTGTTGCATCAAGTTATTTTCTGTCTGAGTTATATGTTGAAATTGCAGTTTGTCAGATTTAGTGATATGAGAATACCAGATAATGTTTTTTTATGTTGATATACTTATTCAACAAGATTTTTGGTAGGCACTTAGAGTAGATGGCATATGATATCTTTGCATGTCTGCACTTAGAGTATCCTTTTGGGTGCACCCACTCTATGTCTCCACATAAATAATGATATGAAGCCTTTTATTTGAATTGTACAATGTTTATGGTCCTTCGAGTTAACCAAATTATGCATTGTACCATGTTTATCTGCTCAAAAAATCTATATTATGCATTGTAAAAGGTTGCAATTTCGTTTTTCCAGCCGGATGTGGTTTCGATTTTGAGGCGGCATTGACGAATCCTTGGATTTGTTGTTTGGGATATGGGCGGCTGCAGCCTGCGCCATCGGGGATTCCTGCCGCTGCGGGAACGTGGAGTCCGGCGGCAGTGACGGCTTCCAACGATTCCAGGTGTGCATCTTTGCCTTTTCCCCCCAATTACCTGTGATTGACGAGATGCATCCTCCGGGTCTCATATGCCCTAAGGCTGGAATCCACAAGCTGTATGGAAATCAATTGCACAGCCTGAAACGCAAAAAAAGTTCAGTGTTGAATATGCTAATGTGGTAGATTACATAGAACCATGGTGAAAACAATCTGTCAAAGCGTTGTTCATGCTAGTGCTTTCATCGGTTTCAGAACTTATGTCAAAATTTAGCTAGCTTGTGCAAAGCACTATTCGCTCAGGTATACTAAAATATGATTCAGATAGTCTACACGCATGAGAAAGTATAGGAAGAATTTAATAATCATGTTTGTCGTGCTGTCTGAATGTCTATCTGTAACTGAATGTTCTGAATGTCTGAATGTAACAATCTACACATGAGAAAGTGTAGATTGTTCTGAATGTATGAATGTCTGTCTGTAACTGAAACAACTCTGAAACCATGGCTGTGTTCAGGTCTGCTGAGGCAGCCGAAATGGGGTCACCTGAGGGACCTGCACAAGGCCATCAAGCAAGGCGAGCCGGCATTGGTCTCCGGCGACCCCACCATCCAGTCCATCGGGGAACTACGAGAAGGTCCGCCAAATTCTATCCAAAAATGAGTTGAATCAGACTAGTTGCTCATGGAGTTGTTGATTTTTCACTTCATTGAGGCGTACGTGTTCAAGTCGAGCAGTGGCGCCTGCGCCGGCGTTCCTGTCCAACTACCACACCAATGCGGTGGCGCGGGTGGTGTTCAACGGGCGGTGCTACGACCTCCCGGGCGTGGTCCATCAGCGTGCTTCCCGACTGCAAGACCGCCCGTGTTCAACATGGCGATGGTGAGTGAGCCGCCGGCGCCGGGCGAGGATGACCCCGTGGGCGGCTTCTTCGTGGCAGTCGTACAGCGAGGCCACCAACGCGCTGGACGACCGTGCATTCACCAAGGACGGCCTGGTGGAGCAGCTCAGCATGACGTGGGACAAGTCAGACTACCTGTGGTACACCACCTAGTGAATGATGATTCATTGACATCCCTGAACTGAGCCTTGCATCCTCTACTTCTCCCCTGTCTTTGATCTCTGAATGTTTCAATGCAGCGTGAACATCAACTCGAACGAGCAGTTCTTGAAGTCCAGACAGTGGCCGCAGCTGACCATAAACTCCGTTGGTCACGCCCTGCAGGTGATGTCCATATAGTTTTTTTTTTTTTTTAAGCTTTAAGTTAAAGTGCATGCAAACCATGCCAACCTTTTTGTTTGATAGTTATTACCCATCAGTTTTTTAATATTACCAGTACGCTGTTTGATGATGCTATATTGCAAAAGTCTTGAACCTAATAGTATAAAGTTCTGGATATTGTAATTTTTAGTTGAATTTTGCTTTCAGATTTTGATTCTTTCAATTAGGGAATTTTTAAAAAACGCTGCCATAAATTTTTTTATCTACATGTATGAAGTTTTTTTTTACTAAAGTTTTGCTTGACATAACTAATACTTCACCTTTGTGAACAGGCTTGGTCATTTTTTTGAGTCCGCATATTTCACAGCAGTGGTTAGGTTGAGCATGGGCTGTTTGCTTTCTACTTTTCTCTGATTTGTACTCTTCCAGGTGAGGTATCTATGTCTGAAGCCAATTTTTTTTCACTTTCCTTTGCTGTGAATTGGACTGTTTTATTTCATTTGAAAAGGAACATAATGCCTTTTGTTCTGGGCAAGGATGCTACCATGTTTTTCTATTTTTTTAAAAGCATGCCCCCTACCAGGCCATGTGTAGGTGGGGCAATTGGGGTAGTTTCAAATATTTAAATTGCTTGCCCCCTATTAGGCAATGGTTTGGGGGCAAACCCCCTACTAGGCAATGTTTGGGTGTCAATTGTTGTATTTGGCAAATATTTAAAATGCCCCTACCAGACAATGGTTAGGTTGTTAATTGTGTTTTAAATGCAATGCCCCCTATCAAGCAATGTGTAGGGGGTCATTGTCTTTTAAATGCATGCCCCTAGTCCCTACCGGACAATGGGTAGGGTGGTAATTGTCTTTGAAATGCATGCTCCCTACCGGGTAATTGAGTATTTATCAATTGTCTTTAAAATTCATGCCCCCTCCAATTGTTTTTAAAATTCATGCCCCCCTCCTAGACAATGTGTATGGTGCAATTGTCTTTTAATTGCATGCCCCCTACCAGTCAATGGTTTGGGGCAAATTGTCTTTTAAATTGCATGCCCCCTCCCAGGCAATGTATATGGTGCAATTTTGTTTTAATTGCATGCCCCCTACCAGGGCAATGGGTTGGGTAAATTTGTCTTTTAAATTGCATGCCTCATATAGAAACACTGAATGTTTGATGCCAGTACTATTTTTCCATGCTGCTTTATTTAACTGCCCCAAGCTATTAGCTATTGCAAAACTCTTGCATAATGGATCCCTTGTTGGTGATTGCAGCCCACTAGAGATTTTGACAAGGTGGTTGCACTACAAAGGTTCTTGGAGTTGTATGGCATCTGTATGGTATGTTAAGCTTGTCACTTCACATCAAGTTAAGTGTGAAAAGACAATTTTTTTGGTTCCTTTGGGATGAATGGACAGTTGTATTGTTTTCTATTTGACGCCAGCAGTTGTTTTATTTTCTTCTGTAGTTTACAACACAGCCTGACAACCTCCTGAGGATTAGTTGTGATTGTGAAACAGAATATAAACAATTTTGCACAATGCCATATGGTTCTGTTGCAGCCAAGTAGTACTGCCTTTTAGTAAACAAGACCATTTCTAAGTACCCTGTGATGTTCTGTTGCAGCCAAGAAGTCCTAAATAAAACCATTCTAAAAAGTACCTAGTGATTTTCTGTTGCAGCCAAGTAACACTGCCTTTTGCAAATGAGACCATTTCTAAGTCCTGTTAAGACTATAATGATGCTACTATATTCTAATTTGATTCCTCAGAGAAGCTGTCCTTTGATCAAAATCTGCTGCTCGCTCTCTTTGTTTTGGTGCAACAATTAGTTAACAAATAGATCAAAATCCTTTTGTCCTTTGATCTACTATTGAGGTATGGCAAAATAGGCAAACCCAGTAGTGGTTTTTTAGCTTCATGATTACATAGTTTGTTGAGGAGCTGATCTCAGCCATGTCCTCTCACACTATAGTAGAAGCTGATCTCAACAGTTAGAATATGTTGTTTTCACTACTAAGCATGTTGTGATCAAACTATGTCCGATATGTTCCATATCCTGCATTTTTAAAAACATTATCACCCACCGGAGTTCCACCTACTAGTCTTAGCGCCAAGTGTTACTGCTATGTCCTCCTTTTTACTTTTTATGAGGATCCAATCTGATAGGACTCACGAGCCCTTTTGTGTTTGTATTGCGAAAACCTTATAAAAATGACTTTTTTGGTCATGCATGAGTGATGTTTGCTATTTATGAATTACAAGGAAACCATTCGGCTTCTAGCTTACATTTATGAATGATTCTTTGCATTATTCAATCATCACATCCAAATAATTAAGATGTCCTTTTTTTTTACACGTTTGATCTAGCATAGCATTACAAGTTTGTAATCTCATAGCTGAAACTTCATAAATTCTGAGCGTAAAGTTTTCAACCTAGCGGTGTGAAGTTTACAATGCGATAGTTCGAGGTTTGAACCTAGCTGTACAAAAGTTAATAAGGTCATAGGTCAACATTTTTATTAATTACGAGTGCAAAGTGTTTACCCTATCAATAGAAAGTTTATTATAATGTGATAGTTCAAAGTTTACCACTTACGCATGTAAAGTTTTTGATCTAGCAAAGACAAAGTTCATAATCTGATAGTTCAAAGTTTTGAACATAAAAAGTACAAAGTATGTAATGTCATAATTCAAAGTTTATAAATTAGAGTGTAAAGTTTTGAACTAGTAGTACAAAGTTTGTAATGTGATACTTCAAAGTTTTATAAATTCTTAAGTGTAAAGTTTATAAATGTGCTAGTTTAAACTTTATAACCTACCGTAGAAAGTTTATAATATGCTAGTTAAAGTCTATAAATTACGAGTGTAAAGTTTTGAACGTAGCACTATAAAGTTTGTAATGTAATAGTTGAAAGTTGTACAAGTTTTGAATGTAAAGTTTTCAACTTATCAATTCAAAGTTTATAATGTGATAGTTCAAAGTTTCTAACCTACCATTACAAAGTTTGCAATGTGTTAGTTCAAAGTTTTGCAAATTACTGTAGTACAAAGTTTGTAGTGTCTACGTATGTGTCTCTATTAGAAATGTGTTTGATGTAAATTTATAAACTAACGAGTACAAAGTTTATTATTTAATAGTTCAAAGTTTTAGAACCTACCGATAGAAAGTTTATAACTTAATAGTTCAAAGTTTTTAAATTTCGGGTGTAAACTTATAAACCTATGATTATAAAGTTTATAATTTAGTAGTTCAAAGTTTTAGAACCATAGTATAAAGTTTATGATTTGATAGTTCAAAGTTTCAATAAATTCTGGTCAATTTGTAAACCAACAAGTAGAAATTTTATAATATAATAGTTCAAAGTTTTTAGATCTTCAAAATCAAATTTGGAATTGCCTAGAATTTATTTTTTTTAATGTATACAAAGGTAAATTTTTTCAATATAAATTCATGCTTTTTAAAATTTGCTTACCTTTTGTCTTTTTTTTTAAGGGCTTTTAGGTACGAAAGAAGAGAAGCCGCATGTTGATTTATATTAGTTATTTAATTGCAAAGACATATATCTCTTGACAAATATGTACTTTTTTTCCTATATACTTTTTAGTCCAAAGTGCAAAATATAGTGCTCGGAATACAATGTTGTTGGTTTTCCTCTTTTTTTTCATTTTACCACTTTTTTATTTTTCTTTAATGTAGTATAAGTATTTTTTTGGATGGACATAACGTATATGGATTTTTTTAAAAGTTTTTTTACTTTTCACTTCCATATGGATGTGAAACCATCCCCCCGCCCGTATACTTCACCCACAAACCTGATGTCCCAAAAAGAGAAAATTTTAGCTTGTAGATAATAAATTTTTTAGCCCAATGAAGCTTGGACATGAGAAACCGAAAAAACAATATGGGGCGGTTATACAAACTTGGCCCAATGAAGGCTGACGGGGGTAAAACAGGCCGGCAACGACAGGGGAAACGGGCGTGCGCCGCTATTGGAAGTGGTGCGCTGCGTGCGCTGCTCCCGATCCTGGTGCACGTGCGTCGACTAGTAGCGCCTATGTATTTGATTTGGCTTGTAGGACAACTTTGGAGAAAAAAAAAAAGGGATTGTTGTATACCAAGAAACCCACAAATTCGTATGCATGTGATTCCTATCTTGTTTCATGAATCAAAACGTCTAATAGATGAAAACACAAAGGAATTAAAATGTAAAAAAACATAGCTAAATGCTGGTAAAAATCCAATTCTATAGAAATGCATTAGTGCTTAGGGTTGTAGGATGAACATAGAAGTTTGGGCTGTGCATTTGAAGAATAATTTTATCCACCAGATTTCTGGAGGAATTAGCTTAGTTGAAACAATCGAACAACCGAACTGCTCTTGGGACTATTCTGTAATCTCAATAACCATATGCTACCTACTTTGCCTGTGACCATAAATAATTGCCGGCTTGCAAGAATAAGAAGGTGACAGCATGCCAATGTCTCAAAGGCAGTAGGTGGTGCCAAACCCCCCATAAGGGACATTTCAACAAACACCATGGGGGCATGCCTCAAGAAGCCGCCTTGACGCACCGATCATGAACCGCGGCGACGGGCAAGCCAAACCTATCGGCTGCGGCGGCTGTCAAATACCCCATGGCGGCAGCGGCACAGCAACCCAACACCAAGAGATCGGAGCACGTACCAGCTGCGAGTGATGGAGCAATGATGTTGGTGGCGGCGTCGTTCTTCAACTTGGACGGCGATCGAGCAATGGGAGGACGGGCGACGTCGATCGCGCGAAGACGACGGCTTGGGTGCATGGCTCTGGTGGCATAGAGGCGAGGTGTCGGACCGTTCCTGCAGTCGGGCGGGGCGGGGGTGCTCTGCCGATGCTTGTAGAGCACCGGTAGAGGCAGCGCGAGGACGATGGCGTAGACGTGGCCGATCCCCGGCAGCAGCAGCTCGTAGATGCCGGTGGGCGAGGGCGTAGGAGGAGCAAGGCCTATCTCGCGGGCGTCGTCGCGACAGGGATGGGCGGCCGGCTGGTGGTGGGGCACCGGCGGGGGTGAGGAAAAAGGGATTTGGCTTTGGTGTGGGAGACGTTGTGGTGGGACTCGTCACCATCGGGGGCGTTGGCGTGGGAGATGGCAGCTCGGCTTGTAGTAGCAGATGGCACTCGATGATGATGTCAAGAGGTCATGGCGACCACGGTTTTAACAGGACGATAACTTTTTCATTCACGTTCATTCACGCTTGGATGAAGCTGCTGATTGCATGTTTGCCTTTTTTTTTTTTTTTTTTTTTTTGCGAGATGTGGTTTGGGCGCTAGTTTATTTGTTTTGGAAAGTACGGATTGATGAGCTGATTGTTTCTTTCCTCTCATTTCGCAACCACACCTTGTCTTTCCCTGTCAACCCTTGCATCGCTTGTTTGCGATTTGCAGGGCCAGGATTTGGGACTTTCTTTTTTTAGACCGGGATCAGAGGCATGCAGTGGGGAAGGATAGGATCGCATGAGGCTGAGTCATGGTCTTGGCGAGATTTGGGAGAGAGGCAGGGTGTATCGCATGGCAGGGTCATGGCGAGAGTCAGCCACAAAATCGCACCAAATGACATCTTCCTTTTGTTCTTTTTATGTTGTAGAGATAGAGAAAATAAAAAGGGACAAGCTATGTTACCCGTGATACGGATACGAGTATCGGATACGCGGATACACTATTGTTGAAAAAACAATGACACGGGGATACGGCTTGGATATTATTAATATAATAATTATATGTGAAATAACTAAGCATTAACTTCGTTACATGTGGTAAATATAATAATTATACGTGAAATAACTAAGCATTAACTTCGTTACATGTGGTAGCGAGAACTTTGGGTGATGTGTTTGCTTTATGGGACTTGAAGGAATAAAGAAAATCAAAAACAAAATAATCGGTTGCTTCCTGTGTTACACGTTACGCCAAGGATTTGCGGCTCGACCGCGATTACACGACACAAGACAAGTAATCAAAAGGGCGAGACCGCGTTGTTTTCCTGCGTTGGGCCGTATCGGGTTGGCCCGGCCCGGCGTCTAGTACGCTGCGTATCCGGGTAGCACGTATCCAAATATTAGGACACGGCGAAATACGTATCCATCACGTATTTATGCGATATCCGTGTCGGAGGAGTGTCGGATCACGCGATACGGCACCCCTCTCACGTATCCGCGCTTCATAGGGGACAAGTCTCTCCTTATTTGCGAAGCAGGTCAGGTACCAGGCGGCCAGGGCGCCAGGCCCATGTGGCCCAATAATTCCCGGAATGTATAATGCGCCATCATCAAAACCCTAATTCCTTAGTTCCTATCTGTGCGGCCACTCCCCGTCTCGGCGTCTCGCCCGCTAGCCTATTCCCTCGTAGCCATGGATCCTTCCATCCCCCGGTGAAAGGTCCTAATGGCTAGGGGGTGAATAGCCTATTAAAAATTCTACAAACAACACTAAGCAAGGCGGTTAGTAAATAAGACGGCGTAGCGAAAGAGCAAATGCTTCAAGCTAATTATGCAAGCCACCTAGCAATTCTAATATCACTAATCACAAGCAATGGCTAGGTTGCTAAGTTACTCCTAGGTGGATAAGATATGCTAACTAAGATTACCACTAGGAGCTAACAAGACTAACAAGCTACTCAAGCTACCAAAGTAATGCAAAGGGATGCTTAGGATACAATACCACCGGTGTAGTGTCGAGGTTGAAGCCAATCACCGTGTACAAAGAAATCTCCAACGAGCTAGCACACAAGACACGCGATGATTTTTCACCGAGGTTCACGTGCTTTGCCAAGCACGCTAGTCCCGTTGTGGCGACACACCCCACTTGATGGTTGCTAAGCAATGGCCGGTGCCAAATCCCCGGTGGGAGCTTAAGCACACCAATCACAAGAGGGGGCCAAACAAGCCACGAGCAATCCACTAGTGCTCCTTTTCGCGAATCTCCCCGGGGTAAGGAACGACCCCTCACAAACCACCGGTGTGGCCTCGAACAAGCTCCAATCGAACTCAATACCGCCTCTTGCTCCAAGCCGCTAGGGAACCGGGTAAATTCCCAAGAAAACAAGAATCCCAAGGCTTCTCCAAGGATGAAGTGCCTCTAGATGCAACCGATGCAAGCAATGCACTTCTATCTCTCTCAATCTCACCAAGAATACGAATTATGGATGGAGAGATGAGTGGAGAGGAGTCTCACAAGCTCACAAGCAAGTTAGAGTGTTCAAATGTGCAAGAGAGGGGGCTAGGAACCGGCCAAACCAATATATATAGCCCCACTCACGAGATAGAGCCGTTGAGATTCAAAATGGGCTCTCTGCGGGCTGACCGAATGCACCGACCGGACTCACCAGCGAGTCCGGTCGCGAGTCCGGTCACCGCTTCCGGTCGCTACCGACAAGGTCTCGGGCCCACTTCAGCTGGCTCCCTCCATGCGTCCGGTCAGGGGATCCGGTCGGCACCGGATGCATCCGGTCCAGGGTCCGGTCACGCGTCCCGCAAAAACGCCCATTGCAGGGCTCTCGCGGAACACACGGACCGGAGCCACCGGTCGGTGCGTCCGGTCGCACCAGCGTCGCGTCCGGTCACCCCCGGACAAAGAATCTTCATCTTTTTCTTTGCTCTTTGCTTCAACCTTGCTTCGCCTCTTGCCATGGGTTGCCAACACGTCGAAGATGATCACGTTATCATGCATGTTAGCTCGTCGATAAGTTAGGCAAGATCGAAGTTAGTGCTCTCATTGTCCTAAATGCAATATGCAAGTCAATTGGACCTAAAAGCACTTCATCAAAGGATTGTCGCGGCATTCCCTCTTGATAGTCGGCTATCTATCCTATAATGTGATCACATGCTCTATCGTGTCTTGATCACTAAAAGGAAAACCCTATCAAGATACCTTTGCCTTGATCTCCGGGTTCCTCTCAAGCCCGATCATCGAGCTTGACGATCCATCAAGTCCACCGACATTGTCCATGTTCATGATCATCATGCTCCTTGTCATCCATCTAATCATATCTCATAAGCCACACTTAGAGCAAAGGATTAGTCCACAAGTGTGTCATCAATTTCCAAAACCAAACATGAGATTTCACCCGGTGCCCAACCATGGACCCCGCCAAGCAGCAAGAGGCGGCGTGGCATGTGAGCACCGCCAAGGACCTCCCTGTCGGGCCAAATCACGAAGTAAAAATCGGCGCAGCTATGAGTTACTCAGCAATGCCCTTTGCCTCAACCCATGCGCCGCTGGCGGCCATGCCCTCTTCGTCGCTGCCATCGCCCTCCGCGCCACCCAACACTTGGAACCTCCCCCCGGCCGGGCCCCCCGACCCCTTTGCGTCCTTGGCCTCGACCCCGCCCCATCCAACCGCCCGACCCAGCCCTCATCGAATCTTACTATCGCCAAGCCTCCGACCTGCTGAACTGCTGCCACCCCACTGACCCGTGCTCGCGGACCTTCGCCGACGCCGCCCGCATCGTAGACGACGCGTGGGCCTTTGTCGGATCCTGACCGCAAAGCTGCTCTCGACTCCGCATACGACGCACTGGAAGCTGCCAAAAACATGCCAAAGCGGCCAACAGGTCCAGGTCCAGCTGCAAAAGACAGAAACAACCCAGCTCAGATGGTGATGATGGCAACTCAAAAGAATCTGCAATTGATCTGAACAGGTGCGACAGTTTTAGCAAATTCAAAGAGGAAACAAACATGTAAGTTAAATTTGCTCTTAGGAGCATGTGCAAGGATACGCATTGTGATCCGTGCTAGCAACAATGAACCGCTCTCATCTTTACGACAATCACAATCGTATCCTGTGGTCCACAAAACATGCCCAAGAAGAAAAAAACGCTTTCCAAAACAAACGCTTATCGGATCAAGGTGATGGAACTTCAACACAAGCTGTCATCCGAGAAGCTTGAGACCACAAAACTGGCCCACCTTACGGCACAAGAGACTAAAGAGGAAAAGAAGCTTATTTTAGAGGCAAAGAAGGTTGAGAAAGAATCAAAGATGATGGATGCTTATAATAATCTCATCTCGCAAGGAGACAAGTTCAATGTCCGACCAAGAAAGGGCTGAGCGAGTTGTTGCAATGAAGTGTCTTAGGAAGGCCTTTTTTTCCCGAAACGATCTAATTAATCAGGTATAAATGTTCCGGAGACAATATGTGTTTTCCTTGAAATTTACAATTCTTTCCATGCAGGCAACAATTTTTTTTTTTACTAAGTTCAGAAATTTTTTCCGTGTACAGAGGATGAGTTGTTATCTATCCGAAGATGTGATCTACAATTTTTTGATTTATCTGTACCTGATGCTGTGATGAGATGTCTTCGTGGATATGCTGTGATGAGTAGTTTGTTCTGCATGTTATCTGATGAGTAGCCTGCTCTGCTGGTTATTTGGTTGAAGGGTTCTGCGTTCTAAACATGTTAATGCTTCTATTTATCTGAACATGTTGCTTCCGTAGTTTGAAAGTTTCTGAACATGCTTCTATTTATCTAAACATGTTGGCTCTGTGTTTGAAAGTTTGCTGAAAGTTTCTTTGTTTTTGAGAATATTCTTCTAGTTACCGGAATGCTACTAGTGTTCTCGAAGTTTTTCAGCTACCTGAATTCTTCTATGTTATGAAATTAGCCTGTTTATTCCACTCCTTCCGGTTATCCTTAAGTTTTGAAATGCTTCTAGTTAAGTTTTTGTAATATAAATATTATTATATGCTTTTTCAAAAATATTGTAATTAGGTTGGTCTTGTTTTTGCTTGAATTATCTTCCATGAAACGGCAACACAATGGTATGCAAATTGATATTCATGATTGATGCTGCCTTCAAGCAATGCATTAAACTATTTATCTTGACCCTATATGTCGATTCTAGTCTCTTAGAGAGACCCCAAGTCTTTGGGTTGTACATGCCCTAAAAATGTTGTTGCTGCCTGCACAAGCTGTTATAGCACAGGATGGGCGGATGACATGGGTCACACAAGTGTTTAAAGAAGCGCGTGAAGAAGATGAACTTGTAATCGCTGTCTTGGGAATGGCCCATTTTACTAACAATATGTACTCAGTGGAGGGTAGATTTAGATGTATCGAGATAAACTCTGAACTGGTTTTCTTCCCTAATCTTTTCTCTGCTACTCTAAAACATTCCTCTGAAATAGCATATGTATGCCTACTATTCTTTTCTAGAGAAAATGTATTTAACATGCTATATTTTTCTTAGTATTCTTGCTAGATAACTTTTTCTATGTGAATGTCATCCAGATACTTGGTTTATGTGATTGTTGGAATGTTTCATCTAGAGAGAACTGAAAGAAAGAGGGGGGAAGGGCCACCTTGCCAACAAACTGTGGGATCCTAGCATCGAATAGCATGCTCATTTAATGTGTACAATATTGTATTGAGATTAGCCTTATAAGACTGAGGGTATAATGACCATATTGTTCATTGCATTTTGCACAGTTCAGATGGGTGGCAAGTTTAATACATTGATTCTTAGACTTGTAAGTGTTGGTAGACATGGAGATTGAGATACAAATTACATTGATTAATGTGTACATGAGAAAATGGTACTGGACTTTATTACAGATTTAAGCTTTTAGCTTTAACTATCAATAGTTAACGGTTTATATATGCTGATAATGTAAGTTTGTTGATAGCAGATTCACCATGAGATACACTCTTTAACTCTTTCATTTTTATTTGCTATCTAAGTGACAAATTGGAGACCATGCTTCTGTCATAAAGGACTTAGAATTTGTTGCAGGTGCCGGGACAACACGCCTGTGGAACAATCGTAATATTTCTTCAGGTTTCTCTGAGGCCAGGGTTCAGCAGCCGACTCTTTGATGCAATAGCCTTTGTTTGTCGTATCTTCCGGCTGTCAGACAATAGTAAGAGTTCTTCAGGTTCCCCTGGGGCCTGGGTTCAGCAAATGATTCTTTGGCATGTTTGCCTTTGTTTGTCGTATCTTGTTCTTTTTGCAATCCTCTGCCACTGTGCGGGTACTATGGCGGAGCACTAAAAGGAGCACTAAAATCCGACAGCTCCTCAATCCACGTTCATTTGTGTGGAAGCCGGAGCTGTTTTTTTGCCGCTACAGAGGTGTATAGGGTTTGCGCCTCCGCAAGCGCAGCAATGAGGGTGCCGGATGACAAGGGCCACGGCAAGCGTCAAAAGAAACGAACGGCTTGTTCGTTTGGACTGTTTGGTTATCGAGGAATAATTTTTCTACCCGGATGAAGCCAGCCTTTCCTCGTTTTAGTCCCGGATGACAACGGCCACGGCAAACGTCAAAACGAACAGGAAGAGGGTGAACTGGTAATCGCCGTGTCATGAAGAGGAATTCGCTGTAGGTTGATGCAAATTTGCTGTTTAAACCTTGTCTGAAACGTTTCAATGATGTAATTGCTATCGATTATATTTGAGTATCTTTAATTTGCTGTACTGAGTTATTATTGATACAATTTTTATGTTTATGTACTGAGTTTCAATGATCGGCCTCCTCTTGCTCGTGATATGTTCACTTCTACTGTTTATATGTGGATGTTTTTTTGAATTCAGTTTATATGTGGATGTTACTGTAGATGACAAAGTAACTACCATCACTGGCACCAAAATGATTACTGTAGCAGTAAAAGAAGTAACAATTGTGGCACAATACAAACTAGTGGTCGCAATTTCACCGGCACATACAAAAGACAAAAAAAAAAAAAAAAAAAAACAGAAAATACAAGTAGATTCTTGACGAGAGGCACTCTGGGTTGGGATTTTTTTTTTTTTATTTGGCATCTAGCTCGGTGAGGATAAATGTGTTGAGGAGAATGGTTCAGCAGTTTTGCCATATACACCAACCTACAACAGCTTTATGCTGTGGAGACCTTTTATTTTGAAATTTTGTAGAAGTGAAATTATTATGAGACCATCTAGTACCTATAAATTGCTTATGGATCAATTTCAGAGTGTACCATTCTACCGGACAGTGAAGGGTGCATTAAAGAAAAAAGGAATTCCTTAAAGAAAACCATTCCATAGACAGCGGCAACCTTCACTGAGGCTACAGTACTGAGTTTCGTTTAGTTGGGAAAAATTTTGAAAACGCACTGATACAATTTTCCACCTCTGACATGCGGATGAGAAACAACAACACATGCAGTTCAGTTTGTATTTGAATTTTCACCTACATCAACATGAATTTGTCTGAAATGTCATGTGATTCAACCTACATGTATGCTGCTCTTCTGATGTTACTTGCTGACTGCATGTATTCAATTCAGTGCAATCCATAAACTGAGATGATTAGTTTTTTTCTAAAAAATAGCTACATTTAAGCTTTCCAACATATCGCAGACATGATATCATGTATTTAATGTGATGTGATGGAGAGGCTGCGCTAAAAGGTAGCAAATTTTTAAACAAACCATTCCATTTTAGCCAACTAAACAAGGCAAAAGCTGAATCGCACTCGCACGGTCGCACCCGAAACGCCGCAAATCCGCGCCCTCGGCCCAACCCGACTCAGGCAGACACTCGCCGCCGCCGCCGCGACATCACTAGAGGGCAAGAAGCGGCGGAATGACGGAGCGGCAGGTAGCGCAGCTGGGTCCCGGGACGGCGTGCTGCGGCTGGAACCACTGCGGCCGCCGCCTCGCCGCTGGCGCCGTCGACGGCTCCGTCTCCGTCTATGACTCCCAGCCGTCCCCGTCGTTCAAGTGGCAGGTCAGTTCCGCGTCGCTCCTCCGCCTTTCTCTCCTCCCTAAACCCTAAACCCCGCATGAAGACGACTTTGCCCCCTTCCGCTTGGGTGCTAGTTTGGTAGTAAGTTCATCTGCCTCCAGCGCATGACCAGTGCCTTTTGTTGCCTCGTACAATTATTTTTTTTCTTTCAGCAAAGCGCAATATATAGAATAATAAGCACCCTTAAGACCTTAAGTAGCAGTGCTGTGGCATGGTAATGCAAAATTTTGACTTCCTGACATAGAATTTGTGCTTGCTCTGAAAATTATGTTGGATATACAGCCTTGTGGGCATTGCACACATCACTGCTTGGGAACTGTTATCCAAGCTCGGTTCCTTCTATGTTTGTTGTGTTAAACTCAGCTGTTCTTTTGATTCTACCAACTGGTGTGTTCTGGTGTATAACCTGGTTGGTGTTGGATCAGGCCCATGAGCAAGCCATTGTGAATGTCGTCTGGCTTCCTCCAGAGTATGGGGATGCTATAGCTTGTGCCTGTGCTGATGGGACACTGTCTTTATGGGAGGAGGTTGCTGCTGGTCAGTTATTTCTATCCTTTATTTAGGTTTGGTTTATGCTGTTCTGTATCTGCAATTATCTTGTACTTTCATTTCACATGCTCTTGTTAGTTTTTACGTATTGAAATATTAAGCAGTACCTTATGTTCATGTCAGAGAGCTTAACTTGTGTGCATTGTTTCAGAAAAAAAAAATGTGAATCACTTACCAGAAATTATCCTTTTTTACTTGCTAGTCTGATGGTTACCTGAAGAACACCTTGTGACCCCAAAAACACCTTTTACCATGGAATATTTGGATATATAGACTAATTATCTCTCTTGGAGAATGAATAACAAGACTATTTTACTAGGATAGGATTGGACGGTATACTGGACCTGACCATCAGATTACTTCAGATCCTGTTCGTATCTTGCATTTCTGTAAGTTGTAATCTAGTTCTGCAATATTTCAACAGACCACCAAAAAGATACTTTCTTGCTTGTCTTTTAGTCACTCACTTTCAAGTGTTTCTAAAGCTAAAAAAATATGGGTGTTTATCTTTCTCTGCTTGGCTGCTTGCACAAGTGCTTTTATGAGAAGTCAGTCTCAAAGCGGATGGAGGAAATTCGAAATTTAGTTTGTGTTAAGTAACATATTGAGTTATTCATTCAATCTTGACTTAAACCAAAAATAAATTTTGATTTATTTATTGCTATTTTGTATTCGATTCATCAATTTATTCTGGGTAGGCAAAAGCCCTTACTCTGAAATTTTCAAACTGACAGATGATCAACTTCCAACCTGGAGAAAGTGTAAAACCTTTGAGGATGGCAACTCTCATATACTAAATGTACATTTTGGATTGCATCTGGGAAGTCTGAAAATGGTGGGTTATAACATATGATATAATGATGTTATATTTGTACCTCATTCATTATTTCTTGTGTTTTCTTATACCTACCATCTTTTTGTCTTGCTTTTTATTTATTTTTTTATTTAAGAGAAAATTAGAATAGGCCTGATTTCTATTTGCTCAACTGGAAGCTTCATAGACATAGAGTAGAGATGTTTTTAAAGTGTAAATCCCCACTTCTCAGACCAGAATAAGGCACACTATGGAGCATACATATTGACAAACACTAAGAGATCTAATGCAGCGAGCAAGATGATCATACTTTTCATAGCATTAGATGCCCTCCAACAGCAGCAAGCAGACAACTAAGATATAAAGTAAAGAAATGTCGTTATCCTTTATTTTAGTGAACTATATCTGATTTTGACTAATGCAGACTTTTATTCTGTTAATCTTTTACATTTATCTTCGCTTGTAGTAATATGTTCTATGTGCCTGTCATTTTACTGTTAGACCTTTTATTTTTCTGTATAGGTTACTGCATACTCAGATGGCCAAGTGAAGGTCTATGAGCTCTTGGATTCATTGGAATTAGACAAGTGGCAGCTTCAGGTTTTTCTAGCTAATTTTGCTGTTTCAATTTATTCTTGATTTGCAAACCAAAGTGCCTTATGATTCGATCTTCTATAATTAGTATATGATTTTGTTTATCAAAATAAACTAATAATTTGATTCTTCACATTCTTGTAGGCAGAGTTCCAAAACATTACTGATCCAATCTCCAGATTTGGAAAACCTGCATGCACTTCTGCATCAATAGCATGGAATCCAAGAAGAGGTGGAAGCCAGCAAGCTAGTTTTGCAATTGGCTTCAATTCAGATTCACCTCATTTCAACTCTTGTAAGGTTTGTGAGATTTAGTTAACCTCTGATTTTCCTCTTTGGTTTAGTATTGTCTGTAGAAGCTCTTCAATACCCTAACTGGGAAACATCTTAAATTCCTATCACAACTAGTCAGCAACTGATAAGATTCCTAAGTGACAATATGCTCATATAGAATAACTAAAATAGGAAACAGTTACTCTCTAGACTAAAGCTTATTTCTTTATTCAAGCTTCATTTATATTCCCAAAATCACTTAATTGATTTTACATTTAGAGAAACTAACTAAGTAAGAACGAATTGAGGGGGATTATTTAGATGAGTGGCTCTGACTTTGTGGTTATTGTGTTGTCATATTATGTCTATTTGTTTTGTTAGTTGGTGAACTATTTTGTGGCTCCAGCAAGATTTTAATATACTAAAGATGATCAGATTTGGGAGTTTGAAGAAGCTCATCAGCGCTGGCTTCCGCTTGTTGAGCTAGGTTCACATGAGGATAAGGGAGATAGAGTGTGTGCTGTAGCATGGGCTCCTAACATTGGCAGGTATCCTTGTGATCAAGCATCATATGCCTTTATCAGCATCATTTGGTTGCTAGCTTGCTATTCTCAATAACTCGTTTCTTAATATGGATGTTATGGTTTGGGCCATGGGTGATAGTTTTATGTGCAAACACCCATGATTTTCATTGTTTTTCTACTGCATGATTGCTTTGTAAGAAACTGTGGGCACTGGGCAGGAATAGACAAAGTAAAATCTGACTGATAAGTCTTACACTTATTGCCTACATATTGCATAAAGATCAGTACCATACAAGTTTATTTGATTGTAGGAAATTGCCATTAGGGAATGGGAGATGGGAGTTCAGAATTGGGGGATTGTCTTGATTGGTAAGTGGACATTGAAATCAGTGGCTGGAAAAGGAATTCGAGGGCTCAGCTCCCACTGTTCTAAAGCCAAGGGTGTTAATTAGGTTGGAATTGTTCTTAAGTGGTAGGTGGAGACATTGCAACTCTTCATCATGACTTAAGTTACTATTTCTCACTCCCAAACCAACCAAAACAGCTGAAAATGCTATCTTTTGAAAACCCTCTCTTAGTTGCCATCATATATGCAAATCAAAGAAATGAGACAAAATCTGGCTAGTTCCCCACTAACTTTCCTTCCATTGTTTGCCCAACACGCATACATGTTTGGGATAGATTATGAGCCAATTATGTTGGAGAAAGGTCTGCCTTATGTTTGCTAATTGAGTATTTCTGCCAAACATAATCCTGTGTTCCCTGCTATTCGACCTGTAGAAGACAGCAGGAGAAAGGTCTAGGCTCTGTTTGGGATAGATTATGAGCTAGGCTCTGTTTGGGATAGATTATGAGCCAATTATGTTGGAGAAAATCCAACTAAGGACCCCAAATGCCCAGAATTTTAGGCCACAGTCCCCTGAAGTGCGATGGGCATGGCAGTGTCATGTGAATGGTTATGCGCAATTGGACGCATAGGAGCTGTTAGAAAATCCTACCAATTCCAAGCCATCTTATCTCCTTTCTCTCCTGTCAAATCAATCTTCTAATGAAAGCATCCATTCAACCTTTTCCTATCAGTACCTAGGATAGCATGCTAGGTTTTTAACCATATTTCTATGTCATCTGGACTGGTGCTGCTGCCAGGTTCCTTAAAAGAACAGCAAACAGCAAAAACTTCTTGCATGCCTGTAATTTGGAGCTGTTGCTTTTGTCACACACAAGTACTCTACTGTAGTTGCCCCCCACCCCCCGCGATTATACCTCCACTGGTACCTCACGCTACGCCGCTGCCCCAGAAGAGGGAGGGGTGAGACGCCACATGCCTCTTCCTCAATGCGCTGTCATTTGAGAGACTGAGTGAATAGAGGGAGAGAGAGAAAAGGATATACTGACTAAGGTTTTGAGAGAAGAGATCTTGTCTGCCCATTATGATCCAATGGCTTAAACAAACAGCAGCTGTTGAGTTGGGACTGCCCAGGTCAGTTGGTCTGAATTCACAAGCTGAGCCAAATTAGCTGGATGAATATTCCGAAAACAGTGATAAACCTCTCCCAATATACTGATACTAAAGTTGAGGTATTGGGAAACTGCTGGAAATGCTCTCATAACTGTCAACAATACTGAGTTTAAGTGATCATACTAGAACATGGGAGACAACTGTTTCTTAAAATATCTGTTTCAATGTAGCAATACTCTTTTAGTCTTTTCTTTTCCTTTTAACAATTAACAATAATGAGATGCTTCCATTTCCTTTGATGTGTGATTCCAGACCATATGAGATTATTGCAGTTGCAACCTGCAAAGGAATTGCAATCTGGCATATAGGTTTGAACACTGATGCTGATAGTGGACCTTCGACACGGAACGTTGCTTTACTTAACGGCCACGATAGCGAGGTATAACTGAAACTTGTCCTCCATTTCGACACTAGGTATTTTATACAACATTGTGGGTTT
This sequence comes from Hyparrhenia diplandra, assembly GCA_015847255.1. NCBI lineage: Eukaryota > Viridiplantae > Streptophyta > Magnoliopsida > Poales > Poaceae > Hyparrhenia > Hyparrhenia diplandra. The sequence continues at coordinate 58,385 of JADLZK010007575.1, read as the reverse complement.
CCTGGAGAATATGGTGTTGATAGTTCCAGGTCCTAGAAGTTTGAGAGCTAAATTGGTAATAAGGAATATAGCAGGCTTCAATCAAGTTTATAAATAAGACTGGGCTCCAGTACTTACAGTGGATTCACCTTTGTTTTTTTGCACAGCCGCAGCTTTTTTTTTTTTTTGTTTACACCTGCATCTTACATTCTGAATTTGATTAGGTGTGGCAACTGGAATGGGACATGGGCGGTATGACACTCGCATCAACTGGAGGAGACGGCATGGTTAAGCTATGGCAGGCTAATTTGGATGGAGTTTGGCATGAGCAGGCTGCTCTTGACTGCAGTGGATCACATGTCTAGGACCTAGGGGTTTCAGAAAACATTTTGTCCCCAGCACACTAGAAGTTGCAGCTTTCTGTAGAATTCTCCAGTTATTTCTTTCGCGTATCCCCCATGAACTATTGTTGTGTGGTTGGTTTGTCGCTATCAAAATTGGGTGATTAACGCTCCTGGGACCGCATTGAAAAGTCCAGAAAACCGAGGTACGTAGTTCATTGGTTGTAAGTACTTTCTAATTGGGGAAGCTCAGTGGACGGAGGTCGGGATCAACCACGCGCTGCACACGTGCTACACACGTGCTGCACACGTGCTCATGCTCCTGTAACAAATGGTTTGAAATCTTCGGCGGGTCCTTTCAGATAACACTGATCTTGTACCATTAAAAAAAGCAGATTAACACAAGAAGACCTTCGGTCACCAAAAGATCAGATAGCCACACTACGAACTTTATTTCATTTCGTGATGTATTAGGTTTAAGATTAGCGCGAGGTTTTTCAGATGCTCTGATTTGGAGGTAGCGAGATGGGAGACGAGGCATATTAGGCGGATAGCCAAGGAATGATGCTATACCATATCTACATGGATATACAAACTAAAACCTTGTTTGGTTTTCATAAGCCGCATCACGATCATAAATTCCATAATTTGGTTCTGTGAAGTCGGGGTGTGAAGAAAAAAAATGAGTAGTGTTTTACGCTGAAAAAGAAGAATAAATGGTTCTAAGCGCATATAAGTCACCAATGTTTTAGTAAATAAGATTTTGGACTTATAACCTAGATACGATCAAACTTCCATAATTTAGCTGTGATAGTGTTTTACGCTAAAACTGAATGGAGCCCAGCGCATATATGAACCCATTGTAGTAAATGATTCTGGCGAACCTAGAACCTACAGAAGTTGTCATGTGATCAATGCAATTTATGAAAATACCCATCGGTAAAGCTGCTGCATGCAAATAAGGGAAGGTACAGAAGTGCTTCAATCTTCAAATGCAAGGTGGTCAGGGCAATCTATAGGACCTGTCTGGCGTGAATATGTTTTAATTTCCGTGTAACATTTTTTACGCCTTTAAATAAAGTAAAAAAAAAAGGTAAAACATTTAATATTTTATACTTTCCTCAATATAAGAACATAAATTGGGGCATAAGAAGAGAAATTGAGTAGGGAAGATTATAAACAGAGGGTCTTCTATTTACTGTACTACGTACTAAATATTAAGTAGAAACAGTGAAGCTCGACGTCACTCCATTGAAGAAGCTCAATTGACTTAGCTGTCCATTTTCCATTCGGAGCCAGGTTGTTCACTGTAAACGCCTCATCAATTCAAAAGACGCTATACATGGCACCAACTCCAAAGGACACTGGATGGCACAATCTTCTTGGCCCAATGATACCGACAGGGCAAAAACAACAACCTATGAGACACTATTGGCACTAGTCGTAATCGCTACAGCTAGGTCTGATAGGCAACCACCAATTCCCTCTTTAAAAACCTGAAGTTTGCTCATAACTCTCTCTTGTCCAGGGACTCAAAGAGATCAGGAGGTAATTACAAGGGTGGAAGAAAACTCTAGCCTTACCATTCCAGGTGACAACTCAACTCCCCATATGGATAGCAGCAGTGGCAGCCAGGACAAGAAACCCAAAGACAATGATCGTCGTGAAGCAAAAGGTTCACCTTTTTCTTGCTTTGATTTGCTTTGCTTTGCTTTGTTTTGCTTTACCTTTGTTCACTGCCTCTTCTGAAGTCTGAACTTGTAGCTTTTAGTTAATATCATTGTGTTCAAGATAATATCTTGAATGATTTCGTTGTTCTAAGAGATCTCGCACCAACATATTCTAAACCTCTCCATGCTTTATTGCCATGTACATGAAAACTAAAACAGATGGGGCACCGTTACCATTTAGGATACCATATAGCTGACAAAAACTGAGGGGACAAATATGATTCCATGTGATTTACCATCAGATTAGCCGCCTAATGAAGTGCAGAGGATTTTAGCCCCTTGGAGCATACGAAAAATAGGGGAAAATTATTCCTTAGAAAGCTGCAAATTCCACCGGCGAACATAGGATTGGCAACCATAATATATTTCTATATGTTTTGCTAATGCTTTTTTGTTCTTACTCTCGCCAACTATACCCTTTCACAATTATTGCAGAAGCTAATAGCACCGCACAGCATTTTGTTGACTTCACGGAGGCAGAGGAAGATCTTGTTTTCAGAATGCACAGGCTTGTGGGGAACAGGTACACTACATATATGTGTGTTACTAAAATCAGACAAAATAATTTCTTCCATTCCCTGATTGTGCTGCTCATACCATGGCATTATGTAGGTGGGAGATTATAGCAGGAAGAATCCCAGGAAGGACAGCAGAAGAGGTAGAGATGTTCTGGTCCAAACAACACCAGAAAAGATGAATCTGAGGCCTTAGATTTATATCGATAATATTTGTAAGTATGTTCTGATAAATAATGTTAAACTGGCAAATTTGAAGAAAGCCAGACGATATTATTAGGGCAGCTCCAACAGTAATACAAAGAGAAGAGCTACCTCATATAAGGTGTTTATAATTCGATTATTGGAGAGCTTGCCTAATATACTCTCCTTTAAATGATGTGCTAAAATATAAGCTAGTTTGCTAGCTCAATCATTGGAGGTGCTCTTAACTTACGCAAGGAGTGCTGTGGATTTGGCATTATCGTGAGTTAAAAGAGTTGACAGTTGCTTGTCCACATCTTGTTATGACTTGTGACATGATGTCGATTTTGCAGAAGCACAGTAACAAAATGTACAAAACACCAGAAAATATCAATCATGTTTTAGAAGATGTATAACAGTATAGTATGTCTTAAGAAAAGATAAATACAGTTGCCTGTTGCAACTTCACTTGTGTGTACATAGCCGGCAGAAAAACTTCAGTAATGCAGTTTGCCAGTTTCTCATGGAGGATTTAAGCTTTTACCAGCTAATAGTACCAATGCTGAAAAGAACAATGCCCACAGTGCATACACCAAAAATACCATACGTCACACGCTAATTTAATAGACAACTCCATACCAAAGGCATATTGACACATTTTTTCCTATAAAACATCAAAAAAGTAGTCTAAACCTTGTCCAATCTCCCAAATTGAAAGGCCTGTTCCCCAATTTCGCGCTTCATCCAAACGTACAGAAAGTGACATCAGTGTTGGATAAAATACAGCATGCTTCACGCCTTCATCCGAATAGATGAAAAAATGCTCCAAACTTTTCTCATCCCACTGCAAAGATGGCTTGTACTTCTCAAGCAAATAAACAAAATCTCTCCCAGTGATAGCACCACCACCACTGCCTATGTGCAAACACCAATAAGACATCGGAGGTTTTTCAGTCAGTGGAAAAATGTGTGCTAGACACAAGTGCTAGATAAGTCAATAAGTCATAATATAATTGATGGAAGCACCAAGTATGGCATTACATGATGGTGTGACAGCTACACGACTTGCAGCGGTCTGTGGCAACCAACCCTACACGGTAGCGGTTGGCTCGGTGCGGGAAATATACGATTGCTAACAAAACAAAAATATGAAAGTGCTATACATAAACGATTGCCTTCAGACCTCAGTTCACAAGGGCCAAAATATATGATTTTTAAGAAGAAAAAAATGGGCCAAGGGAGCGCTGTGGCCCAGGTTGCCTGACGTGTGGCTTTACTGTCTTCAGTTTTCTCCCCAAAATTAAACTGTATATGGAAAAGGTTCAGCACCAGAAACAAATTTTTAACCAGCCACTACCTGCAAAAGTTACAAATATGTATAATTCTATTAATTTTAGGAGTGTGGGGTGTTTATATGGCTCTCAGCCCTGTACCGTCAAGATTCATTCTTTCTGGCGGAGGGAAGTTTAACAGTGCTGTGCATCCAATGACAGAATTTTTGGGGTCAGCATGTGTACCTCCGTTTTCTTCAGAATTATTATTTTATTTTAGCCCAAGAAAATAAATGTTTTAAACGTCACAAACTATTTTTTCAGAAACTAGCCCTTTTAGTCACACCAAATGCCATGGTGTGACTCGTCACTACAGTCACGCCACACGCATTGGTGTTTTTTTTTTTCGAAAACGCAGGGAGAGCTGCACATCATTATATTAAGAAGAAAGAATGTGCTTAGGCATGGTCTAAAAAAATTAAGAAGAAAGAATGGGGCTAGAGCCACCACATACAACCCCACCGCAGCAGTAGAAGCTTATTTGATCATGTCAAAAGGAAAGAAGAGAAAGATGAGTTATATGTACCTCTAGACAGTAGAAAATCATTCCCATAAAAATTGATCCCAAGGAATATCATCCGTGAATGTGAATTGCTATGAGAGGAACCTTTGGCTGAAAGAAGCGCTGCTAAAGAATCATGTACCCACTTCAGAGGTGCACTTGGACCAGGATTTTGAGGTCCTGAGAAGTCATATGTCATAAGAGAAAAACCATCTAAAGTGTCAGCCAGATGCATGAGATCTTCTGGTCCAAAGTCCTGATTATTGAGCTTTTGCATTCTTGGAGCAGGGATAACATAAATTAAATCCAAATGGCAGCTACTTGATTTGGAACTGACTGAATGCAAAGCCTCCCCAGCTGCTTAAGAAATTGAAGTGCCTGTAAGAAACCACAAAATGATTATGAAGCGTAACAGCCTGTGATAGAAACAACTGATGATGTTTCAATGCTCTGAGCCTCTAAAAATCTTTATAACCGTCATTTTACCTTAACAGTCAATGTACTGTTCTACAATATTTGCAATCACAGTATCATTAAGATGCAAACAACTATATTTCAGTTTTCCACTTTCAGGTTGGAGTTACAGAATTGTTTGGCATGGATTCAAGAATATAAGAACTGCCTGACAAGTGTTACTCTTAGTGGTATATGGTTCACAAATCGTGTGCTTTGTCACCCTTCCCTATAGTCTGGAGAGGCTATTGGTGCAATCAACTATTACTTCAGAAAGGTAATATGATGATGAAAAGAATGCAAATCTACTCGCTCCGTTCCAATTTATAGGCCTGTCATGTAAGGGCAAAACGTAATTGAGGCGTCGCCGTGCACGGATATCCGGGCGCCTTTTTTTGAACGCGGATATCAGGGGCAGGCGCTCTTCAGCACGAAATTAGATGCGTGGCTGAGAGAGATTAGTTAGGATTGCTTTCCATTTGAGTTCCTTAGATTGTGGAGTTTGTTGCTCCCGGCCGATGGCCATATAGTTTGTAATCAGCAGTGGACAAAATCAATCAAGAAACAACTATCCTATCTCTTTCTCTTCTTCAACCTTAAGCCTGCGGTTTGAGGGGCAAAACCTCACCGGAGACTATTACGGACCAAGGCTATATGATCTATGAAAAGAGGGCCTCCTACCTTCGACGACAAGGCCCTTGACAAGGCCGTTTTGGCTTTTCTAGGTACATAGCTTTTTAGATATATTGTAGATCTAGGTACATAGTAAAAGCTATGTACCTAGAAAAGCCAAAACAACATATAATTTGGGACAGAGGGTGGTATATGACAAGGCTCCATGGGTGCAAAGCTGCTATTTCTGGTACTGGTAGTTCAGACATGACCATGTAAGTTCATTTGTTAAAAACAATGTTGCTGAAGAATGATAACTAAAGTACCATGTAACGTAGCTCTTGATCATCCAGCACACCATAAATAGCCCATCTTGACCAGGATTCGAGCACAATACCATCATAGCCCTTATCCCTATTAACTGACAGCTAGAAGTCAGGCCATCATAAAGCATACTCCTATATGTTTATCTGGAAATGTGGATTTTACCTGCATTCACTCACTATTAGATCAATTGCTTTTTCTTTTTGCTTCTTTTCCAATAGTAAAATAGCAGGAAATGCTTCCAAGACAATTCTCGGTACGACCTGGAAAACAACAATGAAAGCCAAAACTCAACTGCGGAAAACATTCATTCTCCCATACTGTATGTACTATGCAGACAGCAAATAAAAGTATAAAACATCGTTAACCTATCATTTTTAGCCCACAGCTAAGCTAATCTGATTTAAGTACCACTTTTTTGTTTTTATTTTATATTTTTCACGCTATTGGGGCAAAATCCAATTTTTCTCTTAATGGAAATGGGGTATGATACACACAAAAATACAGCCTGGAGCCCTGGTGAACAAATTTAGTGATAAAATCACATCATAGATTAGACAATGCCAACTTGACCAACAGCAACATGACAATAGAGCCTATGTAAAGGAAAACAGGAGGAAGATATGTAGATGGTTACCAGAGACCCATTGCTTTGAAGTTCAGAGACCCATTTGGCATCAAAATTGTGTTCTCCCTCTAGAACCAGCCTGTTCCTATCACTGAAGAAGTAATGCATCAGAAAAACAGCTTGATGAAGGAAGATAGTTGGAAACTGCTTTGCTATAGGAATCGACAGACCTCTTTAAATCGTACCACACTGGTGATACATGAGTAAGCTTTTTGCTGAACAACTTTGCCATGTCATAACCTTTGGAGTTCCTGCATCACGAGCTCCCACATTAATGCAGCAAACATGACAGCTAATGGTATGACATTCAAATGAAAGATGGTGACACGATGATGGTGAAAATCAGATTTATGAAATCCTGTGTGAAATCCGGATTTCACAACGGATTTCATAAATCTGATTTTCATCATCGCTGCCATGGGATCCATTTTCAGGCAAACTGGCATCTATGACCAACAAATAGAAACACATGTAAAAAGCAATTGTGAATCCATGGGATCCACTGCCAAACTAGTTTTAAACAGAAATTGTTAATAGCCCATGAAACCCAATACCCAGTAATCATTATGAAAATCATTAGAAAACTGGTTCTAGTTCTACTGCTATAAACAGCAGGTTCACTCTACATATAAGCCAGAAACAACACACTATTAAGATGAGTTATACAAGGAAGGAACGTGGCTGACCTATTGATGTGCCTCCTACAGAACTATATCACAGTTTGATAGTGTGATAGTGCAACAGCGGAGCAGTTCACGAACGAAGGTAAATATCATCAGCATGCACAGAATTGCAGAAATGACGCACCAGGGGGTCACATAGGCGAGGACGGGGTTCGGGAAGTTGCGCCGGGACCGGTTCTCGGAGACCCTTGTGTGCTCCTGCACACAGCACGCCAGCATCACGCGGTCCAGCAGCGTGGGAATGGGGAGGCACAGCGTCAGTGGCCACTCCAGCAAGGAGTTCAGCTATAACGATAACCGATTGGATCGAGCAATACGACCGCGAGGTGCTTACAGCGAGGATCTCTCGTGCGGAGACGTCGCGCTTGACGAGACCGCGCTCGTAGACGGAGTGGGCGGTTGTCTGTAGCGTCTGGGAGTGGGGGAGGAGGGGACCGGTAGAGGAGGCCGGAGAAGCCAAGGGCGGCGAGGACGAGGACCAGGAGAAGGAGGGGAACGAGGAGGGTGAGACGCAAGCCTGAGGCGGAGGAGGGTGGCGCCCTTGCTTCGGAGGACCGCGGCGACGGGTCGCGGGGTCTCCGGCGATCTCGCCTCCTCGGCGGCATTTCTCCGGCGGTGGTGACTGGTGACGAACGACGAGGGGCCACGAGCCCACGAGGGAAGAGTGGATCGTCCAAACTGGGCTGGGCTTCTTTTTAGAGGAACTGGGCTGGGCTTCTGGCTTGTCGGTGGGTGGTTTGGGGCTTTGGGCTGTAGGATTCTGACTCGGCTGCATGGCCGAAGCCCATTATAGCCTATCAACGGGCCTATTCAGAGCTCGATACGACGAAACCCTAGTCGGCTTTAGCCATCAGACTGGACTGACCGCACCGATCCTGATACGTTCCCGATTCCATCCACGTCTTCCGGTCCTCGTGCGCCCGGCCACTCGCTTCGCCGCCGCCGGTTGCCACCCGCAAGGTGAGGACCCTTGGATCCATTGTTACGAGAGCTTTATCTTCTTCTCTTTTTATTGCGAAAAGCTTTGTTGATGTGGATTACTTACCACTGATGACGCGCGCGGTAGGTTTGGAGGATAAGATTCGGGAGGGATGGCTTCCGGTGGGCAGCCGCAGTTCCGGTACACGCAGCCGCCGTCGAAGGTGCTCCACCTGCGGAATCTGCCATGGGACTGCACTCCCGAGGAGCTGGTCGAGTTGGGGACCCCCTTCGGCAAGGTCGTCAACACCAAGTGTGGCGTCGGCGCCAACCGCAATCAGGCATTCATCGAATTTGTGAGTACCGCCAGCTCTTCCTCCTGCTTATGTTAGCCAGCCTGACTCGTGTTGTTCAGTCTCTTGTCTGTCTGGTGGACACGGAGATGGCAGAACCTGAGTATCAGACTATGGAGATCGGGCTCGGACATACTTATATTGAAATAGTTTCTCCTCTTCATCTTTTCCGGATCATTAGTAGTAGTACTGAATTGTGCCGAAGTGGCTGTAATATACATTAGCTATCCAGTTAGTCTGGGGGGAGAAGCTATGTTCTCTGGCTCATGTTGCTGTTACCTAAATCAATGAAATGAGTTGGAATGCCAGTTACATAGAGGTTTGTAATTGGAACTGGCCAGTTCGATTTGACTCTGCAACTAGTAATGGTTGTTACCCAATAACGAGTTGGATGTGCCAGTACTGAATTTGGAAAAGTGGTTCTGTGATATGTGGTGAAAATGAACAATCTTAGACCCATTAAGATGTCTTAGCACAGGAAAAGTCCCATGATTGTGTTATCATGGACTTCCTTTTTTTGGTTAAGAGAAGTGAGATGACTGACAAATCTATGGAAGTTGTCTTTGAGGGGGGTTGTGATTTATCGTTTGGTGAAACAACAGTTATATTTGAACGACCCATGATGTGTGAATGTCAATGCTCCTGAACAGTTGGAAGTGACTGCATGTTAGTTTAATTCCTTTTATTGTTTTGCAGGCTGACCAAAATCAAGCGATTGCCATGATATCATATTACGCATCGTCAGCGGAGCCAGCACAGGTAAGAGGGAAAAATGTGTACCTTCAGTACTCCAATAGACAGGAGATTGTCAACAACAAGACAACTGGGGAAGGTTCAGGCAACGTTTTACTTGTGGGAATGGAGGGTGTTGCGCCAGATTCTGTCAGCATTGATGTTCTACACGTGGTAAGGATGTTAACAGTTGCATCTAGATTTATGATATTTAGGCCAACTGATTTTATCTGCAGGAATACTTTGATGTGCCAGGACTATCTTAGTAACTTCTAGCACATTGTTTTGCATGATCTGAATGGATTAGCAAGCCGTTGTCACGGAGTATCATGGCAGGCAGCATCTGGAACACATGTGTGTGTTTGTCTCCTCTCCCTTACTCATCGCTGCCTTACTCCTCCCCCCCCCCCCCCCCTGTCCCTCTTGTCTCTACCATTCCCCTCCCATACCCTTTCATCCAAGTATCCCTCTTAGGATTGGTCACATCTACTTTCGTCGATGTCCATTTTAGTTTATAGTTGTTATAAGTCGTGTTCTAGTTAGTGCCTAAGATTGCTGTATGCATTTTTCTCAATGGAGGTTTTTCAGATCAGTAGCTGGCATATTTGTATGCTCTTCTGTTTTTTTTTTTTTTGTGGTTTTTTTTTATAATTAGATAAATTAGTAGTCAGTGCCACATATTCTTGTTTTCAATAACAAAGCCTTTTAGTCCCTAACAAGTTGTGGTATGCTAGAATTTTGAAACCAACATGAGCCATCAGCAAGGGAAAAGAAAGAGAAAAGAAACATAAATATAAGGCATCAATAATAGGAAATAGATATTCCTGTTTTCACTAAGGTAAATATAATGAACTTGATTGGCAATATGCCATTCATTTTTTTTTTCTTGTCTGGTTGGTTGCACTGATCTTGCAAGTGGGATTTTAGCTCTCCTATTACAGATCTGCAAGCTACAAACTCAAGTTATTTGCAATATTCTGTTTGTTGGTTAGAAGAATTACTTTACAATTTTCTGTATGATGATTAGATTAAAACTATTTTGTCGTTATGCTCCATAGTGTCATTTGGTTGACACACCTTTAATACGCTGTTAAGGCGAGCTTCAAAATTGGAACATGTTGATTAGCGGCTCATAAAGAAACATATGGGTGAACAGTTTAATGAGTTCACTCACTTTCCACTCTGAATATTGTAACTACACTTTGGAATTCCATGGGTAGAAATTTGATGTATTAGATTTAATCTCCTTTGTCTCTGGCGCATGAATGAATGTTTTTTAGCAGTGCTCCTTTCTGATCTCTTTCTCTAGAAAATCCTTACAAAGCCTAGAAATGCATTGATTCTGTACTTTAGTAACAGCTTGATGTCACAGTTTTACCCAGGAGTGATGATAAATTCATCTGAATTATCCTCACTAGCAGGTTGAAAGGCTTTAAATATATACAATTGTGTGCTAGTACCCTGGATTCATCGTTATTGACTATTACTGACAAAACCTTTCTTTTAGTTGTATAAGCTTTTCTGTATGTTTCTATCCACGAAAAAAATCGCGAGCTATCCAAAATAGTGTTTTGCTTTCCTGGCTGCTACAGCGGCAGCTAAACGTAGTAGCATCAGCTGACTGCTCACGCTATAGTGCCGCTATAGTGCGCTATTTGTTTGGAAACCAAAAAACATAAAAACAAATCAATCCTCAATCACTCAATGTCTCAATCTGATAATCTAATCATATGACATATCATAAGTTCATAAATTATAACTCATAACTGATAATGTGATAACAATATAACATCCACATCCACCATTAAGTTTAAACTTGCCATTGTTCAATTTGCCTCCTTTTGGGCCAGCCAGCAATATCGCCAGGTTTGCACCATAGCGGCACTTTAGCGCGAAATAAGCGTCAATAGCGCGCAATAGTGGGCGCTTTTAGCGCGAGTGTCAATAGCGTGCAATAGTGGCGCTTTAGCGCTGAATAGCGTCTATAAGCGCCGTATAGTGCAAAAAAGAGAAATTTAGCGTGCCATTTAATTTGCAAGCGCGTCTATAGCGTGCAATAGTGGCGCTTTAAGCGCGGAATAGCGTCTATAGCGTATAGTGCAAAAAGAGAAATTGCGTCGTGCCATTTAATTTGCGCCGCTGTAGCGCGCTATTTTTATGTTATTTATTGTGGTTGGCGATGAGATCAACCAGCCTTCGGCTGCCACTTCCAATTTAAGATCACTTCACTTTCCAGTTATATTGATGCATGCATTTGGTTTTACTATACTGTTTCACCTGTAGTATTAACAGCTGATATGTATGTGTGTGCAGGTATTTTCTGCTTTTGGATTTGTTCATAAGATTGCTACCTTTGAGAAAGCATCTGGTTATCAGGTGATGGTTTTACTTTACTCATTCTATCACATGTCTCATAGCAGCAATGTATTTTGTTGATAGCACTATCATGGTTTCTCTATTTTTTTTTTTTTTGCCCAGTCTCAGGTGCTTTTATCTAAGGTTATGTTTTTTTTATCTTGCCTGTAGGCATTAATTCAGTTTTCTGATGCTGAAACTGCTACATCTGCAAAAGCTGCACTGGATGGTAGATGCATTCCTAGGTATTACTTTTGATTGTTTTTCTTGTGTATTCTTTTCCAAGACAAATGTATAGTTATTTGTCTTGTGTTGCAGCTATTTGCTACCAGAACTGGATGGGGCCTGCACTTTGAGAATAACATATTCAGCACACAGTGTTCTCAACGTCAAGTATCAGAGCCACAGGAGTAGGTAAGGTTTACTCAGTTGTCAAGAGGAGGCTTTTTTTTATTCTGCATCCTGTTTGATGGATGGATTATTCAAGTTTTACCCTTTGAATTATTTCATTGTGTTGAAAAGTATTTTTTGCCTGTCAGATATGTACTTTATCAATTTGGGTGTTTTGTAATATTCAAGGAATCGTATGACTCTTGATTATCCTTTTCCTTTAGGGACTTCACTAATCCTTACCTTCCTTTTATGGAGTCTGCTAAAGATGCTTCTGGACTGGTAGGCCTTCTTTGTTTTGAGTATGTATGGTTTGATTTTGTGCTTATGCATGTCCACACTTATATGAACAGGATGGGAAAAAAGCAGGAACAAGAGAGCAATATACTGCTTGCATCTATTCAAAACATGCAATATGTTGTTACAATAGATGTGCTTCATGAGGTAATCTGGTAAAGTAAACAACGATGGTAGTTAATACATGCAGTTTTCACCAACTTATTGGTATCCTGTAACTGTCAGGTCTTTTCAGCTTTTGGATTTGTACAGAAGATTGCTATTTTCGATAAGAATGGCTTTCAAGCATTGATACAGTATCCTGGTAAAAACCAACTTGTTAGGACACAATTTAACTGTACATGCATGGCATGTGACTCATGTCTCTCACGTTCTGTATGCTTTTTGGTAGACATACAAACTGCAGCTGCAGCAAAAGAAGCACTAGAAGGGCACAGCATCTATGAAGGTGGCTACTGCAAACTGCACCTCGCATTTTCACGCCATACTGAGCTTAACGTTAAGGTAATTTCTAGCAGTTCATATGATCAAATTTGTTGTAGTCTGTGGTGCATTGTCATGCTAGATTTTTTCCAAATAAATGTGAAAAATAAAATATTATTTTGAATGAACTGTGTTAGACAGATTTTAGGCTCACTCAGTTGGGTCCTTTAGGCCAACAGTTATACGCCTGCCGTCTATTGTATATTTGGTAGTATGATTAGAGATAGGGTAGGTCCTGTAGGATATGCAGCTCTGATACGCAGCTCTCCTGCATATTCTACAAGAACAAAATTAGAGATAGGCAGAATATCCTTGATTGGTAGTATCCATTTCTCTAAACCAAGTCTAGGAATCCTTGCCAAATATATGTGTGTACCCTGACCTCCTCAAATCAGTCTAATCATTCAAGAGCCAATCTTGTCTTACAAACTGCAATACTAAATGAGATAATGCTGGATCTGTTAATGATTTGAAAAGCTCATTTGATTCTATGATCTTTTTCAGCTTAACAATGAGCGGGGTAGAGATTATACCAAGGGGAATATCACTCCAAGCAGTGAGCGGGGTAGAGATTATACCAAGGGGAATATCACTCCAAGCAGTGATCAACCTTCCATTCTTGGTCCTCAGCCAATACCAAACGTTGGTGCTGCCATTCCACCAGCACAGGGCAGTGCACCTTCTGCAGCCACCAATTCAGTAATGCCACCAGGAGTTGCTGTACCTTCTAATCCTTCCAGTGAGCCACTCCTGCAAGCACCTGTTGTTTCCTCGGGTGCACCTACACAGTACCCGAGCCAGGCAATCCTACAAGCCCCACCTGGTGTTGCTCCAGGGTTCCCAGGCTATGGTGCACTGCAGTTTGCTCAGGGCTCAGCTCAAGCTCAAATGGTGCAGCCTCCAGGTCAAGGAAGTCAACAGATGTCAAGTCATGTAAACTATCAGCTACCTCCAGGTTCAGCCCAATTCATGCAGTATCTCGGCAACGGAAGCCATCCACTTCCAAACGCGCCTGGGCCGCAAACAATGCCTTATCCTGCCCTCGGTGGACAGCAGCTAACTCCGGGTCCTCAGATGATACAAGCTCCAGGTTTTGGAGGCCTGCCGTTTTCACAAGGTCCAGGACAACCAATGCCACAGTTCCCAATGTATGGTACCCAGCAGTTTCCTCCGGGTATGGAGCCCCAGATGATGCGCTTCCCTGAGCAGGGAGGACAGCAGTTCACATTTGCACCTCGGGGTCCATATGGTCGTTAGCAATTTGAACTTTGCAATTTTAGATCGTTGATGATGTTGATGGTCTGATGGATGGATGTCAGTCTTCTGTTGCCGTTTTCTTTGAGGCGAATATCGATGCTGTTTGAAATTAGTAAGGTCTAAATTTGGTTTATGACTTGTAATGTGACGAAAACAAATGTCTAATCTAGGGTTATTGTGGCAAATGTTTCGTAGCTCAAAGAAAATGTGACGAAAACAAATGTCTAATCTGTTTTGTAACTTGTAATGTGACGAAACCTTGAATTTGTATCAATATTCCCTGGCTCGCAGCTTCTGCCTGCACTGCCTTACTGTACCTGAATGTCAGCCTAATGATGGAGCTCTGACACAATGATCTTGTTTGTAAAAGAAAACTACAGACCTGATGTGCGAGGTGCAAAGCCCGTAGCCCGTAACCTTAATTAAGGCCCACGTTGCGCCCTGTTTTTTTTTCCCCTTTGGATGGGTCGGAAGGGGGGTGGGAGGGGGAGGATAACTTCAACTTCATTTCATTGATTATAAGGAGGATCATTACGATCGAGTTGCAGGAAAGATGCTAAGCTAAACAAAGTTCTATGTTTAGGGTACAAACCACCTCAGAAGAGGTGGCAGGACTTGCTAAGTACTCTGAATAAAAACATTGAGCCAAGTAAATAAGAAAACTAGTGACTCACACTTTTTGTTTAGTTTACTGGGAGTCGAGCTATTCTCTTCATATAGAGAGGTTCAAATTAATTAGTGAAATCAAATCAAATTGTTTGGAAGATAAATGGTTTGATGCCTCTTCAGAACACCTGTATACAACATACTCGTAGATACATAGTACGCAGTTACGCACAGTAGCAGGACTAGCTGGCATCAGAGTGAATTTGTACAGAAGCTCGTCCCGGACGTGGAGGTCAGTTCTGTGCAGGGGGATGGATGCACGTCGAGAGCGCCACCGCTGACAGCCTCGCACTTCCACGGCGCGCCACCAGCGAGCTTGACGTTCGACAGGCAGATCCGGGAGAAGGCCGAGTTGGCGATGCCCTTGATCAGCCCAGCCTCCCTGATGTTCTGGCCCTGGACATTCTTTATCGTCAGGGCGTCAACAATTGGGAACGCTACGCTACGGTTGTAGCGGTCGTCGGGGTGGTTGCCAACATCGCCGACGATCCGCAGGCCGTACCGGACGTTATCCAGGGTCACATCGGAGACGGTGACGTTCGGATGAAGCCTCCCCTGCCGGTGTTGGTCTTGATGTGGATCCCGAAGCCTGAGGTGAAGAAGTTCAGGTGCTCTGCAAGAACGTTCTCCACACCACCCGATGTCTCACTTCCAACGGCGAAGCCAGCAAAAGGGGAGGAGCCTGCGATCCGCCGCACGGTGATGTCAGAGCTGGGGCGGCCATAGGCGATTCCATACTCATCCCAGCCACTCTTGATGGCAATGGCATCGTCACCCGTTGAAATATAGCAATCCTCAATGCAGACGTTGCTGCTGGAGTCTACAAGTTTTGGACCGCAGCTTCAGCTTTAAGATCGAGAACAGAGTACTGGTACATTCGTGCATTTCTATCTTGACCAGGAGGGAATAAATATCTGTACCTGGATCAATTCCATCCGTGTTGGGGGAGTCATGTGGAGCTAGGATAGTCACATTTCTGATCACAACATTGCTGCACACAGGAAAGATTATCCAGCATTTATTTCTCAGCTGGGACACCAATAATAGCAGATTTGGACCACAAGTATGCATTTGCTAGAAACAGTTGCAAAGAACAAGTTGAACCTACATCAATGTGTGCTGGCTTTGTTGGGTTTATTATCTGGAAATTTCTGCACTTCATTATGGTACTGGTTTCTCCTAACAGTTTTTGTACTCTTATGATGATACAATAGGACACCCAGCCTGGAGTTCTTGTGCAATCTATGATGGTGCAATCGAATGAAGGTACAAGTTGTACCCATCTACCCAATGCTATTGCAGAGGCATCAAAACCAAAGGAACAAAGCATCTGTACTGCAACAATGGCAGATCTCTACTTAGTTCGTGAGTAGTCCAGTGGTTTCCTCTTTGTAAACACGCATAAAAGAAGTAGGTAAACAGAATTGTGCTGCTCACCTGCAATAAACAGGATGAATGTTCCAGAATGGTGAATCCTGGAAGACAACATTGGAGACGATGATATGAGAAGAGCTCATGAGCTCAAGAAGGTGAGGCCTTGTGTAGGGCAGTGTGCCCTTCTTCCACATATCCCACCATGCGCTGCCTTGACCATCAATAGTTCCATTCTCACCTGAACATGTTGTGGTTTCCATCAGAAACTATCATCGTCATGAATAACTTAACTGAACACTTTATATTATATATATGAAGGAATGCCATTGTATGACACGGACAGAGAATTATTTTCCTGTTTTTATTTTAGAAGAATATTTACACTATGTGATGGAAGATTGAAGTTTTGATTTTGGCTAGAGTTCACTAAAGGAGTAATTTCTTTGTGTTTTTTTTAAGAATGTAACTGAAACAATAACCATAGCAATTTAATATGAGAATATGAGCATCCGCAAAGCAAGAACCTGTGATGACAACATCCTGAAGCCCACTGCCATGGATTAAACTTAAGTATCTCCCACCGGGCAGCTCTCGTCCTCTCCCGTATGAGGGCAGTGGCTCGATCAGAGGCCAGCTTGATGTGTCCTGCACCAAAAGAGCGCAAAGCAAATATTTCATATAAAAATCTGGGTAACTGTATTCTCTACACCTTTTACCGCACATAATTCCAAACTATTAAACACTAAAATAAACGGAAGATGGATTTTATTAAGTCTATGAATTAGTGGAAGAGCATGAAGGACGGCAATCTATCAGCAATATTAGATCCATGCCATGCATTCTAATTCCACTCCGGGAAATCGCTAGGGTCGTTCTTAATTCGATCGCATCTCGAGATCTCCAAAAGAGGAAACCTCAAATACGGATCCGCTTGTTCTATTAAAAACAGCTCTCTGTATGAAGATCGATCAAAGACGAGAACGCCATGACTTTCTCGGGGCAGAAAAACGCTAGAGCAATGGCGGGCGCGGGCGCGCGAGAGAGAGAGATAGAGAGAGACAGAGAGAGCAGGAGGCTCGTTCGCTTGCCGGCCGGCTAACCTGCGTGGCGCGGATGACGGCGCCGCGCGCGAGGAAGAGCGTCATGTGCGAGGTGAGGTTGAATGGCCCCGTGAGCCACACCCCGGGCGGCACGTAGAGCTCGGCCCCGCCGGGCGCGGCGCGGCGCTCGATGGTGGCGACGGCGCGCGCGAACGCCGCCGTGTTGAGCGTCCGCCCGTCGCCCGCGCCGCCGAAGCTGGCCACGGACACCCGCGCCCCGCGCCGCGGCGGCGCCGGCCCGGCACCCGAGCACGTCGTCTCCTGCGCCTGTGCCTGCGTTGCCGAGGCGGCCACGAGCACGACCGCCGCCGCCGCCAGGGGCTAGCAGCAGCATGCACGGGCACCGGCGCCGCGCGGCCATTGCACGGAGCACGGTGGCCTCCCCACGCGCACGCCGAATCCTTGTGGAGAGTTCTGGATGGATGCGTCGGGGCGGGGCGGGGCAACGGCGGCGAAACGCACCGCAACAAGTGATGGATGAGTGGAGCGCGGAGACAAGAAAAAAAAAAAAAGGAAGGCAACAAAAGAACAAACAAAAAAGGCTCCAGCGAGCGGCTTTGCGGGTGGATTTACGTACGTGGGACGGGAGTGGGTGATTAGATTACCGTTGATCGGGAGTGACGTGGCTGCCGTTTATACGTTAAAGATAGGATGAGTAGAAAAGCACGGCGGGGCTGGGAGGATTTAATGGTGTCAAAGTGTGGTTATCACAACGGAAATTTGCAGCCGGCTAGTGGTGGTATGGTACATCGAATCAACTCCCGTCTGCATTGTAAGTACAAGGTTCGGTGGTGATTTACGTACTGTACAATGTTTGTTTGTTACGAGAGAGAAATCAATCGACGAAATTAGCGGTCGATCTGTCATCTCATATCATATGTGTTGCGAGGTTTGCTGGCTTGATTCTTGGCCGTGTTGTACGACTACTCACTCCGTCCCAAGGTTTTGTGAGATGTACAATGTTTGTTTGTTACGAGAGAAATCAATCGACGAAATTAGCGGTCGATCTGTCAATATCATATGTGTTGCGAGGTTTTGGTGGTTTTTTTGTTGTATACGTGAAATATTTATATCTCCGTCTTTATAAATTTATTAAAAACTAGATTTAAAGATTTTTTAAAAATTACTTTAATTATTTACCATAAATATTTATATATTTTAATATATAATTATCGGTAGTTTAAAACGTTGACTTTTACCGAAAAACGAGAATGAGATCTATTCAGGGACGGAGGAGCAGTAGTGGGGGTAGCAGGGGCGTGTTGGTTCGCTTCGCGGTGGCCGCCCTGGCCGGCTGGCCCGGCGCCCAGCACACTCCAGCAGGGGCAAGGGCAGAGCAACAGAATCACGCACGGATCACGAGAGAGGTGAGGGCGTGTGGAAAGTAGTGACGCACTGACGATGCTGCGGCGACTGCGATCACCGATAGGCGTGCGGGTTGCTTTCAAGGCGCATGTTGGTGGTGGACCGGTGGTGCTCAGGTGGGTCAGCCCGCCGCTGCCGGGGCACCCACCAGTGCTGTTCCTCCTCAAATTCCATCAAAATATCGGCACGTGGATCGAAGTATGAAATAAAGGTAAAAAAATAAACTAATTATATAGTTTAGATGTATTCATGGGGCGATTATTTTGAGCCTAGTTATGTCATAATAGGATATTATTTACCACTAACAAACGAACGCGTGCTAATGTGACATGCATGTCCCATCCGTCCAAAATTTTGGTCAAAATTTTGGGTGCTAAACACACCCAAAACACAAATGAGCTTCTTCGACGGTTCCATTGCAAAATAGGAAACAGTGATTTTGTTCAATTTTTTACAATATAATACACCAACAAAATTAAAATTAAAATATATGCACTCACAACGCAAGTGCACTCCTTCAAATTTGCTCTAGCTCCGCTGTGAAAGCGATGCATGCACACGTATTGCTAAGAGCGATGCACAATAAACAGACCTTCAAAAAGAAAGAGAGAGAGTATAATAATACTCCCTCCGTCCCACTGAGTTTGTCACCCTGGATTCCGTGTCATCTTATTCGATGCTTCGTCTTAATCAAAATTTTTGCACAAATATAATTTATTTTGTTACGACTTATTTTATCAATGAAGATACTTGAATATTGATTAATTTATTTTATGATTTGCATAAATATTTTGAATAAGACGGATGGTCAAACATGAAGTTCAAAAGTCAAAAACGACGAACTCCATGGGACGGAGGGAGTAGACCGATGAACAAATGCTTACAGGTTGTAAGTTTATATTTAGCTGATGCGAAAAAAAAAATCTCTGAAAGAAAATAGTGGATTATATATAAATAATGATAAAATAGCTAACTACTGTAAAAATCTAGACAACAAACAACCTATTTGAATTATTAGCCTTACGTCCTTACTAGTCGGCTGGAATGCACAACCAATCATACTGTCGTGGTCTAATACCACCGTCACAGTAATGTCTGGCTAATGCGTGCTCCGATGGCCTAGCTCTAGAGACAATGACGCAAGGTTTATACTGGTTCGGGGCAAATCGCGCCCCCTAGTCAGGTGAGGCCACTATCCGAGCTCAAAAGCTCGTATCGGGGCGAATACAAGCGTGCGAGAGGGAGATGAGCTCCCAAGTCTCTGTGAAAGTAGGTGTTCGAGTGTTGGAAGCTACAATGCTTGTGAGTGAGAACTTTCGAGCCTCTGCCTCCATCCGATGGCCATCTTTGCCCCTTTATAGCTGCAAGGGAGCTCACGGTGGCCCTCGGACGGAGGGCTTAGAGGTCGAAGAAATACAAATTTGGGGGCGGAGAAGGAAATGTAGCCGTTTTGGTCGGGCATGCCGGACCGCCCGAGATACGCCACGCCGCCCGCGCCAAAGCCTATCCGGCCGGCCGTCGTGGAGCTGCGTAGGGGCGGCTCCATATTCCTATGTTTTGTTGTGACGGGCGCCGAGCTCGGAGCTCGTCGGTCGGTGACGGAGGGAACAAGCTCAGCTCGCCGCGCCGTTGTCGCCTATGAGCCCCGCCCCCATCGAGCACGCCGTTGTCTTCGGTCGACTGTGGCGGCGCCGCCTTCCCATAAATGCGTGTCTTTGTGGCATCGCAGAAAACGTGTGGACAGGAGAGCTTGACGAGGGAGCTCGGCCTCCGTTGCCGAGGTCATCTTTGTCTGGTAGCGGTTGTCCGTGGCGTTCGCGCCCGGCGCAGATGGCGTGGTCCGACGGGCCATACCGTGCGTGTCGCTAGGGATCTTGTTCTCCGATGATATCCCGCCATAGTCGCGGCGCCCTCAAGCAACTAGCCACGGCGTCGTTTGGGTCGGCATTGTGTCCCGAGCCCGTTATTAGCCGGAATCGGTACTACTCAGAGCTTGTCCGAGACGGAAAGGAACTGTCGCCGGCTCGAGCTCGAGCTCGGCATGTCCTTCTATATTCGTGAGAGCTCATTCGAGGCGGAGAATGGGCGTCGGGCTGAGCTCGAGCTCGTGCCGGAGCCTGCTCGAGACGGAGAGAGGGGTCCCTAGACGAGATCTTTCGAGGTGCGGGTACGCGAGCCATCGTGAGAGGGGGCGGGAGCTCGAATGAGGCGGGAAGGCGGGCCTCCATCGGGGGAGCCCGTGGGAGAGAGCTCGGGCGAGAGCATTCCCTTCGCCCATGAGGAGCTCGCCTACGGCCGAGATCTCGGGTCCCATTTGCTCGTCGGGGGTGGTTCGGAGATCACGTGCGGGTGTCCCGACATCGATCCCCCCGTAGCCCCCCGAGCATTTGGGAGAGATGATCTCTCCCGGATGCTGCCAGCGTGATGGCTCTCGTCATGGGGTTGGTGTTTGGTTCGTGGGTGCTTGGCGTGGCGCACCGGCCCCAGCCCCGGGCTCCGTGAGGATAGTAGATTCTTACGGAGGCTTTTTAGAATTTTCGTGGGCTCGCCGACCCATTCCCCGGGACGATTGCTCGCGGGGGTGATGAGCTCGAGCTCGATCTTACCACGTTGGCCGAGATCGAGTGCTCAGGGAGCTGCCATCGGATAGTCCGGGTGAGGCTCGAGCTCGTCAGCTCGTTCGTTTGATCGGCTGGTGGATCAACCTCAAGTTCCAAGGACCCAACTTCCGTGATTCTCGAGCCCCGGCGATGTCAGGGGCGAGACGCCCCCTAAATCGGTGAGGTCGGCTCGAGTCGATCGTAGTCCTGGCGACCGGACGCGCTGACAAGGGAAAGCCCCGAGCCTTTTGGGGCTCGGGCGTGGGCCGTCGGCGCCGCTTTCTCGTGGCGCTCCTCGCTCGTGATGTCCCCTGGCGGCCTCCAAAGCTCTCGAGGCTGAGCCGACCTTCGAACCCCTCGAGGCGATGAGCTCGCGCTGCGTGCTACTGCTTTGGAGCTCGGTAAATCGGCCGTCGTGCGAGCTCTTGGGTTTCCACCCGTTGCGTAAAAAATAACCGTTGAGATCTTACCGTTGGGGTTTTTACCGTTGGCGGGGGGTTGCCGCATTAATGCCGCGGCCGTTCGGCTTCCGCCAGGTGTCGCGCGTGCGTCGATTTCGCGGCATCAGTTGCGGACGGACGTGGTGCATGGTGGGCCCCCAGGCGGTTTCTTCTCGTCGCCTCCGCCGCAACCGAGCTCTATAAATAGGAGGAGATCGGGGAGCGGTTTTACCTTCCCATCTCTTACCTTCCTCCACGCACAGAGAGAGTTCGATCGCCGCTGCCCACTCGTAGATCCGATCTTCCACCTTCCCTGCTTCGCCGCCGACCCGTTCCGGTGATTGAGAGATGGGCTCGTGGTTGCGTTCGACGGCGACGGTGGCGAAGATCGGCGATGTAGCACCGTCGGTGGGCTGCCGTACCAGCGGACGGCGGGCGGAGGAGTGGATCATCGGCGGCATCCCACGAAGTGCGACCCACCGAGGGGAGTGCGTCGTCTCCTTCATCGCCTTCCACGGCGCGGGCTAGGAATGCTGCGGACGACTTCTTCAGGCGGCTCGTCGCGTCGGGGGATCGAGCTCCAAAGACCTCACGCCCGAGCAGGCGTGCTTCTCCTCTCCGTCTTCACGATGCTCTGCGAGGGGTGGTTGGGGATCCCTCCCAATTGGGAGCTCTTCAAGCACTACGTCTACGCCAAGATCCCGACCATTGCCGGGCAAGGGGCGGTCCGGCCCGATTGCGTGCGTCTTGCGATGCTGCTTGCGGGGGAAGGTCGGGAGTCCTTCCCGGAGGGCGACTTCCGTCGGCCAACCCCGGATGGAGGAGGAGTGGTTCTACCTCAAGAACGACCTTTCCTACCCTCTACCGCGGTACACCGGCCGCACTTTCTCGAGTGGGAGCCAGGGCGGCGCGAGGGCCCACACGACAACACGATGGGTGATGTGGAGGCGGCCGTGGGGCGGGGATCAAGGCGCTCCGGATGCCGGGCGACGGTGAACCACATCATCGAGGCCCGGCTCGGCAAGGCGGTGGTGCCCCTCCGCCGAGCTCTCCGAATGTGGGAGATGGAGAAGGAGAAGGCCCTGTTAGGGGGGGGACGGCGAACGCCCCCGGTCTCACCGTCGACCGTGGAATTTTGGATGAAGCGGTGTGACGGGGGCGGGAGTGAGGGCGCCAGAGCTCCCAGATCCTCCCGATCCCGAGACCTCTCGAGTTGGTAAGTGCTCGTCGCCTGTCTTGGTTCGTTCTCTTGTCGTCTCGAGCCCTCTAACGAGCTCAAGCTCTATAGGTCGGCGTGGTGCGCCCTTCGGCTTCCCAACCTCCTCTTCCCACGGAGGCCGAGGCAAGCTCTGCCGACAAAGTCCTCGCCGGGCACTTGTCCGGCACGAGGAGGGATGGGTCGTCCCGGTGGCGGCCTGGCGAGCAGGCCGTCGAGGAGACGAGTGTCGTGTCGAGCAGCCGGGGCCCCCCCTCGTGCATCGGCGTTGTCCGCTCTCGATGGGCGAGGTCGTGATCTCGTCGGGGCCCACAGCTCGCCACAACTAGTGGTGGCCTTGGGCGCGCTTGGCTTAGCGCGAGTCGCGCGCCCTCGGGCGCCCTGGGACGCCTAAGCCGCGGCGTCGGTCGGGTGCCGGTCGGGCGTCCCGGCCCTCCGGGCGGAGCGGCCTTGGTAAGAAGAAAAGGCGTAAGAGGGTGGCCGCCGGGTATGCTCTCCGCCCAAAGGCTTTCGCGTCATCGCTGGCTGTAGTGATCGATCACAAAAGGACCCTCCCCCTCCGCGCTTAGGGCGGCGACGGCGCACCACGACAAGCGCTTTGAAGACGGAGGTGCCGAGCTCGGCCGAGCGTGGGCTCGGGCTTGAGATGACGAGCTCGATGGCGCCGTTGACCATGAGCTCGACGCCGGTGGGTTCGACCACGGCGTTGGCGGCCGGGCGACGGTGGTAACGAGCTCAACGCCGGGAGCGGGGGCGGTGACGGGCGAAGCGGGGGGTGGCTCGCTCAAGATGACACCGCCGTTCCCCTTCAAAGGGGCATTGTCGACCGGCGCCTCGCTGGTTTCGGGGCCTCTCGTGCTCTAGGCTCTTCCTCGACGCCGACCGTCCCCCCGTGGGCCTGCGTTGAGGACCGTGGCCGAGCTCGGTCGAGGAGCTTCGGAGCGAGACGGCCTTGGGGGCGCCCGGTTGACTTGTCCGCTGGGAGCTCGTCGGCGGCGTCGGAGATGGAGAAGGCGGTTCGGAGGAGGACTCCGCCACCGAGGAGCGCTGCCGAGGAGACCCCGCGCACAGGGTCGGGCCCAACCTCGGCCGAGGAGGTCGTCGAGATCTCCGACGAGCGGGGGACGCCGAAATACATTTAAGCAGAAGGACGGCGCGGTCCGGGTGATGAGGGCTTGGAAGACGAGGCCGTCGAGGGTGCCGCCACCAGCTTATGCTTAGCGTCACCGCCGCGTCCGGTGCCGTTCCGCTGCCGTGGGGGCGATCGAGGTTGACGGGGCCAAGGTGTCCGTCTTGTTGTCGCTGACGACGAGTGTCCTCGTGGGCGCGGGACATCGTTGTTCCCTTATATCGGCCTATGCTCGAGTCATGATTCCGCCGCGGCCGGCGGCCGTTGTGGGAGAGGCGGAGTCGCCGACCATCGGAGCCGGCGAGAGTGCGCCCGCCGCCTTCCGAGGTTCGTCGTTTCAGCCGTTGCTCTTTAGTCGGGGCTTCGTTTCGTGTCTTCTTTCTCGCTTAACCGTTTGTGGCTTGCAAGGCGTAACCTGGGAGGCCATCGGGGGTACAACCGCGACAAAGTCCTCCACGAGGGCCGGCGGTTTCATCGGACGGTCGACGACGCCGGTGCTCGGAGATGTGCGGCGAGCTCGGCCCGCTGCAGCGGCTCCGGCCGCCGGTTCCTGGAGGCCGGGCGGAGGAGGCGGCCAACCTCATTCGTGGGGGCGGAGGAGCGGGCTGCCCGGGGAGGCCCAGAGGCGGGGGTGCGGAACCACCGCCGCGGCTGCGGGGGAGGCGACCGGCGGGAGGAGGAGCTCGAGCTCGCTCCTAGCGGCGGCGAGAAGATGCGGGGAGGAGCTCGGCTCCTTCGTCTAAGCTCGACAACAAGGAGCTCGGAGCGTTCGGCGCAGGCTGAAGACGCCGCGGGAGTCCCTACGGAAGGACAGGGCGAGCTTGGCGGTGCAACTCCGCCATCGTGACGCCGAGCTCGAGGGTGAGTGCTCGCCCCTTGTCTTTTTGTCTTGTTTGTTCGGGCGTTCGAGGTGGACCGTCCTCGTCGGCGGGACTTCAGCCTGACCGCGAAGCTTACCGGGAGATTGTGGTGCAATCTCCGCGCCTCGGAGGCGGAGCGGGTTCGGTTTGAAGCCGAAAATTATGAGCTCGGTACAACGAGCAAGAGCTCTACGACGAGCCGTGGAGTAAGCTCAATATGCCCTCTTCTTTTAAGGTCCCCAAAGGCTTTGTGGCTCGTGTCTAACTTTGTCTCTCAACAATGCAGTGAGAAGCGGCAAATCTTTGAGAGGCGACAGCGGGAGGCCGGGACGGGAGTCGGGAACTCGCCGCCTCCGAAGCCTCCCTTGAAGCACGCAGCCTCGCGGCTGCGAGAGAAGGAGGCGGACTGAGGCGGCCTGGCCCATGACCTCGTCGGCGCGAGGCAAGAGCTTGGGAGCTTCCAAGAGCGTGCCGCTTAAGGCCGTGGAGGAGGTCGAGAGCTCGAAGCGCGCCACGAGGGCCTTGATTATCCGCGGTCGAGGGCGTCTGCGATGTCCTCGGGGTGGAAGACGGGGCGGACCCGGCCAAGCGGGTGTCGGCGATCCCGCGTAAGGTGACGGAGGACGCAGCCGCGTGGTGCATAAGGCCATCGGCGTCGTCTTCACCCACTACCCCAAATTCGAGGTACACATCGTGAAAGACGGGGTGGGCGCCGGGTGTTGACGATGCCGACACCGATCGGAAGGTCGCCGCTTCTTGAAGTCGCCACCGCTGAGCTGTCTGTGAGCTCTTCAAGCTTGCCGCCGAGGAGCTCGAGGTGTTTGAGCCCCCGCCTCCAAGATGTATAAACCGTGGGGCGGCCGAGGAGCCCGCCGAGGAGGAGGGGAGCCGCACAAGACGTCTCCGCCCCCTCGTGCCGATGGATCAAGACCCGCCTGCGCAAGGATAGGAACTCGAGGCTCGGCCTCTTTTAGTTGCAAGTTCATTAAGTCCTCGTAGTTTGAGGCAAATTGTAAAAACTTTTAAGGGAGCTCGTGCTTAATGGAAGTCGTCTTTCCTCTTATATCATGTTTTGTTTTGACTTTTCGGTGAGCTCATGATTCGAGAGCTAAAGTCGGATGGCGGGCCATTCCTCGGCGGCGCGAGGGCGCTGGAGGTCGTTAGGCGATCGCGCCATGCTCTAAGGTGATGAGCCCACGATTTAGTCGTTTCGGAACATTGTCTGAGCTAAGAGGAAGGAGTGTAAGTTCGCAAGTTTGAGCTCGTCGCTGAGCTCTGAACTTGTAAGTTTTGAAAAAATCGGTGTGTTAAAAACGTGGGGTGTGCACCCCGCTCCTTGTAGCCCCCGAGCAAGGGCGGGTCTTCGCCGGGGCGGAGGCCAGTCGTTGCTCAGACGCGCTCTAAGGAAAAAAATTCGAAATGCTTACACATATTTTTGCATCGAATTTGTGCTTTTATTGAGCTCTTGTAGCTACAACATTTCGAAATACATTTAGGGGTAGAAGCGACGTAGGCGTTCGATGTTCCATGCGTTGGTGAGGACTCGGCCATGATGGTCCTTGAGCTTGTGCGTGCCCGGTCTCGACTTGAGCGATGGTGAAGGGCCCTTCCCACGGCGCCGAGCTTGTGCTTGTCTTTTCGAGCTCCTCGACTCGCCGCAAAAGACGGAAAAGAGATCGCCGACGCTATGCAAGAACTCGCCTCTCGACGTGGCGGTGAATTGGTAGCGCCTCATGGACTGCGGTACCAAGGCGGGTGGATGAGGGCGATGTCCCGAAAAAAAGAACCATCATTATGTTAGTTGAGCGAAGTTTTGGCGGCGTCTTCGATGCGGCCTTTTGGTTATTGTGCTCGTTGAAGGCTTGGTGTGCGGGCGAGCCGTACTCAAGGTCGGTGGGGATCTTATCAAAGACTTGACATTCCTCGGATCCGAGACGAAGGAAGAACGGCGTCCGTCCCGGCCAAGAGATGCGGCGTCGTGCGGAGACTCCATACGACCGACGGAGCTCGGCGGCATCATCCACGCGGGCGTATTTTTCGAGCCTCTTGAAGATGCGAGACTTCACGCCTGCGGGATCATGCCAAAGTAAGATTAGCTCTTTCTACCGGCCGTTGGTCCTCGGGTGGCGACACGAGACGTGTCGGCGCGGATGCCGCGATCGCCGCACCTTTCAACGCCGATCGAAGACCTCTCCCCACGGTTCGTGCCGTTGTCGGTGATGATGGAGTTCGGGACCCGGCGGTGGATGATGCCGGTGAAGAACTTGACGGTTTCCTCGGCGGCACCGCGCGATGGGCATAACCTCGATCCACTTTGAGAATTTGTCGA
Organism: Hyparrhenia diplandra; assembly: GCA_015847255.1. Classification (NCBI taxonomy): domain Eukaryota; kingdom Viridiplantae; phylum Streptophyta; class Magnoliopsida; order Poales; family Poaceae; genus Hyparrhenia; species Hyparrhenia diplandra. Next base: position 31,240 of record JADLZK010007575.1, on the reverse strand, counting down.
TGGCGACGAGGAGGTGCGTGAAGCCTCCTTACCGTCCTCTTGAAGGGTCCCACCATGTCGAGGCCCCTGCACCACATGAGCGGCCAAGTGAGCGGGATCGTCCGGAGGGACCGAGCCGAGGTGCGTGCTTGCTTTGGGCGAACCGCATCCTTCGGCGTCGGGCGGACGATTCGGATGGCGTCCGCGACGGCGGTCGCCAGATGAAAACCTCGCCGAACGACTTCCCAACGAGCTCGCGGCGCCGCATGGTGGCCGCGATTCGCCGGAAAAAAGATCTCCTCGATGAGCTTCTCCCCCGCCGCCACTTGGTGATGCAAATATTGGAGGACTCCGGGCCTCGCGCCCGGTAGAGCTCTTGTCCGGCAAGGGCGAAGCGACTTGGCCCTTCCAATAAGCGCTAGGCGCTGGATTCCTCTTGCCACGGGGGGAGCTTGCCTTCCTTGAACCATTGAAGCGGTGGGATCCGCCCGATCGGGCCTCGGGGCCGTCGTGGTCGATTAGCTTCGATCCGGCCCGAAAAATTTGTTGGGTGTGAGCTCGTGGCTAAGCGGGCCTTCGCGTTGGGGAGCTTGGGCTTGCGGGAGCGTCTGCCTTCATAGGGTCCGAGCTCGGGCGTCGGCGGTCGAGTTATGTGTTTAAAATATTAGCACGCGGGGTTGTCTTTGAGTCGTATCGATGGCTTGCGTTGCTCGTGCATGAAGAGGCGCTGGCGGGACCGAACGAGTTCCACGATCGACCCAAGAGTTTGGCGAGAATATCCGCGTCGTTGTTGAGGTGGCGGTGAATGTGGTTGACCTCGAGGCCGTGGAAGTGCTCCTCGAGCTCTCGGACCTTCTGGTGATAGGCGATCATCTTCGGGTTGACGCAATCGACTTCCTTCATGACTTGGTTCTTGACGAGCTCGGAGTCGCCCCGGACCTCGAGGTGCCGGACGCCGAAGCTCGCGGGCGTGCGCAAAGCCGTTTACGAGCCTCGTGACTCGGCCACGTTGTTGGGCGCGGGAAAGTGAAGACGGCGGATGGAGTACTTCATGCGCACCCCGTTTGGAGAGATGAAGACGGAGTCCGCCTTGCCACTATGTACTTCTTTACGGATCCGTCGAAGTCGGCGTCCCATATTCGATAGTCGTCGGGCATGGGTGGTTTTATCGCCGACCTCGGTCCACTCTGCGATGAAGATGCGCGCCCACAGATTTTATGGCGTCTCGGGGGGCGTAGGTGATGTCGGGTCCCATGAGCTCAATAGCCCACTTGGCCATTCGGCCCAGAACCTCGGGGCTACGGATGACCTCGCCAAGGGGGAACTTGGAGACGACTTTGACCGGATGGGAGTCGAAACAATGCCCGAGCTTGCGCCGGGTGATTAATCATCTAGCGACTACGACGAGCTTTTCGAGCTGTGTGTAGCGGGTCTTGGTGTCGGTGAGAACTTCGCCGATGAAGTACACCGGATGTTGTACCTTGATCCGATGCGCATGCCCTTCCTCCTCCCTCTCAACGACGAGCGCGGTGCTTACCACCTTCGAGGTGGCCGAGATATAAAGGAGGATCGGTTCGTTGGGCGTGGGAGCGGCAGTAGTTTAGTGGATTAGCAAGAAGTTGCTTCGGTGAGTCGAGGGCTTGCCGGGCTTACACCTCGGTCGAGCGATGCAATTAATCGACTTCTTCGGCGGCTTGTAGAGTGGGAGGCTCCGTTCCCGAGTCGGGCTATGAAACGACTTAGCGCGGCTAGGCATCCCGTGAGCCGTTGCACGCACTTGACGTTTTTTGATTGGCCCCATGTTCATTATGGCGGTGATCTTCTCGGGATTGGCCTCGATGCCACGTTCGAAACGATGAAGCCAAGCAACTTCCCTCGAGGGACCCTATTGCAAGACACATTTCTCGGGATTGAGCTTGACTCCAAACTCTCGGGCTTAGCAAAGACCTTTTTCGAGGTCGGGGGATGAGCTCCTTCGGCGCTTTGTCTTGACAACGATGTCGGCGACGTATGCTTCAACGAGCTTTCCGAGGAGCTCTTTGAAGACTTTTTGCATGCACCTCGAAGGTGGCACCGGCGTTCTTCAAACCGGCGGGCATTGTTACGTAACGCAATCGCGCCAAACGGAGTGATGAAGGAGGTGGCGAGCTGATCGAGCTCGTTCATCGCGATCCGGTGGTAGCCGGAGTAGGCGTCGAGAAAACAGAGCGTTTCACACCCGAGGTGGGAGTCAACAATCCGTCGATGCGCGGCAAAGGAAACGGATCCTTTGGGCATGCCTTGTTGAGACCCGTGTAATCAACACACATTCTCCATTTCCCATTCTTCTTCTTAACTAGTACGGGGTTGGCTATCCACTCGGGATGATACACCTCCTTGATGAACCCGGCGGCTAAGAGCTTATCTATTTCCTCGGCGATTGCCCGGCGTCGTCGTTGTCGAAACGTCTCGGCCTCTCTCGCTTCACCGGCCGAGAGCCGGGTTTGATGTTCAAGGAGTGCTCGGCGACTTCCCTCGGTATGCCCGGCATATCCAAGGCCCTCCACGCGAACACATCGAGGTTCGCGACGGAGGAAGTCGACGAGCTCGCTTTCCTATTTGGGGGGTGAGCTCGGCACCCACAGAGAGGGTGCGCCCATCCTTGTCGGCCGTGACCTCCTTGGCGTCCTTTTCGGCTCGAACGTGCGGTCACCTTCTCGAGCTCGGCGGACGAGCTCGTGCTCGCCACCTTCCGGGCTCGACGGTTGAGCTCATGCCCGCCTTTTTGAGCTCTGGGAGTCTTGGCGCTGCCTCAGCCGCCATCTTGGGCAGCATAAATATCGATTTCGGCAGCAGCGCCTTCTACAGGCGTCGGCGTCGGCGCGGCGGCGGCCTACCGCGGCCAAATGCGTGCTCGAAGGTGGAATCGATGGTGATGACTCCCCCTCGGGCCGGGGATCTTGAGCTTGAGGTAGGTGTAGTTGGGGACGGCCATGAACCGCGATAGCACGGCCGCCCCAACAGGCGTGGTAGGCGTTCTTGAACGGGAGCACCTCAAACGTGAGGACCTCTTTGCGGAAGTTGTCCGGGGTGTCGAAGGTGACGGGAGGTCGATCCGTCCGGCGGGAGCATCCGCTTCCACGGCACCACCCCATGGATCGGCTCCGGCGACGGGCGGAGACGTGCCTTGGGGATGCCAAGGGCCCGGAACGCGTGGATGTAGAGGGAGGTTGAGGCCGCCGCCGCCATCCATCAACACCTTCCCGAGGCGCATGGTGCCGATGATGGGATCGACGACGAGCGGTACCTTCCCGGTGCGGGATGTGTCGCGTGGATGATCGGCCTTGTCGAAGGTGATCGCCGAGCTCGACCACTTGAGGTACTCGGGGGTAGCCGGCTCGGTGAAGAGGACCTCGCGGCGCTGCGTGAGCTTCTACGCTTGGACTCGTGGCCGGTGGCCCGCCGAAGACGGCGTTGACGGTGCCGTCCTCGATGTAGATGTCGGCGTCGAACTTCGTCGGGAGCTGGTTTCGTGTCCTTGTCGTTGTCGCCTGCCGCCACCACGCGCGTGCCCATCACGTGCTTCTTCATGAGACGGCAGTCCTTCATCTTGTGCTTGACCGGCCCCTCATGGTGCGGGCACGGCTCCTCGAGCATCTTGTCGGTGCTCTTTGGGGATGAAAGGCTTGCCACCCTTGCCGCCGCCTTGCGCTTGTCCGCAACGGCTCTGACGGTCGTCGTCGTCGTCGTCGTCGCGGGCGCTTGTTCCTCTTGTTCTTCCTTCGGCGGGAGTTCGATCCCCGGTTTCCTCGTCGTCGCCCTTCGGCTTGCCCTTGCCCGTGATGCGGATGGCGGAGACGGCGTCCTCTCCCTCGGCGTGACGCTGCGGCGAGGTCGAGGAGCTCCTTCACCGGATGTTCGGGGCTTCGGGCCGAGCTCGTGGATCGGGGTCTTGCGGAGGTGTGCCGAAGGTGAAGGGCGGTGATGATCTCGGAGTCGAGGCCTCAGGAGGTTGTTGCGAGCTTGGAGAAGCGCCCGATGTAGTCGCGCGGGCTCTCCTCCTTCTTCGCTTGCAACCCCGCAGTCCCACGTCGTGCTTGGCCGGGCGTGGTGGGGCAGGTGCCCCGGAAGTTGCCAGCGAAGACGTCCGCGAGGTCCTCCCAGTGGGATGGTGCCCTCGGGAGGTGCTCGAGCCATGACCGCGCCGAATCCTTACACTTTATTCTAGCAAGATAGAGTGGGAGGTTGCGAATGATGAAATAGTCATGGTGTCGGCACCTCCGGCCGACGACCAAGGCGGTAGTCCTCGAGCCACGTGGGCGGGGTCGGTCTCCCCGTTGTACTTCGCACCGAGGTCGGGCTCGGAAGCGGGGAGGGAACGGAGCGCCGTGAATGCGTGAACCGAAGGCCTTAGGCCTCCTCGAGCTCGAGCTCGGGCCGGCGATCCCGTTTGGGAGACCGGGCTCCGCGGGCGGTGTGTGCGGCGTGGGGCTGCGGCTCTTGTCTTCTTTTTCCCGTGGCGGCCACCGCGTCGCTTCTTTGTAGGCTGCGGGGGCGCTTCTCATGGTCGTCGTGGTGGTACTTGCCGTCGTCCGGGGGTTCTTCTTCGGCTTCGAGCCTCCGCTTTCCGCCGGGCGTTGATGGTGTCCGGGCGTCGCGGTTCTCGCCGACTTCGTCGTCGTGCGTGGACCTCGGGGTGGGAGGAAGCCTCGTGCTCCTCCAACGATCGTCGGTGAGACGCAGAGCTTCTTTAGGTCTTTGGACCGCCGCCTCCGCCCGAGTCTCTTGAGCTGCTCGTGGGCCTGCGTGCCAGGGGTGTCTCGGTCCCTCGGGGGCGGGAACGCGTCGTAGGAGGCGGCGCGGCGCCGCCGGGTGCGGGATGCTCTCCGGAACACCGCGGGAGGCGCCCGGCCTTCGTCCCCGTTGATGCGGTCGTGGACCTCGCGGGCTCGAGCTCGTGCTCGCGATTGCCGTCTTCCTCCACTGCTCGGCGAGGGGTTTCGCGCTCTTGGGCTGCTGCGGCGTTCGAGCTCCTCGAGCTCTTCCGGCGGCTTTGATGCGGTCAATAGGCGGCTCGGCGGCGCGCGGCGGTGTCTCGTGGCGTGTGTTGGGAGGCGTCGCTCGAGTGGACTTCCTCTCCGCACCGTCGGGGTGTGACACATGTAACCGACGCGTGGGGTCGCAATCCATGAGGCTCATCCCATCGAGGGCGCAGCTCGAGCTCGTGGACGCTGCTTGGGGCTCATCGCCCCGATGGGGTGGGAGGCCCTGCGCCCATCGGTACATCCCCGGCGTGGGCGGCCGTGAACTCGCCGACGACAGCGCCTCTTCGCCGGCGAGCCGTAGGGCGACATTGGCGGTGGAGAAGGTCACATCGCGGAGCAGGGCCTGCGTGGGCTCGCGTCCCCGGATGTCGGGAAGCGTGTCCCGGATGAGGCCGAAGAAGCGGTCCGCGGCGGCGCGGATGGGGCCGACCGGCGCGGAGGTGGAGTTCCGCCCCATGCTCGCCGGGACGGAGTCGGTGGCGCCGGAGGCGGGGGGGATGTCCTCACGCCGCATCGGGCGGGTGAAGACGGCTCCGGTGGACGGGATCGCTCCGCTCGGTCCGAGAAGTCGATCGTCTTAGAAGCGCATCGCCGGGCGCCGCGCCGCCGGCGAAGTGGAAGAAACCATCGGAGTGGAGAAACGCCGCGCTAGCCCTGCCCTACGGGCGCCCAACCGCCGTGGTCTAATACCACCATCACAAGAATGTCCGGCTAATGCGTGCTCGGATGGCATAGCTCTAGAGACAATGACGCAAGGTTTATACTTGGTTCGGGGCAAATCGCGCTCCCTAGTCCGGTGAGGCCACTATCCGAGCTCAAAAGCTCGTATCGGGGCGAATACAAGCGGGCGAGAGAGGGAGATGAGCTCCCGTGTCTCTCGTGGAAAGTAGGTGTTCTGAGTGTTGGAAGCTACAATGCTTGTGAGTCGAGAACTTCGAGAGCCTCGCCTCCATCCGATGGCCATGCTGCCCCTTTTATAGTTGCAAGGGGAGCTCACGGTGGGCCCTCGGACGGAGGGCTTAGAGGTCGAAGAAATACAAATTTGGGGGTGGAGAAGGAAATGTAGCCGTTTGGTCGGGCACGCCGGACCGCCTCAAGATACGCCGCTCGCCGCCGCCGCCCGCGCCAAAGCCTATCTGCCGGCCGTCGTGGAGCCGCTGCGTGGGGCGGCTCCATATTCCTATGTTTTGCTCGACGGCCGCCGAGCTCGGAGCTCGCTCGGCCGGTGACGAGGGAACGATGAGCTCGTCGCGCCGCCGTTGCCGCCCATGAGCCCCTCCCCAGCACGCGCCGTTGTCTTGGTCGGACTGCGGCGCGCCGCCGCCATAAATGCGCGTCTTGTGCATCGCAGAAAACGTGGACGGGAGAGAGCTTGACGGGGAGCTCGGCCTCCGTTGCCGAGGTCATCTTTGTCTCGTAGCGGTTGTCCGTGGCGTTCGGGCGGTATGGCGTGGTCCGACGGGCCATACCGTGCGTGTCGCTAGGGATCTTGTTCTCCCGATGATATCCCACCATAGGCCGCGGCGCCGGCAAGTAGCCACGGCGTCGTCGGTCGGCATTGTGTCCCGAGCCCGTTACTAGCCGGGAATCGGTACTACTCGGGAGCTTGTCCGAGATGGAAAGGAACTTCGTCGGCCGAGCTCGAGCTCGGCATGTCCTTCTATATTCGTGAGAGCTCATTCGAGGCGGAGAATGGGCGTCGGGCTGAGCTCGAGCTCGTGCCGGGGAGCTCGTTCGAGACGGAGAGGGGTCCCTAGACGAGATCTTTCGAGGTGCGGGTACGCCGAGCCATCGGGTGAGAGGGGGGGAGCTCGAATGAGGCGGGAAGGCGGGCCTCCATCGGGGAGCCCGTGGGAGAGAGCTCGGGCTAGAGCATTCCCTTCGCCCATGAGGAGCTCGTCTACGGTCGAGATCTCGGGTCCCATTTGCTCGTCAAGGGTGGTTCGAGATCACGTGACGGGTGTCCCGAATATCGATCCCCCACACATACCCTTAAAATTGCCTCTAGGTATGGACTAACAAATATTATCATTTGTTACAAAGATACTCCCTTACGTTGCTAAGAGAAGTCATTTTAAAAAATGATATGGTCTCCAAAGCATAAATTTAACTTTAAATTATTTTAAAAAATATTTATTGAATATGCATATCTTTATTAAAAAAAATTCAAGACATATTTATTCACATTTCCAAACTTCATGAAACTTAAAAATTATTCATGATTTATGTTCCCAACGTTTAACTCAAACCTTGTCCAAAACGATTTATTTTAGCAACGTGGAGCCCATGTAATATTGAGTACTGGTTATTCTAATAACGATAAATTACCTATTTTAATTAGATTTAATCTGACTTTTAAATCAAATGAGTGGAAGGGCTAGAATAAACATTAGTACATTATAGGATTAGATATAGGCTTTTTTCATAATGCTCTATGTGTTCTTAAATAAATTGATTATTTAGAGTTGTTAAACTATAATAAATTTAACTTGATTTATAGAGAATATATATTAAAATTTATGATACCAAATCAATACCGCTAGATATATGATAAATTATATATATTATAAAATATTTAGTTTGTGTAATAATATTTAATTTTATTATATATTTTCGGTTAAATTGATTTATTTAAGGACAGATCAGTGTAAGGTCATCGGCATGTCGCCTAAAAATCTCCTGCAGTTGAATATAACCGATCCTTTTTGTTTTTTTATACTCCGTACACATTATCTGGAAACTCACGCAGCCTAAACGGCCGCCTCCATGGCTACTTTCCCGGCTCCTCACCAGAGCGCTCCAACCGCCGCCGGCCACCTCCGCCTGCCCACTGCCACCTCCACTGATGCGGCTCACGCCACCCTCTCCGACTTCCTCTCCTCCGGCCGCCTCACGACCTCCTCCCCCCTTCCGTCCTCCCACGCACCCTCCGCGCCGCCGCCGACCTCCGCCTCCCGCGGCTCGGCCTGCAACTCCATGCCTTCCTCGTCAAGACCCGCCTCGTTGCCGACCCCTTCTCGGCCTCCGCACTCCTCCACCTCTATTCCACCCTCGGCCCGCTGCAGCGCGCCCGCCTCCTCTTCGATAGGATCCCCAAGTCCACCTACCCCGTCCCCTGGAACACCATGATCCTACGGTAGTAAGAAAACTTCCCCATGAGCTTTCTCGAAGTTGCAATCTTTGTCTGTGACTGTGGCTGACCATTTGCCCTGTGATTTTTACATCCTCTAATGGTAGGTACGCGCAGGATGGATTCTTGGATGAGGCATTCGAGCTGATGGTGGCAATGGAGGAATCCGGCGTCCCCATTGGTGCGTCCACCTGGAACGCCGTCATCGCTGGGTGCGTCCGTGCCGGGAACGGAGAGCTCGCCATCAAGCTGCTAGGCAAAATGGTTTCGGTTGGGGGAGTTGTGCCTAATGTGGCCACGTTTAACACCGTGCTCCATGTGATTTCGGTGTTGCGCGTGGTGGACGTGCTCCGAGAGCTGCACGCATTTGTGCTGCGCAACGCTGAGGTTGTGGGGCTTGGGCCTGTGGATTTGGATCGACTCCAGGAATCCCTGGCTGCAGGATACATGTGCAGCTCCTGTGTTCAGTATGCAGGCCGTGTGTTTCGTGATGTCAGGTTAAGTACTTGCTTCTTGGGCAACCTGATGATATCAGGATTTCTTGATACAGGGCAGAGGGATCAAGCCTTAGGTGTTTTTTCCGAGAAATGGCATTTGGATGTGGTTATGAAGCTCAGCATCTACCATCCGTTTCGCTTACACTGGTGCTGCCTGAGGTCAATCTGGCAACAAATAGAGGCTTAGAGATCCATGCTTATGCATATCGCCATGGTTTTGAGTGTGACACCTCGGTGTGCAATGCGTTGATGGCAATGTATGCGAAAAGGACAAGATATGCCTGGCAGACAAGATTTTCCAAGGATTGGATGATAAGGATGTCGTGTCATGGAATACTATGATTTCAAGTTATGCCACGGTCCATGATTTTGATCTTTCGTTTGAGCTGTTCCGTGAAATGCAACGTAATGGTACCAGGCCTGATGACTACACATTTACATCTGTGCTTAATGCCTGCACCTTTGCCTGCAATCATAGGATGGTAATGGCATTGCACAGGCAAATGATGAGGATGGGGTTTTGTCATTCCTATGTTGATGATATGAATTCTCTCATGGATGCTTACGGAAAGTGTGGTTTCATTGATGAAGCTCAAACTATATTTGATGAGACTGATCGTAAGGATACAATTTCGTGGAATATCATCATTTCGTGCTATGGCTACAGTGGTTTTCCACAACGAGCAATCGGGCTTTTCCATCAGATGCGAGATCAAGGCTACAAACCTACTAGGGTCACTTTTATTTCTGTGTTGGCGGCGTGCAGCCATGCGGGCTTAGTAGACGAAGCACTGCATTATTTTGAGGTAATGCACAGGGACTACAATATTACCACTGATGATGCTCACTATGCCTGCATCATTGACTGTTTTGGCAGAGCAGGTCAGCTGAAAGAGGCTTATGAAGTCATCAGAGGAATGCCGGTAGTTCCAAATGCTTGTGTGTGGGGTGCCTTACTTAGCAGTTGCAGGATACATGGAAATATAGGCCTAGCAGAAATTGCTGCGAAGAAGCTCATTGAGCTGGACCCTCAGCATTCTGGATACTGGATGTTGCTAAAAGACATCTACGCAAAAGCCATGAGATGGAATGATGTTTCACAACTTCGAACTGCTATGAGAGATAAGGGCATTAAGAAGTGCCCAGGTTATAGTTGGATTGAGGTTCGAGATAGTGAGGTCCACAGATTCCTTACTGCTGACAATCTTCACGCACAAAGCCATCAGATCTACGAAGTATTAGGTGGGTTAACTAAGCAGTTGATGGATGAAGGATATGAACCTAAAATAGATGTCGATTTGACATATACTGAATGAGGGATGTACTAGATTTCTACATCTTGCCTTAAAAATCTAGCCATTTAGCTGACATCTAACACCATGCCTATTGCAAGAAGGTCCTTATTGATTGACAAGGTCGCACGAGCTAAAAGTTTAGCTTCTTCTCAGATTAGAAGGGCTAAGGAGTAGGAATAAAGATGTTAATTTTTGGGGCTCATCTGATGTGTAACTTGATGCCATGTCACAAAAAGATCATCAGACTCAGAGCATTGTGAACGAGAACATACAGAGTTCACAGCCTATTTGGTTTTTTGGGGAGAAATTCTGATTCAAATATTACATCATGACTCATACAAAGGTTCCTCAAAATTTACTGCATAAGAAAAAAAAGGCAAAGTGAGATTGTGAAAACAGAAAAGCAGCAGCTGACTTCTAAAGTGCCTTGACAGGAGTCCTTGTTGGAAAATACAGAAGGCAAAGCAGCAGCAGATTGTTAGCTTCGAAAAAAGTTTGTTTCTTTGCTGATAGTTTGCAACAAATAAGTAGCAGGGACTTCAATAGGCAGGACAGTCTCGCAACAAAGGGACAGACAATAATGACTCGAAGTGTACAGCACGCTTTTTCTAAAGTCCAAGATGTAAGCTTTGATCTGTAAATTATAGTTATACTCACGGAAAATGGTTGGTTCCTTTTTCCTTTGCTCAGGCCAATGGTAGTGCCTTATACAGCTAACGGAGTTCAATTGCGTTGAGAGGAGGTTGACTTGAAAATACGGAAAATATGTAATCGAACCCGTGCTGCTTGTCTGGTGGCCAACTGTGCCACAACTTATACCACCAGTCATGCAGGGAAGCACATCTGTCTATGTTGGGGCACAAAAAGCCAAGCCTGAAGAAATGAATTACCAAACCCGAAATGTGAAGGGACATGTGAAGAAGAGGTGATTGTAGGTTTCCTTCGCTTGAAATGCGGATATCTAGTATGTGGCGTCTCCGACCATCCATTGTCCAGTGTCTGCACTTGACTGTGAGCCAAAGAAAGATCTTCACTCAGAGGGTGCCCAACACCTCCAAACTAGATCGTGGGCACGAATTGCATGGCTGCTAGGTGAGGCTGTCAGTATGTCGATCTAGCGATGTAGCATTCGTTAGCCGTCCAGCACAGCAGCACCAAGTGATTGTATCATCAAATTCCTCGCGCAGCTCAACCGCCTCAACATGATCCCAAAGCCACGGGTACTTCTGCAATCGATGGTCTTCAGTTATCACCCTGATCCAACGGTTGGAGATTGCTTGGCCTTCAGTTATCTAGGTCTTGTGCATTCTATTTGCCACCTGTGCGCACAATGATGGTGGTGTTTCTTCAACTGATCAGACATCAAACCAGTTACCTAGCCAGAACAACTAATGTGCGATTGTCTTTGTTGATACAAATTTACTGGAAGCTTTAGAGAACTGTCGGATATATATGGTCTTGCTCACTTTGAGTGGTAAATCAGCCCAAACCATTAGGAGCGATATCCGTGGAGTCGGCAAGTAGCTCCAAGATGGTGGATGGTCAGGTGCAGTCTTTGTATAAGGCAGGGGCATAAGGTTAGTTCAGCTGGGTTGTAAAAGGAAAAGAGAAACATCTTAAATGAAGCAAATTTGCTAGTTTGGTCACATTCTAAGTTTTGTGTTGAACTCCTTACCAAATTTGAGACCTTTATTTTAAAAATTGAGCGGATAGAAGAGGAATCAAGGTATGAGCAAGCATGAAATTAAAGGGTAGCTATGGGTGTGGTGAGCATACATGGAACAGCAAACCTATTATTATTATTCACTAGCAAAATGTCCGTGCGTTCTTCTGGGCGCATGATTTATATATGATTCTCATATTTTTATTGAATCTATTAACCAAGCTTAATTAATTCAATCTTAAACATATCAAATAAATTATAAAACCCGTGGTCCTTAGCTTGAATGTTTGGTCGGTGAGGACGCACGGAGAAGATGGCGATTGGGTGTAGATAGCAGCCATAGTTCATAACAACTAAAATTCTATTTTGTATGTATTTTTTTTTTCTCTATATGCATTTGGTGAACTAAATTAGTAAATATGGAGCATCAACCTCGACTCTAAGAAGCCTGAGGAGAACAAATCTGAAAAATATCAGAGGAAGTTTACACATCTAGAAATTAGGACTTCCCAACTCAGATACTTTTCTACTCATTCTATTCATATCATGAACAATAATCACCCATTTATGTAAAGTAAACAGGCAATTCTTGCCAAAAAAATATTTTAACATAATTACATTACATATGATATATGCAAGATTATTTTAATATATGTAACACATTTGCATAGTCTTTTTTTTTGTGGGAACACTACAATTTCATAGTTTATTTACTCTTGCCAACCAAAATGGTGTTTTCACGTAAAAAGTTTGATAAAATTCTAAAATTATTGTAATATATGCAATACTCCATTTTCATAGTTTATTATTTTTTTTATCTTGCCAGCCATAATGGTCATTTCTAGGTAAAAACTTTGGAGTTATTAAGATAAATAAATTAAGGTTCACTTAACATTACTTATGTTTATGCAGTGTGGTAGTAAGCTCCTTGTATTTGGTACGTGGAGATCAAGGTTAGAATCATGGTTTTGTAAAGTATTTTTACCTTTTCTTCATTGCATTTGCATGCGCTGCTGGGTTCAGCTGCGGTGGGCCGGACGCGAGGGGCAGGTTGCGATTGGGTGGATGCGAGCGCAGGGAGGGGCATGCTGCAATTGGGCTGACGTGAGCGCAGGAAGGGGCACACACAAATGGGCTGGATACGACCGTACGACACGGAAGGGCTCCAAGCAGAAGAAAGACGGACAGAAAAGAGGGCAGATTGACAAAATTTTTTGTGTTTTATTATTAGGTATAGATATAGATAAGAAAAAGTATAAAAAATCCCATAACCAAAGGAAGCTAAGGGAATCCAAGTATTGAATGTGAGGGAGACGAAGCCAAAAAAAGAAACTTAAGGAGGGGTTCAACTATAATGTTGCGCCTGTGACGTGCAGCTTACCCACCGATTGCTAGCCCGTCGCTACCCGCGCGGCTGCCCCGATCACTGCTCGCCTATGCCTGGCTACCCGTTCGACCACTCCCCACTCGCATGCGAGCTTGACGGGGTAGCACGTTGCTGAGTCGTAGAAGGCTAGGAACTCTCAGCGCCACAAAGTACGATCGCTACTTACGTACACGGATGGGCCAGCTTCCATTTACACTGCACGGGCCAGAAAAAAAATAGCATCTACCTCTAGCAAATCTCAACCTCTCGTACCTTATTTATGCATCTACGGCTAAAAATTCAAGGGAAACTTTCCGTCGATTCCATCGGCGTGGTAGTGGTAGGGGGCTCATGCCCCCTTCCCCCACCGCTAGGTCTATGCTTGATTGTTACTCCTTCCGTCTCACAAATAAACATAATTCTTTGACTTCAACGATTCCCCGTTTGACCGTTCGTCTTATTCAAAAAATTTTAATAAATACTATTTATTTTGTTATACTTACTTGTAGCATGTTTGGTTTGTCAGATCATTAGGTTCATAACATCCGAACCTAAGTCCGAGGCTGAGAATTGTGTTTGGTTTGTGTTATCAGACTATCAGTCCATGGCATATGATCACGTTGTTTAATTTGAGGAGCCGACCCATTTCATTTCAGGGTAAAGTGATGAACAACCTGCAGATTACACATGCATAGAGTCTGGAGAGCGGACCCATACCGGACCGAACTTAATCCATAAACCAAACATGTTGTTAGAGTTTAGATCCCACTTATAGCCTAGTTTTTCATGTTAAAGATTATTTGTCTTATAAACCTCTTTTCTTTTGAAACACAATAAAAGAACAAATGCACACTTCTTCACAGGGTAAGCAGCTGGATCCAACTTTGAACTCTTCATATGAAAACTCCATCTATCTATCTTGAAACAAACATATGAATTGTACCACATGGCTTCACATAATTTTATAGGATCTACACTCCAGTGCTCCACCCCCCCCCCCCCCCCCCCCCAACCTCTAATTCTTTCATCCGTCCCAAGGCCTCTACATCTTCCTTTTCTTATAACTAGAGGATTCCCCTCGCGTTCTTTTGTGGTAGAAAGGGGGTATTATTAAAGGATTGAATTGTACTTGTCGTGGTTTAATACCACCGTCCACAATCGTCGTCGGCTAGCGTGTGCTCAGGGGCCTAGCTCTAGAGACAATGATACAAGATGTATACTGGTTCGAGGCAAATCGTGCACCCTAGTCCAGTTGGGATCACTATCCGAGCTCAAATGCTCATACAGGGGCTAGTACAAGCGGGGCGAGAGAGGGAGCGGGCTCCCAAGTCTCTGTGATTGAGGCGAGTGCCAATATCGAGTGGAATGCGGGTGTGAGGATTGGTGAATGCTTAGAGTCCTGCCTCAAACCGGTGGCGAGGGTCCCCTTTTATAGTTGCAAGGGGAGTGTACATGAGTGCCACTACGGTCGAGGACTAAGAGGGAGAAGGGAGCATAATTACAGGGGTGATAGTGCCAAAGGAGCCGAATGACGAGCTCGCAACGCGGGAGAGAGCTCGTCCCGAGCTCGGGGATGTGCGTAGCGTCGCAATTGGTCGTCGTCGTACACGGGATTTTTCGGGTTGGACGGTGGCCGGTCGTCGCCTAGTCCCCAATCGTAGTTGGTACCCATCCTCTCAGTATGGGCGCGACCATACCGCGGACGAGGTGGGCGTACGTCGGGCGCATTCGAACGGTAATCGTAGGGGAGTGGTTGAATACGGCGGGTATGGAGGGACAAATCCATCACCGCTTTTCCGTTGTTGTAACCCTGCGTGGCTACAGTGCTTGCCAGGAAGTGGTTGAGCTTGTCAGAGAGTGGTTGGCCAACTCTGTACCCGTTGGCTTTCCCAGGAAGACACGCGGATGAGCTCCATGCGGCTCCCTGCGAGCGCGGGGTCGTGGAGCTCGTTGGGGGGAGTTCGAGCGAGGCGGAAAGAGGTCCCCGGACGCGTCTGCATTCTGCACGGACCGGGCAGCTCGTTGACGAGAGAGCTCGAAGGCGGCGAAGAGTTGTCCCCGCCTTGAAAGCTCGTGACGGGAGGGAGCTCGAGCGAGGCGGAGGGTGATCTCTTGCGGGGGTCCGCTCTTGTCGGGAGGTCATGGTCCCCGGAGAGCTCGAGCGAGGCGGGAGGGGAGTCTTCGATCGTCCGTGCTCCCCGCCGGGACCGGGAGAGCTCGTTACGACGGTGACTTTGTGCGCCGTGGACGGGGTGATCCGTTTTGCGCGTTCTTCGGGCTTGGTGGGCGGGGCGGTTCCTGCTCTTATTTGGAGTTGGGTCATTTTTTAGGGATGTCCCGAATATCGATCCCCCACGTCTTCGACTAAGAAATCTGATCACAATTAGCTATTGAAGAGAATTACTTTATGCGAGGTTAGAAACGAGTTATTAACAAAAACTTAAATGTACAAAAACAGTAGTATATACTTATTGGCATAAAGATTGTTTAATCTTATGTTTAAACTCCAAGCTAAGTCAATATCAAATAGAAATATTTAGATATGTTGGATGGGTGACAACTTCCGTAATTTAATAGAATATATATAATAATTTGTTTGAGGAAATCCTTGGTAGATGATTTAGTCACTTTAACTTTATCCTTCACTTCGTCATATCACCGTTGCGTTGCGAGTATGATGGAGAAATCTATGAGTTAGAATATTACTATCACCCTTCTATTCTTTTTCCCTTTTTTTCATTCTTTTTTTTAACTTTACTTGTATATCAACTACCATCAATGGGCCCTACCTATAATTTTATCAAAATATATCCATATTGATCTTGTTTTGAAGGATTTATTAAAAGAAATTCAATGGTGTAATTGAAATTTAATTTGCCTTTTTTAGTTTGTGAGTTATAACATTTTTTAGTTAGTTCAAACAATTGGGGCTCGCCACTTGATGCCATGGTCTTAGTGGGGCTGGCGAGGGTGGCATGCTTTGCATGTCGAGAGAAACTCCCTAGTGGAGGTTCTCTACATAAGTGTAGTAGATCCGTGTGGAACCTATGACATCCTCGAATCTACGCTCTTAGTGCACACACGAAAAGCATGACACAAGCTATTTGTACTAGTTGTTGGAGACACACTAAATGCAAATGAAAAAAAGCTCTATCATTCTCACTGGCTCTACATCGTCAATTCTTTGGTTGGCAGACTACCTGTCAAATTAATATATTTGCCGATTTAGTTTAGTTTAGTTTAGTTAACACAAGCATATGTTATCTCCATGGCAATAAACCATCTATCTAATGATCTAAGGCTATTGCCAAAGTTTAAAAAACTTTGCACATTGCATGAAACACAGGGTTAGAGCGCCTGCAGTGGACGGTTCTAGCTCGGGTCAATGGTCTTCGGACCTGTGTCTAACATTGCAGCATTGATTCAATATGGATCCAACTTCCATCCATCGAACCGGTTCTATGAAATAAAAAACTCTTTTATTTCTGATCGTCTTCTCTCTCTCCACAGATGAGACGGGGACGAGTCTGGTGGGGTGGCAGGATGTGACTTGTGAGCGTGAATTGGTGGGATTGACAATTTTTCAATATATCAAGGGCACATTTAAAGATCCATTCAGTTATATACATTATGACCGAATTAACAGAGAACCTCAACTCATTCTATAGGAACAGGCTCGATTCTTTACACTGTTGATGCTCTTATAAGCGCAAAACACCGCTCGATCTTGCAAAACGCAGGCTCATGATGTGAGCGAAGCTGAAGGAGGCAGACATAGATGACCATGGGTCCATGGTCGTCGTCCATGGATCACTTGGCACGTGAAACGTACCCATAGATCGATCTCCATTCTCCCCATGTTTATTTATTCCATTCTTCCTGTCTAGTGTGTCTCTCTACATTCTCTCTCCGCGCTCACGTGTCTGAGAATCGGGTCCCTTGCTTGAGCCGGAGTGCGTGCCAATGCTTTGCTTGGCCCAGCCCCAGCGCCGACCTCCGACACCGACCAGGCGAGTGAAGTCGTCATCGCATTCGAGAGCCGTCCGTCCCCATCACCACTCCCGCTACCAACGGTCCGAGTGACTCCAACCGATCGCGAGCGCCGCCGCGTCGTCGACCCCGTCGGCTTCCACTTCACCGTGGCCGTGCCGTGCCCGGCCGCGCTCGCGGAGTCGCGGTCTCGCTTCGTGATAAGGCTACTCCTCGTGTCCACTAAAACCAAGACCCACCAAGGGGAAAGAAGAAAAAAAGGGGGAAGAAGCCCCTCTCTCCAAGTCACGCGCCTCCCCACCTCGCCGGCGCCGCCCGCCCGCCTCAGCCGCCATGAGCGCGCTCCAGGCGTCCCTCCTCCTCCGCCCGCTCCCCACGCCACTGCCCCCGCGCCGCCGGCTCTCGCTCCCCTCCGCCTCCGCCTCCGCCTCGTTCCCCGCGGCGCCCACGCGCCCCGCCGTGCTCCTCTCCGCCTCCGCGCATTGGTCCCCGGCGCGCCGGAGCCCGACGCCCCGAGCCGCCCGCGGCTGCGTTCTCGGCCGCGGCGGCGGCGGGAAGCTGTGCCCGAGGCGGTGGCGGAGTTGAAGGCGGAGGCGGAGCCCGAGCCCGCTCTCGCGACAGCGCAGCCCGCCGCGATGAGCGGGAAGGAGGAGCTGGAGGACATGGTGGGCAAGGCTAGGGCCTGGGCCATGGCGGTCGCGGCCGCGGTGGTGGCCGCGGTCAGGAGGTTCGTCGACTGGCTGGCGTCGAGGGACTGGATGAGCTGGTGGCCCTTCTGGAGGACCGACCGCCGACTGCAGCAGCTCATCGACGACGCGGACGCCAACCCCAACGACGCCGCCAAGCAGAGCGCGCTCCTCCACGAGCTCAATAAGATCAGGTGCGTTGTTTTACTTTGACATGACAATTGGGCGAATGTGGTTCTGGCTGAGTGGATTGCGTGGTGATCTATACGGTTTGGATGGTTTGACTTACCTAAGGATCAGTTGTACCAAGGTTCTTGAGAAATTTGTGGCTATGGATTCCCAACTTTTGCGATGTTGAGTGGATTCTGCACCCTAGATATAACCTCTATGCTGATTTGCCTCACAAAATTGAAAAACAAGCAATATGATGAGTGCTTGATGATTCATATACTGTTGGACCATTGACAGGAGAAAGCACAAATATGAATGATCTTGAACTTTATATCAAAATAGTCCAATTTCTCTTATAGTTGGGAGTCCTAGTACCTGCACTATCAGTAGTAGTGGTTGTATTGTTGACATTAGCATCGGAGTCCTTTTCTCTGCCATCTTTTGGTACAGTTTGAAAAACAATGACAATGAAGTTTGTTTCTTCTTTTGTTGGTTTTGTTTGTACTGACCATCGCATCAAATCTTCTTAGAATTAGAAAGGTATGTTCACCTATTTGAATTTCCTGTTTTCATGTGCACTCAAAACATGGCAGCCCTGAAGATGTCATTAAAAGGTTTGAGCAACGAAGCCATGCTGTGGATAGCAGGGGGGCCGCAGAGTACCTGCGGGCTCTTATTCTCACTAACAGTATAGCTGATTACCTTCCAGATGAACAATCTGGGAGGTCTGCAAGTCTGCCAGCCCTGGTAAGTTCATTTTGCAACTCTGTAATACATAGATGATGAAGTTTTATGCACTGTCTTATTCTTTCATTGTAGCTTCAGGGGGAAAAAGAACTGTACCACGTATGGTTATTTAACTGAATATGATATTCAATTTTCCAAATCCTTCTATCATTCATGCCACACAATGACATAAGATCCATGTCCTAGTACTGTATTCTTCAATGTATATCCATGTTTTTAGGGATGCTCAAGCAATTATGCCATTTGTTGAATCACTTTTTTTTCAAGTAAAGCCTGTTTGGCTCTTCATATAGATAGACACTGTTGTCATCCTGCAAAGGCTCAAAGCTTATAACTTCCCACTCTATGATTTTCCTTCCACTATGCTTTCTGCCATTTTGTTTTTATTTCTACTCTGTATTAGTCACCGTGTTGGCAACTTGGCATGTTGTAACCACTTCACTCTGTAATATGCATTTATGTCAGTAGTTGCAAGAGTTGAAGCAACGTGTATCTGGGAATGAGGACAAACCTTTCATGAACCCTGGGATATCAGAAAAGCAACCTTTACATGTTGTAATGGTAAGACTACCAGAACTTGAAGGAATGCTACTGATTTATTATTTTTGACCATTTTGATAGGCCAGGGGCCAAATTTTATCCTGTGATATTAATTCTTAAATCAGGTTTTGATAGATTTTGTTGCATCGTTAGGTTGACCCCAAATCTACAGGTAGATCAACACGTTTTTGCTCAAGAAATCTTCTCAACGATCTTGTTTACAATTGCTGTCGGTGTAATGTGGTATGATACATCTTCCATCATTCTTATTAGTTATGTTTTTTTTTTAATTCATAGTTATCTTTTACACCATAGTGTTTGTACCAACCTTTTTTTGTACAGTGCCTACTTGGCTTAATGACCTAGTAACTTGAGACACATTTAGCTTGAACCAACCAGCATGATCATACTATTTTTTTCAGTTTTATGATGCAATTCAAATTAAACTGAATTCCCATTTATCCTGCTATCTTGTGCTTTAAATTAGGCACATAATTGTTTCTGTTGTACCCAGACTTCTAATGTCCATAGGTGCTTCCTACAGAATGTGATACATAAAGAAAAAAACTTTGTCTATTTGCTTTTGGGAATTGATAAACACTTTTTTTTATTGAAATGGATGATTCTCTGATTCTGTTAATTGCTTGGGCCAAACTACTTGTATGTTTAACTTTACTTTGTTGATGCTCACTGCATAATATTTTTGTTCAGGGTGATGGGTGCTGCTGCACTTCAAAAGTATATTGGGAGCTTAGGTGGCATTGGGGCATCTGGTGTTGGTTCTAGCTCATCGTATTCTCCAAAAGAGCTGAATAAGGATGTCATGCCAGAGAAGGTATCTGATTACTCTTCATAAAATATTTTAGAGTATTTTATACAAGAGTATCTCAGTCCGATTTGGATTTGATACATACATGTATTAGTGTTTTTCTTTTGCACCGTACTGTCTTCATTGTGGTTGTTTGTAATGTGATTTCTCAATACAGAAAACAAATACATATTCAATGATCCTTCTATGCTGTTACAGAATGTCAAGACATTTAAAGATGTCAAAGGTTGTGATGATGCAAAAAGGAACTTGAAGAGGTAGTTGAGTATCTCAAAACCCTTCAAAGTTCACTTTCGCCTTTGGTGGAAAGCTACCTAAGGTAATCACTCTATGCCATCCTGCGAGTAACATTTTGGTCATCACCTTGCTCTGTGAGTTCTATATATCTGTCGTTTTTATTGGATGATTTAGCTGTTGTGAACCTTGCTGTTTTGCAGGGCATACTTTTGACTGGTGCTCCAGGAACTGGGAAGACTCTACTAGCAAAGGTGAACTTGTTTGGATCGCTCACCACTTACCTATTTTACGTCTTGCACATTGCATTAATCTTTTTGTTTATACATATACCAATATACTCTGTTGTGCCATCTCCAGCTGTTATCATATAGTTTTCGTGCTACTGCTGTTGTCTTGAAAAAACATACCTTACATGATCTTGCTTTGTTGCAGGCCATTGCTGGAGAAGCTGGCGTACCATTCTTTTTACCGAGCAGTTCCGAATTTGAGGAAATGTAAGATCTCTTGTATGGTGCTATCTGGCATTATAATTTTCTTGTGTTGTTCTGCAACCTTAATCTACCTAACTGCAGTTGCTTTAGTGGTTCAGAAAATAATCCATGGTAGATGTATTAAATTTGTCTTATAAAGCTGATCTCCAGTACAAGTTCTATCTCAACATACAAGCCATCCACATCATCTCCCACAAACTATCCACATCATTTCCCACTAATAGCCATGTCATCCCTCTAATTTCCAATCTTTTAATGCATGCTATATCCATGTCATCTAATATACAAGAAATATAGAAGGCATCCATATATTGCTATTTGTTTTGCCGTTCCATCATCTTATAATTTGATCTAATTTTGTTAGTTTTTTTATTGGATTCTTTCATTGCCTTGCTCAATTTAATAGATGTAAAAATATGTAGATTTAACTAATAGATGCAACATGTCTATTTCTAAGAAAGTCCCGCAGCAACACGGGCAAGGTATTCTTCTATTTATTATATTCTTTATTTAACACAATTGAAAAGTTACTATGATGTCTTAGCGTTCATGGCAAACTTGAGTCAACATCTGGAATTTAACATCCCCTCTATTAATACTCATTGTACCCAGCTATCAAAGTTTTTTTATTTAACTATGACTTCATCTCTTCTCAGGTTTGTTGGTGTTGGTGCTCGGAGAGTGAGGTCATTGTTTCAAGCTGCAAAGAAGAAGGTATTTACCCTTGTGCTCTCAACTTGTATTTTTCTGAGCTTAGCTCCTTTAACATTTTCATTATGTATATGGTTTATGGATCAGAGCTAGTTGCCTTGCCAAGCTTTCAGTTACTCTTTCTTTGACTACCCTATATTATTTGAGTATGCAGTTGAGAATATACTACTACCGCACATTGTTTTAGTAAGTTGATGGGGCAATTGATTCTTTTTTTTTTTGCTGCCATGCAAAAGTAATAGTTCCATCCAGAAATATATCTTATTTAGGATCTTACTGGTCATGCTTTTTTTACTTTGACCATGAATATATAAAAACTGCTAAGCTTTTTTTTTTTTTTAAACAAGGAAAGTAACATGAATAATCTTATCGTTATATATGTTATGAGAAGTTATTCTGAAATGCAATATTTTTATTGGTTTTACTGACAAACTACCATGTGAAAACTAAAGGCAACAAACTAGAAGAATATAGGGCTCTTTCAGTATATATAGGGTTCTTCAAGTGTATAGGGCTCTTTGACGAGATCAGTCTCCAATATATAACTTGAGGACTGATCTCGTCAAAGAGCCCTATATACTTGAAGAGAGAGGAGAATGCCTCTTTAGCTAGCTTTAACAATCTTTCTCTTTACAGGCGCCATGCATTGTCTTCATTGATGAAATAGATGCTGTGGGTTCAACTAGAAAACAGTGGGAAGGGCACACAAAGAAGACATTGCATCAACTTCTTGTTGAGATGGATGGTTTTGAACAAAATGAGGTATTGCTAGAGATCACATGATTGAATAGAGCATTGTTTCTCAGAACTTTATCTGACTCTTGCTTCCAATTGATCTTTTATCTCGTAGGGAATAATTGTTATGGCTGCAACAAACTTGCCAGACATTCTTGATCCTGCACTCACAAGACCTGGTAGATTTGATAGGCATGTAAGTCAGCTGAACATATATTTTCCTGATCTTGATGAAGTGCATCACCTATAAGTTATATCCAGTGCAGTGAAAAAAAAGGTTGATTAATTCTGTCGAGCTTTCTTCACTAGATTGTTGTCCCAAGTCCAGATGTGCGGGGTCGCCAAGAGATTCTGGAGCTCTATTTGCAAGATAAGCCAGTGGCAAAAGATGTAGATATCAATGCAATTGCCCGTAGCACTCCTGGCTTTAATGGGGCTGGTATGTACATCTTCCTTTGTTCCATTACTGAGGAAGTAGCATGTCACATTTCATTTATAAGTGCCATGAGGGATTTAAAAGGATTGTTTTATTCTTTTCATTGGCAGCTGCATCTTCCAGTTTTCCCCTGTCATTTACAAGTTCACTTTCAATATGAATACAATATGACACATTTTTCATTTTATGAAAAAAGATGTTAAACATGCGTTGAGTATAATGTTTTAGATTTTACGCTAATATTCATATTCTGACGTTTCTTTGTTTCTTTCTGTTAGATCTAGCCAACCTTGTAAACATTGCAGCGATAAAGGCTGCAGTCGAAGGTGCTGACAAGTTGACTGCTACTCAGTTGGAGTTTGCCAAAGATCGTATTATCATGGGAACTGAGAGGAAATCGATGTTCATATCTGATGAATCGAGAAAGGCATGTTCTTGTTATCCCATTTTAGCAACTAAAAAAGAACTAGAAGTCCTAACATAAGGTTTCGGAAAGTGTAGAATGGAGAAACGGCGAATTCCAATATGTTATTAATTTCTTTTCTTTGTGTTCATTAGCTTACTGCGTACCATGAAAGTGGACATGCTATTGTTGCACTCAACACCCAGGGTGCTCACCCCATACACAAGGCAACTATCCTTCCTCGTGGGTCTGCCCTCGGAATGGTCACACAACTCCCCTCACAGGATGAGACTTCTATTAGCAAGAAACAACTCCTTGCACGTCTTGATGTTTGCATGGGTGGGAGAGTTGCTGAAGAGCTGATCTTTGGGGAAGACAATGTTACAACTGGGGCGAGAAATGACCTTCACACTGCAACAGAGCTTGCCCAGTACATGGTGATTACCTTGTCTGTTGGGAAATATTTTTGTATTAGATATGTTATAATTGGCTTATCTAACTATGACTCTACAGGTGTCAAACTGTGGGATGAGTGAAGCTATTGGTCCTGTGCATGTGAAAGAGCGACCAAGTGTAGAGATGCAATCAAGGATAGATGCCGAGGTACTTTTCCGTGGGCTGCTTAAAAATTCTGATGACATTTTGGCTTTACTATTTCATTTTGCTAAACATTTTGGCAGCTCTGCCAATATTTTTGGGCAAATGCTAGCCCATGCTGTATGCTCCTTCCATTCTCAAGTAAATCACTGGTGCAAACTAGTGATCCCTGACTAATTTGCTTATGCATAATCTGCATTAACCTTCCTTTAATCAATGCCAAGAGGTTGTCTGCATTCCTGAATGAAGTAATTCAGGAGTTCCTGTTGCATTTCCTGATTCGGTGGTCTTGCAGGTGGTGAAGCTCCTAAGAGAGGCTTATGGGCGGGTCAAGCGATTGCTTAAGAAGGTTTGTCTCACAATCGTGCTGGGTTCTGCCCTAGAATGATCACTTTCACATATCACCGGAATGTGCACTTAATGCTGATACATTTTCCAAACTTTGTTTTTCAGCATGAGAAGCAATTGCATGCTTTGGCAAATGCTCTGCTGGAGCGCGAAACACTTACTGCAGATGAGATCAACAAAGTAGTTCACCCCTACCAAGAAGAACCCCAGTTTTCCTTCCAAGACGAGGAGTTTGCCCTCACTTAAAAGATTCTTTTGTTGCATCTAGATAGCACTCGCCAACTGTGAATTGTAAATCCGTGTACAGTAAGTGGCGCCTAGATGAACCATGGAAGTTCCTTCAGATGGCCTCTTCAGTGAAATGGGGTGCAACACCTATGGTGCATTTTTCTTGGCACCATGTCCATTCGACGAGAGCAGCCAAACATCAGAAGCGGTCATGATCAGAAGATTGGTGTTGCAAAAGCTGATGCCTGCTTATTGATAATTTCTTGGGATTGAAGACTGCCATGGTGCCTGGCAAAATTCTGGGTTTCCAAACCCAGCATACTCTTTTTTTTAGCTAGGAATAGATATAGGTGTACCATTGCATATTCTCAATGCTAGGTTTCTGGCTAGGGTAACATGTTTACCATGTTCTTTTCACATTTTTATTGACATTTGTTGTAAGGAAATCGTACATAGAACGGTTGTATTTTTTTTTTCAAACAAGTACTGTTTGTTTTGTTTGAGCCTTGTTTCTAAGAACTGTTTGTTTTGTTCGAGCCTTGTTTCTGACATCTACTTGATGGTCCTATCTGTGTTTTGTTTGAGCCTTGGGCTTTCTCAGAACTGATGCACTTAAAACTGGAGCGTGGCGGGAATGCTGCGAGGTGACGCCCGAGTGATGGTTTGGAGGTCAAGGTGCTTGTGGAGAGGAGCGCCATCGCGCTCTGGTTGATTCGAAAGGAATATCTGTTGATCACTTGCTCAAAGTTCTTAGAATTCTAAGGCTTCATTGAAACAAGTTTACATGTTGAACTCATGCGCTCCATCGCACGAACCCAAGACAAAGCCCCTTGTCTTATTGAGCAGCCGCGGATCGTTGCTGGCCACCAGGACACAACTCCACTCCTATGCTACGCATGATTACAATTTCTACACGAACCTAAAACGCCAAAAGAAGCTGTGCATTCCTATGTACCTCGTGCCAAAGAAGAAAGAAAGAACCAAAGAATGTACGTTGCTCAAGCGAGCGAACCAAAGGAGGCAAAGTTCTATGCCTCGGACACCAGCTCCTTGTTGCTGAGGGCGACGGGTGCGGGGATGACGGTTCCGGCGATCCCCGGCCACCAATACTGCTGCAGCCGCTCGACGCCGGGCAGCTGCCACACGATCTCCGGCTGCTTCCGGCGCCGCGGTGGCGCCCTGGCCAGCGCGCTGAGCGCCCTGAAGTAGTTGCTAGACTCGTGGTCCCGGAGTATGGCGCCCCCGCGCCGTAGGCCGACAGGTCGCTCAGCGTCTCGAGCGGGTGCGGCGAGTTGAGGAACGCGCGCAGCGCGCTGGCCACCAGTGCCCTCGGCGGGCGCTCACGCTGTCCGGCGTCGTCCGGGTCGAGCCGGAACAGCGCCGCGCCCTCGGGGAGGAACGGGTGCCGCGGCGACACGCCGCTGTCGGGCTGCAGGATGTACGTGGCGCCCATGGGCGTGTAGAGCGCCCTGTGCGTGTTGAGGCACGGGTGGGTGCGGAGCACGCCGTTGAGGCGCTTGAGCACCGCGATGGCGTGGCCCGGGTAGCGGCACGAGAAGGCCCTGGGCACGATGTCGCGGTGCATGGCCACGGACCGGACGTGCGCCTCGCCGACGCCCAGTGCCTCCAGGACGCGGTTCCCGCCGCAGAACACGGAGGGCGCCCCGAACGTGACCACCGGGTGCAGCGCGTCGGGCGTCACCACGCCGCGCGCCAGCAGCATGAGGCTGACCAGCACCGCGAGGCTGCCGCCGAGCGAGTGGCCCGTGAGCCGCAGCAGCCGCGGCGCCCCCGCCCGCAGGTGCGCCTCGATCTCCGGCAGCACCTGCTCGTAGATGCCCTTGGCCGCCTCGTAGATGCCCCGGTGCACCAGCACGCCCGTGCCTTCGAACTCGGTGGGCTCGAACAGGAGGTTGGCCTGCCACGACGCCACCGAGTCGGAGCCCTGGATGACGAGGCACCGCGTCCGACCGTCCGCCTCGTCGCACACGAACCACTCGCACGGCGACGACAGCGGCGACCGCAGGTCGCGGGCCGCCTCCTGCCGCGCCTCGTCCTCGGCGGCCACCACCGCCGTCACCGTCGACGCGGCCATGTACGCGGCCACGCCCGAGTTGTACAGCCTGCCCTGCTGCTCCTGCTGCATGCCGAACGAGAGCAGGCCGCGCGCGCGGGCGCGGACGTAGGACGCGGCCGACGCCGCCACCTCGTAGGCCAGGTGCGACCGGATGGGCCGGCGCGGCTGCGGGCCGGATGCCACCTCGTACGCCGGCGCGGTGCGCGGCCGCGTGGAGTCCGCGTCCAGCTTGGCGCTTATGATGCCGGCCTCAGCCTTCTTCTCCAGAGACGACGTCACGAACCGCAGTCCGTAGTGCTTCTTGAGCTCCTCGGCCTGAAAACCAAAACCAATTGGCAATCTTCAGATGATACTGATCGGCTTCATTCACGATCTACTGAAACTAACATGTTGATTTTACATAATAAAAATTTCACTCAGAATAATAATGAGCATCGATCGAGTGTACGGCTACAAGAATGTCGAAATATCAAGAAGAGTCAACACCAAATAGCAGCATGGCACCATCACATGACGGCATTGGGTTTTTTTTTCAATAATGAACATAATTTCGCCGCGATTTGCAGGTATATGGAACTTTCCAGCCAACCACCTGGAGGAAATAAACAGCAGAAAACTACGTACGTGCTGATTTTCCTCCATAATAATTCTAGAAAACTACACATCGACACATTCCTAATCTCACAGGGTACTTCTCAAAAAAAAAAAAAAAAAAAAAAATCTCACAGGGTACAAACCTAAAGCAAGCAGCCACACAATTATTGACTAATGATCATAACAACTCGCAAACAATGCGCTCAAATTCTTGGTGGGGCTTGCCCAATTACATGCATGGGTGTTGCACCTAATTGTGTTGTGCGCCAGCCGCCAGGACAGATGGTTTCGAGCTAGCATTAGCAATGGGGCTGCTGCGAGGCGAATTAAAGCCAAGGTCCTACCTAAATCTGTCCACCATTAATGGCGATTCCTCCATACCGCGAAATTCTTATATTATTGGACTGATAGTGTAAGCCAGCCCCACTAATTCTTTTTTAAAACAAACAACAAGTGTCAGTGGGCCCGCAGGCCCAGCCTGTAGGTGCGAGGATCTCCTCCCAGGGCAGGACGACGAGCGGCCAGATCAGACGATCTCGGCCGTCGGGGTCCGAACGGACGGCCCAGGGTTTATCATTTTGATGCTATAGCTGTGCGTGTGCGCTCGCGCGATGGCTCACCTTGATCTCGGGGATGACGTAAGCCATGTTGCAGAGGAAGGCCAGCTGCGAGAAGAGCCGCGCCTCTCCGAGCGGGGCCCGCGCCAGCAGCTTGGCGAAGGAGTCTTGGTCCCACCTGGCATCCTCGGCGGCCTCCTGGCCGTCGTCCTCGTCGTAGCTGACGCCGCACCCGCCGTCGTCGTGGTGGTGGTCAGCGTCGAGGCGGTAGAGGTCGTCGTCGTCCTCGTCTTCGTCGAGTACGTCGCGCTTGGTCGGGTCGTGGAAGCGGGAGCGGAGCTCCAGGAGGCGGTCGAGCCAGTGCGCCTCGGGCCTTCGCGCGTCCGGCATTTCCGGCTCGGGCTCGGGCTCGGAGTACTGCTGCTCCGGTGGCACGTCGACGTCGTCGGCGTCCGTGACGGTGAGGAGCCGTGAGCCGTCGCCGCCGCCGTCGGGCAGCGGCGGCGTGCGCAGCGGCGCGGCGCCGAACTGGAACGGGAAGACGCCGATGGAGCGGCTGGTGGTGAGCGCGGCGCCCGCCGCGCCCCGCGGCCGCGCGCGGGCACCGGAGGTGCGGGTCCGACCGCGACCGCCGGATGCCCGCGTGCATGGTCGCCGGCTCCCTCATCCTGCCCCCACGGGACCGCCGCCGCCGCCGATGCCGCGGCAGCAGCGACGCTTGCCACCATGTCAGCGTCGCACTCGTCTTGAGTCTTGAATTGTGATCTTGGACTTGGAAGAAAGGGAGACGGACGAAGAAAGGGAGGGAGGTTAATTCGGCAGCAGGTGCCCTGCCCCTGCGCGAATTCGGCGCGCGGTGGAGGGAGGTGTTGGGCGTTGGTGGTTAGGTTCTTGGTGGTGACTAGTAGAGACCAGCTACAGAGACGGGCGGGTTGGTTTGGTTGTGCCCCGCCCGCCGTGCGGTGTTGCCGGGGAAGCGGAGCGGGGCGGAGGACACCAGCCAGCACGGGGCAATTCTGCAAATGGGCGATGGGAGCTTTAAAGCGGGGCAGTTCGGGCGGCGCGCGCGGAGGTGGAGGAAGTGGAAACCGAGGGTGGTGCGCCTGCGCTGCCGTGGTAACAACAAGAAGAAGCCGGAGACGCCACGACAGCGTGAGGACTGGTGAGGTAGGCGAATGACCGCGCTGACCTCGCGCCGAATTTGACCTGTTCTAGTTCTATATCAGCAGCGAGCTCTTGGAGACCAGATGGGAGGGGTATTCCTGGAAATACTGAGCACTTTTTTACTAGTAAGCGCTGGTGGTGTACTGCATGCGGGGGCGGGTCGCGGGCGGGCGGCCGAAACGGGAGGAGAAAAATAGAAAAATGACAGGAGGTCGTCGTCCGGCATCGGTGTCTCCGCCACCGGCAGGCGGGAGCCGAGACGAGAAGAAAGCGAGGCGAAGCAGCGGAGAGGAGGCGCACTTGGAGTTGGAGTCTTGGAACTCGTCACCGAATATGCTCGGCGCGCCGCTCGGTTTCGGCGCCCGCGGACACGATACGTGCCAAAACGCCCGGGTGTCGTTGCTTTCCGAGCGTGGGCGGGTGGAAGTCTATTTCTCTCCAGTCCACAGACGTGGGCCGAGGGAGCGAGGGCAGCACAGACCTGTGCTGTGCTTCGACGGCTGCGGGCGGCGTACCATTTCAGGTGTCGATTCCACGCGAATAATGGTGCTAGATCACGGGTTCCAGCTGCCAAGTTTGGGAATGCACTGCACCGCACCGTTCGTTCATGCGCCTGAAACGTTTGGACGCGAGCGAGATGTTTCACAAGTTTTCGATGGTTTCTTGACTTCTTCCTGTCACAGCAGGCCACATCGATCGGTACAAAATAATAATAAACAGCTAAGTGTGTTGGGATCGATGGAGTGGAGTGAGCACCAGCAGATCATCGATCAAGCTACCGACGAGTATTGTGAACTCCGGCGAAATATGCGCGATTTCACGTAATTGGAAAAATAATTGCCGATAGTTACTCCAAACACCCTTCTTTTTTTTGTCTGTTACCACTACCGAACTCTCCAGCCCGTGCTCTTTCTTTCGTGCGGACAAAAGAGCTTCAACAGCAGCAGGATACCGAGCTATTTGCTGCATGATGCTTTTTCTGAGATGGTGATGAGCGCGGACAGAATATACGAGGCGGTTTGGTTTCTTCATCAGGCGTCGGAGACGCCGCCGCCGTACGTCCCTTGCGTGGACGACATCGACCCATCACGCCAACGATGCGGCCAGCCTTGTTGCAGCCAGTAACGATCGATCGTCACGCACCGATCTCGTACTATATACTATATTTCGCGACAGCGATCGATCGATCGATTCATGATCAGCGACGACGAGTTATATTGGTGCTTTCGATCTTTTCTTTTATTAGCTAGATTTGAAATAGAAGGAAGTTGAGACCATTGGAGCGAGCATCATTTAGAACAAGATTTGATCGATCGATGATTACTACACTGGAGAACGAAGTAGTATTGTTGTGTACTCCAGTATATATAAAATCCAACTGGTAATCGCGAGGAGAGCAATCTTGTCAGCTTGCTGCCTTACCGACCGCTGCCTGGCTCTATCGATTACTGGTCTGTCTCCGTCATGGGTATTTCCTTCGGGTAGATCGAGCGAGAGCGCCGTCCGCGCATGGCCCCATGTGTTGAAGCAAGATGAATCCAATAGACTCGGATTTATATATATACATCTATATATAATCATAAGTATACACGCCGGTCGACGAGAGCACATCTTGGTGAAGCTGTAAATTAGTCGCCTTTGCATTGGTTTCATCCATCTCATCTCACGAGTACGGGCTGAAGGCTAATGACTTGCGTGATCCTATTTTCGGATTCAGATCGGCAGATTACCTCGTTCAGTTCCATTACATATATTGAGCGTGTACACATGTTGCCATGTTGAACGGCATCAAGCCTTCAGAGCTCCATGTCGATCTGGGCCGGTCGTCACCTCCAGAGAGAGAGAGTGTGTGCGCGCTTGCACATGCTCATGCGAATACTGCTCATAGTCAGAGCAGGTGTAACTGAATGTGAAATGGATTGAATGGCGATGAATGAATGCATTGGATGGCGCCATGACCATAAAGCTGACCAGTTGTGAGAACAGTTGCCACGCATTCACTTCGATCGCGCTGCGCGCTACTACGTCCCTCCCTGGCTGTCTCTGTCTGTCCCTCCCTCCAAGCGCCGAGCCGGGGGCAGGGGCGGTGACCGCAGAGCGCACATGTGCGAACGCATGCATGCATCGCACGGTGGCGGACGCTGGGGAGGAGTGCAGGGCAGGGCGCGGCCGCGCAGGCAAGCAGCCGCGCATGCGAGCCCGGCCGGCCGGGCCAGGTGGTGGTGCCGTGCATGCCGCCGCGCGGCGCGTCCTCCTGGCATCAGCTGCTGCTTCGTGGGGCTCTGCATTGCCCTCGGCGTGGCTGCGCCGCCGCTCTGCGTGCCGCCGCCACGTGCCAACTGGCTATGACTCCTTACTACTGCCACATCCAGCGCTCAGTATTGTATCTCAAGTCGGTCTCTCGTCGTTACCTACGTACATACTCTAGAGTCTAGACGATGTTGTTTGATTCATCGTGCTGTCGCACGCGTTTTACCGGTCCTCTATTGAGACTCTATTCGGATTACAGAATAGGGGCAAAAGATAAGGAACAATGTTCACGGACGGTATCCCTTGGATGGTTTGATCGGTCGGTCAAATCCTGCCAACACTGAGCCCGAACCCAAGAGGCCGGGCAACACAAATGGCGTGACGTTGACCATGACGCGGCCACGAGAGCCGCATGCCCGCCCCCGCCCCCGTCGAGGTCTCTCACCAGAATTGACCTCCATGGCGCACGCCTGGCACTGGCAGTAACCCACCCGC